>SJXQ01000737.1:0-83264 GCA_006408695.1 Aepyceros melampus | reverse complement strand
AAAGAACACCCAGGTCTGATCTCCTTTAGAATGGACTAGTTGGATCTCCTTGCAGTCCAAGAGACTCTCAAGAGTCTTCTCCAACACCACAGTTCCTTGCCTTACATACTGCTAACTTAAAGACATTTTATTCTAGTATTTTTACTCTGTATTATAAAATAAGGTTAATTTTAAAATCATGTATTATCTGACACGGTTCTTCCCAGGTTGCAATAATGCTAAAGAATCTGCCTGCAAATGCAGGGGACATAGGAGATGCAGGTTCGATCCCTGGGTCCACCTGGAGAAAGAAATGGCAACCTACTCCAGTATTATTGCCTGGAGAATCCCATGGACAGAGGAGCCTGGTGGGCTACAGTCCATAGGGTTGCACAGAGTCAGACATGAGCATACATACACACTCTGACACATACAAAAAAGCCACAAGGCACAGTTATAAAATAACATCCTTTACTTACTACTCAACCTGGGAGCTAGAGCGTTATCATCTTGAACATTTCCCTTGGGTTCCTCCCCTACCTTCTCCATGCTTTGCTCTTTAGTCCCACATTGGGGGTAACTTCTATCCCAGGGGTTCTCATCTGGGGGCATTTTATCTCCTATGGGACATTCCACAATGTCTAGACACATATTTGGTGGTCACAACTGGGTTGGAGGTTGCAGCTAGCATCTAATGGATAGAGACCAGGGATGCTGCTAAATATCCAATAATGGATAGGACAGTCTCTCATCAAGAGTTACTTGCTGCCAATAGTGTCAAGACTGAGAAACTCTGTTCCGTTCTGTGTGTTTGACTTACCATGACTATGCTTATAACAATAGCAGTTTTGTCATACGTATGATCTTCTAAATAATATGTAATTTACTTTCATTGGTTTTAGAATTCTAAAAAAATGGTGTCATGTAGTAATCTGTGACTTCCTTTTATTCTCAATAGTTTGTTTTTCAGAGGCATTCATAATTATGTCCATTTATTTTCACTGGTGTTTATTATTTCATTGTGTGAATAGGCCTCAATGTAATTTTTATTCTATTGTCAATAACATTTTGGGTTTTTTTTTTAACTGTTTTTTGGTGGTGTTTTTGTTGTTGTTTTTTGCTAATAGGAACGCTTCTAAGAACATTTTGTACAAATTTACTGGCACATATATGCAAGAATATCTGTGAAATGTATATATAGGATTAAAGTTGCTAGGTTGAGGAGGATGCAGGCCTTAAGTTTATAGAATAATGCAAATTTCAGTGTGACTGTACCAATTTATATTATTAGCAAGATGTAAGATTTTGCCTTGATCCACATTTTCTCCAATTTCAGTATGTTTGCTAATTTTTGCGAATCTAGAGCTTATAAAACATAAATCACTGTGGTCTTACTTTGCATCTCCTGAGTTACTAGCAAGATTGAGCACTTTTTATATGCTCATTCACCATTTGTATTTCTTCTCTGAGGATCTTGCTTTTCTCTGAAGTTTATTAGTGTTCTCAATCTTATTCGTTGGATGAAAAAGCCTTCCTCATTGGTTTGTGACATTTCCTTTATTACATAATATGTTCTTCTATACTAGAGTCTCCTTTAAAGTTATCCATTTTCTTTCATTGATCTGTCAATTCTCTGCTGATATCATATGGTTTTCATCACCAGAGTTCTATATTACATTTTATTATATGGTAGTGTGAGTCTGATTTCAATATTTCCTTTGTTCAAGATTTTATAAGCCATTCTCATATCTCCATTTTATGAGGTAATTCAATGTTAGAATCATTTTAATAAGCTGAAATTTAAAAATAAATTTTGATTAGTAAATGAGTAATTTATATTTAATGTTTAATCTCATTCAGAAATAAGACATGTCTTTCTCTTCTTTTATAACTTTTGAATTACTGTTATGGTTTACTTCAGAAAAGTTACTTTTCTGTTTTACTTCAAAAAAAGTCACACAGCGTTTTGTTAGTTTTTTTTTTTTTTTATACATTTTATGTTTTAAGTTACTCCTGTGAATGGAATTTCCTAACCATTTATTGCTCATATAAAGAAAAGTTATTCTGGATATTTATCTTGATTTCGCTACTCTGCTGAATTGTCTTCCTTATTTTAAGAATTTTTAGTCGTGTCTCTTTAGTTCTGAACGAATTTCATACCCACATAGTAAGTTTTCTCTTATCTTCAGGCATGCATTTTGTTTCTCAGTATTGTCTTACTGTGTTAACCAAAACCTTTAAACCAATTTATCAATAGTAATAGTGAGCAAGTTTTTCCAGTGGTCATGTATGATGTGAGAGTTGGACTATAAAGAAAGCTGAGTGCCAAAGAATTGATGCTCTTGAACTCTGGTGTTGGAGAAGACTCTTGAGAGTCCCTTAGACTTCAAGGAGATCCAACCAGTCCATCCTAAAGGAGATCAGTCCTGGGTGTTCAGGACTGATTGGAAGGACTGATGTGGAAGCTGAAACTCCAATACTTTGGCCCCCTAATGCGAAGAGCTGACTCATTTGAAAAGACCCTGATGTTGGGAAAGATTGAGGGCAGGAGAAGGGGACAACAGAGCATGAGATGATTGGATAGGCATGGGTTTGGGTGGACTCCGGGAGCTGGTAATGGACAAGGAGGCCTGGCGTGCTGCGGTTTATGGGGTCGCAAAGAGTCGGACACTACTGAGAGAATGAACTGAACTGAATAGTAAGCAAGATCTTGTTTGTTTGGAGGTTCTCAGAATGTGATTTTGGGAGCACACTACTACTTCACCATGAAATATGGCTGTTGATTTAATACACTTAATTTTTCTCATGTTGATATTTCTAGCCTATTCCTAGTTGTCTTAAGTAGGAATGTATGCAAAACATACTTTTTCAATATAAATGATACTGATACATTTCAGAATGTTAAATGTCTCAACAGTGATGATAAAGCGTCTACCTACACTGTGGGAGACCCGGGTTCGAACCCTGGGTTGGGAAGATCCTCTGGAGAAGGAAATAGCAACCCACTCCAGTACTCTTGCCTGGAAAATCCCATGGACAGAGGAGCCCAGTAGGCTACAGTCCATGGGGTCGCAAAGAGTCGGGCATGACTGAGCGACTGAACGAACTGAACTGAACTGAATATAGAATATTTAAGATACTATGTGGCAAAAGCAGATGTGTGTTATTTCCAACCATTATAAAGATACTTTGATTCATCTGGAAACTACTTGCAGTGCTTGCATGCTCCACTTTTCTAGCTTAGTTCTTACTATGTCCTCATGACTTTCCAGTATTGACCTTGGCCAGTCAACTACCATTCCCTCTTCTTCCAGTTCTACCTCTCACTTCCTTGACTGTATTTGCTGTTGTCCAGGACTAGTTCCAGATACTCATGGTTTCAAAAATCCTCATCCAGAAATAGCAGGATGCAGTAGATCAAAACAACTCAAAGAGAAATGAAAAGCTGAGGAAGATTATTTTTATAACATTGTTTCAATTTGAAGTGCTCATTTATCTGGTTCAATTAATCTACCATTTACCTCCATTGTAGAAAATAAGATAAAATATAAAGTCAGGTTTTCTAATTATGCCATTTCATATCATCATCATTATTATTAAATATGATAAATTAATAAAATGTATGATATGTAAAGTTATTATATATAATACTCTGGTTGTACATCTTAGTTACCCCTTAGATGTGCAACAACCTTATATCTATCAGAAACTGAATTACAAAAAAAATTGTTCATATTATATTAGATACACTAAATTGCTCATACCTAACTCATGATAATTCCTCTTCATTTAAGGATTTGTTATTAATATTTTCAGATAAGAAATAATTTTCTTTGCAACATTCTTTCTACATAAAGTCTCATTTCTTGTGTCTTATGGGTTTCTAAGTTTCTTTCTTAAATGAGGGAAGACATTTCCAGCCTAGAAATTTACTGTATCCAGTGTTAACTTTATTCAACTTTCTTTCAAGTTCTTAAAACTTAGCCTATGCTTTTTTATCCATTTAAAATTTCTAACAGCCTCAGACCATGAACTAGATGTTTGAAATTTTTTTGCATTTTAGCAAGTGACATTTAGAAAAAATTTTCCCCTTATTTACAATCTACTTTCCCCGAAAACAAAAATCTTACCATCTATGCTCATTTCTGGAGAAGGCACTAGTGACCCATTCCAGTACTCTTGCCTGGAAACTCCCATGGACGGAGGAGCCTGGTAGGCTGCAGTCCATGGGATCGCTAAAAGTAGGACACATCTGAGCGACTTCACTTTTAATTTTCACTTTCATGCATTGGAGAAGGAAATGGCAACCCACTCCAGTGTTCTTGCCTGCAGAATCCCAGGGATGGAGGAACCTGATGGGCTGCCGTCTATAGGGTCACACACAGTCAGACACGACTGACATGACTTAGCAGCAGCATACTCATTTCTTGTTTTTTCTCTTTCTCTCTCGCTCACACACACACACACACACACACACACACACATACCTCTACAGGTGCACCAACGAAATATTCCCAAGTTTTACTGATCAGTTTGATTCCAAGGTACTTAGAGGACCATTAAGAGGATGACATGTAAGTAGTGTAAGGAAAGCTTTGGGATAAGATGCCTGATTGCAAATTCTGGCTTCTACACCTCCAGTGTTTCTTTCACTCCGTTTCATTTTTTGTAAAATATTTATAAATAAGACCTTGATTTTGTTAAATATTTTTAAGAATTGTCCCTTCAAATTTTTTGGTGAGGATTAAGTAAGTTGAAATATGTAAAATACTCACAACATTAATCAGTGTGACAAATGCTTAATAAGTACAGTTTACTTTTGTTATTCATATTAAACAAATTGGTTTTAAAGAAAAGGAAAGCAAGAGTAATTTCATCCTTCAAATATCTTTAAGACAAGTGCATGAGACTGAAAAATTATCTAGCGTATATCCTAACTGTGCCAGAAATAAAGTGCTAACAGAAACAATCTTTTGAAACCATGATTGAGAAATGGTTTCATATGCCTATGCCCTGTAAAACTAGCAACAGGTATGGAAAAAAATATGATATATTGAATAAATACCTAGGGGTGAAGTTGGTAGGTAACAGGATAAATGTAAATTTTACCTTCCAATTATTCTTTGAAATGGTCATACTATATACCTATACCTCCACCAGCCGCAGATGAGACTTCTGGTTATTCAGTATCCTCACCAACATTCCATTTGCCAGTCTTGTATGTTTTAACCATTCTCAGGAGCATGTAATGGCATTTATTAAAGGAATTGAAATTGTAATTAAAGTCTTTAAAACTCTGAATTCAGTTTCACTGATAAACTACCAAACGTAGAAGGAACTCTTAAACATTTAGAGGGTGGGAGAGCACTTGCTGGAGTGAGGTGAGATCTAAGAACTTGTTTCTCAGGGACTTCATCCGTCACTCTCCCTCACTCTTAGGCCAGAGATGACTGGCCCCACCAGTGCCTGAGACTTGGACTTTGGTCCATTGGCTGGGAGACTGGGAGGGGTGTTAATTAGTTATAATTAGGTTCCCCACTGGGAGCTTATGACTCAGTTTTCTTGGATGAGCTTAGTCCCTACTCAACTACAGCTTTCCAGCTTCCTAAATTTTGTTGCTGCCATCTCATCTCCTGTTTTCTTGTCTGTCTGAATCTGTCTTTAAAAGAAATCCCTTTACTGTTGTTTTTGTTGGGGATGAGGGAGAAAATGAAGTTAGATGGTGGTCTCACAATGTTTTCTGCAGCCTGTCTCAAGTCCTGGTCCTGCAGGGTTTCTGATCTCTGGAGAGAGGTGGTGAAGCAGGGGGTTGTGACTCCCGTGGCCCTGGAGAGTGAATGGGTTGGTTTCCTCACTGACCACTTAGTGGGAGTTTGGGGTGAGTGACTTTTTTTGTCTACTACCTGTTCAGTTCAGTTCATTCACTCAGTCGTGTCTGACTCTTTGCAACCCCATGGACTGCAGCACGCCAGGCTTCACGATTCACCACCAACTTCCGGAGCTTACTCAAGCTCATGTCCATTGAATCAGTGATGCCATCCAACCATCCTCTGTCAACCCCTTCTCCTCCCACCTTCACTCTTTCCCAGCATCAGGGTCTCTTCAAGTGAATCAGTTCTTCACATCAGGTGGCCAAAGTATTGGACTTTCAGCTTCAGTATCAGTCCTTCAATGAATACTCAGGATTGATTTCCTTTAGGATGGTCTGATTATATCTCCTTGCTGTCCCAGGGACTCTCAAGAGTCTTCTCCAACACCACAGTTCAAAAGCATCAATTCTTTAGCACTCAGCTTTCCTTATGGTCCAACTCTCACATCCATACATGACTACTTTGACTAGATGGACTTTTGTTGGCAAATAATGTCTTTGCTTTTTAATATGATGTCTAAGTTGGTCATAACTTTTCTTCCAAGGAGCAAGTGTCTTTTAATTTCATGGCTTCAGTCACCAACTGCTGTGATTTTGGAGCCCCCCAAAATAGTCTGTCACTGTTTCCATTGTTTCCCCATTTATTTACCATGAAGTGATGGGACCAAATGCGATGATCTTAGTTTTCTGAATGTTGAGTTTTAAACCAACTTTTTCACTCTTCTCTTTCACTTTCATCCAGAGGCTCTTTAGTTCTTCTTCACTTTCTGCCATAAGGGTGGTATCATCTGTATATCTGAGGTTATTGATATTTCTTCCGGCAATCTTGATTCCAGCTTGTGCTTCATCCAGCCCAGAGTTTCTCATGATGTACTCTGCATATAAGTTAAATAAGCAGGATGACGATATACAGCCTTGATGTACTCCTTTCCTGATTTGGAACCACTCAGTTGTTCCATGTCCAGTTAGAAATGTTGCTTCTTGACCTGCCTACAGATTTCTCAGGAAGCAGGTCAGATGATCTGGTATTCCTATCTCTTTAAGAATTTCCCACAGTTTGTTGTGTTAAAAGGATTAAGTAACACATGTTTTTCACACCCAGAACAATATCTGTCTGAAACACAGTGAGGTTTTAATGGCTATCAGCCATCACCACTTACTACTACTCACAGAAGGGCAAGAGAAGTTGTTTCCTTTGGAGGGTAAATGCAGGTAATGGTGAATGTCACCCAAGGTAGTTTTAAAAAACTACTTTCAGGTTTATGTATGAAAATATATATTACAACTTTTGCTTATTAATTCTATTTGTGGGGTTTTTTGGGCCAAGTTTATCTTTGTGCCATGTACAAGATTTAGCAAGCAATATCACAAAACTTGCTTATTCATTTTGTTTGTGCTTACTTCATCCAAGTTTAAGTTGATCTTTATACCATTTCTAAATAAATATTTAGCAAACTATTAATATTTAACAGTCTAAAAAAGAATTTCAAGGGGCATGTTTGAGAACATAATTCTATGATTTGCTTTACATTTTAGTACAGCAATCATATGGAAACAGATAAATGAAATTTTGATCCATTAAAATAGATAACAGTAAATAATCATTAGTCAACAGAGAGAAATTCTTTAAAACTGTTTTCAGTCATAGAAAACAGCTTTCTTTTATTTGTAATTAGTGAGATGGTGATTATATCCCTACAGTATAAACGGTAGTATATAGTCACATGCATACATAATTTGATATTGAATTTGGATAACTCCTGCTGCTGCTAAGTCACTTCAGTCGTGTCCGACTCTGTGCAACCCCATAGATGGCAGCCCACCAGGCTCCCCCATCCCTGGGATTCTCCAGGCAAGAACACTGGAGTGGGTTGCCATTTCCTTCTCCAATGCATGAAAGTAAAAAGTGAAAGTGAAGTCACTCAGTCGTGTCCAACTAGGAGAAAGTATGAACACATTTGCTAATTAAACTTCTATTTATTTAGTGTTTTGTATTAAACAGCTGCCTATTTTAGGTAGCTATGGCAAATGTCACATCTTACTGAGTGTGTCTGTGTTGAGGGGATTCTGCAAAGAAGATGTAACATGGCATGGACTAAGGTGAGTTGTAAGTGGAGAAGGATATGGGTGGTTGGAGAGGAACTGGGAAGTATTACCCTTGAGGTCAGGTAGAGGAAGAAGGCTCCAAGGTTGAGACCCATGAGTCAGCAGGTCAGTAGCCAGATCTGAGCAAGAAATACATTAATATGAGAACCATTATGCTTAAAGGATTGGCAAAGAGAGGAAGCTGAGGACCATTTAGGGGAACTCAGGACAAAATTGTGTTCAGCTCTGTTCAGGTGTGTCTGAATTTCAGTAACCTGGTGCTACAATTGTGCTTCTGTCCATCTGAAAAGGGTAGCATGGCACCTGGCAGCAAGAACCTGTTGCCAACCATTTGTCATATGTAGTTCTGTGTCCTTCTGAATGATGATCATTCAGGTGTGGCCACAAAAGGAGACACAGGAGCAGATCAGGAAAGCAAAATGTACTATCCTCACAGGTCCAAGAGACAGGAGACATGCCAGACAACACCACGCATGGAAACACCAGCATAGTCAGGAGGGGGAAGAAACAGAGGAGTCGGGAGCCATTGCCTTGCCTTTACTGGGATTTCTGTGAGAAGAGCAAGGCAGGGGAGAGTAACCAGTTTAGGGCTGGCTAGTCAGAATAATATTGGCAGGCTTTAAGTTATGGGCATGGTCCCTGGTTGCCCGGCACTTAGTTCTGGGTGATTAAGGCAGAAAATACTGCTTCCAGGGGTGCACAGGCCACATAAAGGACACATGGTTCTGGATTGGTTAGTTTGTATGTGAAATGCTTGCTCCCAGCTGAGCTCTTATCTAAGAACTGGGACTAGCCTTAGGAGCGAGTCTCTCCCCAGCCAAGTATCTCAGATGTCAAAACATCATAACATATAAAAAAATATAAATAATACATACATCAACTCTCTAATTAACACAGAGTTATTCCCTTGCAAGAGAATTACATGAATAAATGTAGTAAGTGTTGTCCTCAACTATGAAAATTAACTTCTGTTCTGTCAAGTGTTAGGGCATCTATATAGTTGCAAAAGGCATAGCTGGTTACAAACTTGCTTATGCATCACCTCATTTTATCACTGTTTACTCATGTGCAAAATGAACTGATGACCATAAAATGTTATAAGGTTACTTTCTTAGGAGGTGTGTCATTACCATTTTTGTAAGCTTCAAGTTGATATTTCCTGCCTCTCACCTCTCTAGAGATTATAGGATACTTTATATGTTACATCCTTTCCTAACTTTTTTTAAAATTTAAAATACTCTAGTCTTGTAAAATGTATTTTTGCTAAAGAAAAATAAATTGGCTGGGAAACAAATTAGTTCTGTAATAAATAAGTTCTGTTTTTAGAAAGATTTGTACCCTAGAGACTTCCCTGGTGGTCCAGTGATGGGAATCCGCCTCGCAATGCAGGGGATGCGGTTTTGATCCCTGGTTGGGGAACTAAGATCCCAAATGCCACAGGGCAGTTAACCCTGTGAGCCACAACTAGAGAGTTCACTTGCCCCAACAAAAGATCCTGCATGATGGCAATGAAGATCCCATGCGCCACAGCTGAGACACAAGGCAGCCAAATAAATCAATAAATAAATACTTAAAAAAAAAAAAGATTTGTACTGCAAAGCTACTCTTCCATTCTATCTATGCAACTTGGATTTGACTTTCAGTAAACTTTTATCAAAAGTCTAAAAGCACATGAACACAATCTCTAGGCAATAGTCTGCACCTGGAGCCCAAGGTGCAGATGGGGTAGGATTTCTGGGATCCTCTTGGACAGTCTGTGACTGGGTTCCATGGTCAAGAGTCCACCACTGGCCAAGTGCAGGCAACACATCTTTAATGTGATTAGGACAGAGGTGACAAATTTAGTTTGAATCTCATGGATTTGTTTTTGTTTTTTGGTTATATATCTTTTAGCAGATTATGTAAGAATCCTCTGGTGTCCATGAAATAGCCTTTATTTCCCATATCCTGTGACCATTCACCAACTCTTTTCTCCAAAATTCAATGTTTCAAATGTTGAAAAGATGAACATTCAAGTGGTGAAACCCACGCGCATCTCAGTATTCCCTGAACTGCCTTTGGTGTAGTCAAATGCAGGGACCCCAGTTGTTGCTTGATCCTTTCCCCTAGCTTCTGGCTCTGCCAACCTCTGCCCAGCTGACTTATGGGGAGATGAAATCACAGCTAGGACTCCTGAACATAATTGCATTTATTTTTAAAATATTTATTTATTTTTGGCTGCACTGGGTCTTATTTCTGACAAGTGGGATCCTCACTGCAGGCCATGGGCTTAGTTACCCCTTAAATCTTAGTTTCCCATCCAGGATCCAACCTGTGTCCCTTATATTAGAAGGCAGAGTCTTAACCATTGGACCACCAGGAAGGTCCCCCATAACTGCATTTACTAATAGAAGTTAAAAGTAATTACCATTTACTGGGGCTTCTCAGGTGGTGCTAGTGGTAAAGAACCCACCTGCCAATGCAGAAGACCTAAGAGATTCAGGTTCAATCCCTGGAGGTGGGCCTGGCAACCCACTCCAGTATTCTTGTCTAAAGAATCCCATGGGCAGAGGAGACTGGCAGGCTACAGTCTAAAGGGTTGCAAAGAATCAGACATGACTGAAGTGACTTTGTATGCACGCACACACCATTTCTTGAGGGCCCATGATGTGTCTGGAGTTGTAGCTTCATTATCTCTCCCTCTCCCAATAACCTTATTAGGTAGGTAAAGATAATTATGAGAATGTTAATAACATTTATCAACTTTCTAACAAACACAAGCTGGAATCAAGATTGCTGGGAGAAATATCAATAACCTCAGATATGCAGATGACAGCACCCTTATGGCAGAAAGTGAAGAGGAGCTAAAAAGCCTCTTGTTGAAAGTGAAAGAGGAGAGTGAAAAAGTTGGCTTAAAGCTCAACATTCAGAAAACGAAGATCATGGCATCTGGCCCCATCACTTATGGGAAATGGATGGGGAAACAGTGGAAACAGTGTCAGACTTTATTTTTTGGGGCTCCAAAATCACTGCAGATGGTGACTGCAGCCATGAAATTAAAAGGCACTTACTCCTTGGAAGAAAAGTTATGACCAACCTAGATTATATTCAAAAGCAGAGACATTACTTTGCTGACTAAGGTCCGTCTAGTCAAGGCTATGGTTTTTCCTGTGGTTATGTATGGATGTGAGAGTTGGACTGTGAAGAAGGCTGAGCGCTGAAGGATTGATGCTTTTGAACTGTGGTGTTGGAGAAGACTCTTGAGAGTCCCTTGGACTGCAAGGAGATCCAACCAGTCCATTCTGAAGGAGATCAATCCTGGCATTCTTTGAAAGGAATGATGCTAAAACTGAAGCTCCAGTACTTTGGCCACCTTATGTGAAGAGTTGACTCTTTGGAAAAGACTCCTGATGCTGGGAGGGATTGGGGGCAGGAGGAGAAGGGGATGACTGAGGATGAGATGGCAGGATGGCATCATGGACTCAAAGGACGTGAGTCTGAGTGAACTCCGGGAGTTGGTGATGGACAGGGAGGCCTGGCGTGCTGCAATTCATGGGGTCGCAAAGAGTCAGACACGACTGAGCGACTGAACTGAACAGAACTGAACAAACACTGTACTCCAACTTCTAAACACATAATCCCAATATATCTTTAGCAAGGAGTGCATGAATTATAGTCTCTGTTAATTCAACTAGTGTTGAAACTGAAGTTTACAGAGGTTGAGTGACTTACCCATGGTCACAGCATGTGGTCTAGCACAGAAAGGACTCAAATCTAGAGTGGGTTGACTCAAGGCCCCAGGTGTTCCCAAAATACCCTTCTGGGTCATCTGGATATGCCCTCCCATGAGTAAGTAGAGCAACTGACCAGAGTTTCCAGCTAGAGCCTGAATATCCGCACAAATACACACAATATGCCTGTGTGCTCTTAAACTTGCTTGTAAAATAAAGGTTGTCCTGTAGAAGCCAGTGCTTCTGCACTTTTGAATATGGGTGACATCTCTGCCAGCTCCAGATGGAGTCAATGCCATCCTCTTCTACAACAGTGCTTCTACTGTTTCCCTTGGAAGGAAATTCAACGGGTTGGCCACCAGATCCTGGGTTGTGCCTGGAGGTGTGTGAAAGGTTTTGCACGTTAAAAGCAAAACTGGCAAACCCAGGCTTTTTGACAGCTTTGTGAAGTGTGAAAAAAAATCATATTTCTCTGGCACAGTTTTATGAGTTTTTGTCTTGAGCAAGAGAGGACCTTTGCCTGTGAAAATGGAAAAAGGGTCATGTAAATGACCTCAGCACTGGCAACCTGATTTGAGATCCAGTGAATTCTGAAACTGAAAAATTTCACCCAAATCTCAACTGTTCGGTGCAACTGCAGAAGAGCTTTCCTTTGCATCCAAGGAAACCCCCACCTCTTTGCTCTATCATCTGCAGCTGGCAGGGCCCAGAAAGCCCAGGTCCAGAGATCTACATCAAATGCTGCTGTAAAGAATAACTGACCATGACTAATTACAACACTGGACAGGGTATTTGCAAGGATTCTTCCAGAAGGTACATTTGTACAAAAAGATTACTTGGTTGGAGTAAAAACATAAAAGGCTGGTGAAGACTCATGAGAGAGAAACCCTCTCTACAAATATGTATAGTGGAGCTGATGGAGGATGAGAAGACAGAAAATCTAATCCTTGAGGTATCCATTTTCTTCCCATCATTTCAAACAGGCAGTTCACCATACAGCTAACCTAGCTTGAGCCTCAGGCTCCCCTCATCCTGCACATCCTCAGGAGAGTCCTGCCACATGATCAGATGAGCATGTGTCTCTGAGTTTGTCAGCTTTTTGTCATTTTAAAATTTGTTGCATGTCCTCATGTGTTCTTTCCTCTGTGTGTGCACAAATCTGTGTCTTACTGTCCTCTTACAAGCACTCTAGTCCCATCAGATGCTGCTGCTGCTGCTAAGTCGCTTCAGTCATGTCTGACTCTGTGCCACCCCAGAGACAGCAGCCCACCAGGCTGCCCTGTCCCTAGGATTCTCCAGGCAAGAGCACTGGAGTGGGTTGCCATTTCCTTCTCCAATGCATGAAAAAAGTGAAAGTAAAGTCGCTCAGTTGTGTCTGACTCCTAGCAACCCCATGGACTGCAGCCTATCAGGCTCTTCCATCCATGGGATTTGCCAGGCAAGAGTACTGGAGTGGGTTGCCATTGCCTTCTCCAGTCCCATCAGATGAAAGACCACCAAATGACCTCATTTTACCATAAGGATCACAGAAAGGCATTGTCACTAAATACAGTCACATTCTGAAGTCCTCAGGGTTGGGACTTCCACACATGAAATTTGGGGGGATACAGTTCAGCCCATAACACTCCATCCTCTTGACACCACAGATCATGTAGTTCTTACATGCAGATACATTCACCCCATGCCAACAGCCCCCAAATCTTAACCCATCAAAATATCAATTCTAAGGCCCCAAACTCATGTGTCTCATTACTATCAGTTCACCTTTGACCTCTGGGAGATTAAAGTTCTGGGCAAAAGGTTTTGTTATTCCCAGCACCCAGGCACCAAAAGCTTGTTGTTGCCCTTAGCTGCCAGCATAACATAGGAAGAGGTAGGCTCAGACGCTGGGCAATTAAAAGAACAGCTCATTCTTGAATAGTTCAACTCAACATTTGAAGTTGACACAATTATATTTTCCTCTAAGAATTTAATTGGCCCGGTTTATGACTGTATGCCAGCCCCAGAGGGCTGATTTCACAAGCTAGGTCATTACTTGGCCCCTCCCCCACATCAGCAGGAATCTTAGACATGCCAGTTCATTTTCCACCAGAGGGTCTCCACATGCTGGAGGACCCCGAGGGTCCTTCATGTTTATCCAGCTTAGTCTCTACCTCCAACATCGCTACTTTTAATGTCCAACACCCCAAACCCACAAACTACCCCCAAAGATCAAGGAAACCAAAAGAGACTGATTGGTGAGGCAATTAAAATGGCAAATCTCACTTTGAGTTGGCTAGATGAGTCACCGAAAAGGGTGGGGGCGGGGGGTGGGGATCCTGGTGTTTCTATATTTCTGTATTTTTATCTCCTGTTCTTACCACTTGACCTGAGGGCTTGTGTGTGTATGTGTGTGTGTGTGTGTGTGTGTGTGTGTCTGTGGTGTGTGGCAGCAAACAGATTATGGTAAGAGAACGAAAAGCCATGACAGGGTAGAATACAGGTAGAAAAGTAAGACAACTGTAGGATTCATAGGTGGCAGCGAAGGCTATCTTGCCAGTATGTCTGGCATGTCACATGCATATTCCTATAAACACATATTTATTTATATACGCACACACACACACACAGACATTTGCTGCTGCAAGGCAAAACAAATGCAAACAAACAAAAACCAAAATTTTCATTTTAAAAGTCATAGGCCCCTGATGACTCATGAATCCTAGGTAATAAAATTGAAACCCTTGGTGGTGGTTGGGCTGTTTTTCTTTATTTACATAGTGGGTCCTAGGGCCTTATAAGTATCTCTGTTCATTCAGCAAGCATGCACTGAGCAATAGTCACCTGTCAAGAACTCTCCTAAATGCCAGGGATTCAAAGATAAGTAAGAATGTAAGGCAGACACAATGATGTAATGTGAAAAAAACGTCCTTTCATAGATAGCTCAGTACATTCAGTTGCGTTTAGGGCACAAGAAGAACAGAGTGCAGCCTGGCCGGCAGGGGGCAGGAGAATCAGGAAAATGGGGTGGTTTAGAGCTGGGTCCTGGAGTGGGGTTCTGGGGAGAGCAGCCACATGGTAGCCCTACTTGCAGGGAGACTTTTCAAAGATGACAAGTCATAGAAGGAACGTTGGAGAAGAAGTGACTCAGGCTTGTAGGGTGGCAGTTGAACACAGTAAAGTGGAAATCTGGACTCAAAAATGCTTCCAGGTATAAGCTTTTCCTTTTATTTTAGTTACTGTTCTAAAGGGAATGAAAAGCCTTTCGGTTGACTTAAGTATGGGTCACTCTAAATATTAGGTCAGTAGCCATAAGCAACTCAGGGACCATTTCCGACAGAAATGCATTTGAAAGGAAATTCTTCTGGAAAATTTGTATTTTGGATGTGGCTTATTTTACCAACTGGAGGTGAATAGACTCAAATACAGAATGTATCTGTATCTGTTTATGCTTAGAAAAAAATTTACACTGCTACACCAACTACAGTCAGCAGTCAGCAGTCTTTTATTCCATCTAGGTAAGTAGGGTAACGTGTAGATAGGTGCATAGGAACTACAGACTTGGGAGCGGGGCACCAGGCCCCAAAGCGGGATACAGCACCAAGGGAATTTGTGGGTGCCCCTTACAGCAGCACACACTTTTAGTGTTCTACATCCAGTTTTTTGTCTTTTGCCACACTTCTCAGCAGGCAACATCTCCTCACAAGGGATCAAACCGGTGCCTCCTGCTGTGCATGCATACGTGCTAAGTCACTTCAGTTGTGTCCGACTCTTTGAAGTGACCCTATGGACTACAGCCCGCCAGGCTTCTCTGTCCTTGGGATTCTCCAGGCAAGAATACTGGATTGGGTTGCCATGCCCTCCTCCAGGGGATCTGCCAAGCCCAGGAGTTGAACCTGTGTCTCTTTAGTCTCCTGTCTTGGCAGGCGGATTCTTTACCACTAGTGCCACCCAGGAAGCCCGCCTCCTGCAGTCAAAGCACGGATTCTTGATTCTTAACCACTGGACCACCAGAGAAGCCCCAGTATCCAATATCTAGCGTCACTTCAGCAGAAGAGTTCTGGGTAGTCTGGTATGTGAGTAGTTGAGATTTTGGAGTATGGACTGAAAAGAATTTCATAAAATTACCCCAGACATAGCACGTAGCCTCTTCATTGTTGTTTAGTCACTAAGTTGCATCCTACTCTTTTGTAGCCCCTTGGACTGTAGCCCACCAGGCTCCTCTGACCATGGGATTTCCCAGGCAAGAATACTGGAGTGAGTTGCCATTTCCTTCTCCAGGGGAATCTTCCCTTCCCAAGGAGTGAACCCATGTCTCCTGCATTGTCAGGTAGATTTTTTTTTTTTTTAACCACAGAGCCACCAGGGAAGTCATAGTTTAGCTGGAAATTAATAAATATTTTGAAGGAATAAATGAATTCTAGGCACCCAGCTACTTCTTTACATAGAAGGTAAAGTGATTTCACTAGAGCTCTTTTATGGACATTTAAATGTACATGGTTTTTTTTTATCTAAGAAGGGTCTTCTTAACTATATATGCCCGTTGCCATTTTGAATTGATAGAGTTCAGAAGTAAAAAAAGAGTAATTCTTGAATGCCCTGCTTACATTAGGGTCAATCTACTCGTGCTTAGAAGTGGGTTTTTATTTGGCCCTACCCAGCACACATGCTCTAGGAACTCTCTTTCTATTTTCCTACAGACAACATGTCAATTCCATGTCCATACTAGAAGATCCTCCCTGCCTCTTCCTGAGTATCTAAAGCCTACCCATTCCTGCAGAGCGGGCTCAGTTCTGACTGCCTTGGTGCATCAGCTTCCCTTCCCACTGCTGCTGCTGCTAAGTCACTTCAGTTGTGTCGACTCTGTGCGACCGCATAGACGGCAGCCCACCAGGCTCCCCAGTCCCTGGGATTCTCCAGGCAAGAACACTGGAGTGCGTTGCCGTTTCCTTCTCTAGTGCATGAAAGTGAAAAGTGAAAGTGAAGTCGCTGAGTTGTGTCCAACTCTTAACGACTCCCTGGACTGCAGTCCACCAGGCTCCTCCATCCATGGGATCCTCCAGGCAAGAGTACTGGAGTGGGGTGCCATTGCCTTCTCTGCCCTTCCCACTAGTGGCATCCAAATGTACTTTCTCCTGCTTTCGACTTCTTGATGGCCAGATCAGTCTTCAAGCTGGAGTATCACTGGAGTATCACTTAAAATGGACACAAACTTCCCAGTTGATACAGAGTTGACCACAGCTTTAAGGGAACCATTTCCAGATCCTCAGCTTTTATGTATACTCCTTTGTAGCACTGATCTGCATGAGAACTCACCTAGGTGTTAAGTTGTTCCCTTTAGCAATTAAGGTATTCCCTTTAGCAATCAGCCCTCTCCCAGTTTGTAAGGAAAGACACACCTGTGTGTTGTTCAACTAAAATCTTACAAAACTGTAAAAACCTTCACAGTGCTAAGCAAAGGAAAACTTCAAAAATATAATGTCAGTGCTAAGAAAGGAGTTGATTATAATGACTGACTTCTAAGTTTGGTGGTTTTGTTTTTTCCTTTCAGTAAAATTGAGAGAGAACCTAATGGAGCTTATATCATTAAAGCATTTTAATAATAGATCACTCTAGATGTATAACACTGAAAGAAAAAAAAAAAAACAACTGAGCCACATTGTTTATGGGTTTCCCATGTGGCTCACTGGTAAAGAATCTGCCTGCTAAGGCAGGGGATATAGGTTCAGTCCCTGGGTTGGGAAGATCCCTGGAGAAGGAAATGGCAACCCCACTCCAGAAATCCCATGGTCAGAGGAGTCTTGCAGGCTACAGTCTATGGGGTCAAAAAAGAGTCAGACATAACTTATCGACTTAACGACAACAACATATTGTTTATATAAGCTCCTTCCTTCTCTGTCTTATGATTTATGTTTAAAAAGTGTTTCTTGGTGCTTAAATCTATAAAACCAAAACCTTGAAATAAAATTGATATTGGATTTTATTCAATTTGGCAATGACAAACTGAAAAGGACCAACAAAATAAAAAAACGTTCCACTTGTTTCATTAAATTATGTGTATCTAATAAATGTTCATTTTTATGTTAATACAAAATGTATTAATATTGTTTTTGATCAGCTGTGTGCTAATAATCCAATATAGAATAAGTGGTTTAATATTTAGAGCCTTATGTAATGCAATAAAAATATTTAAATTAAAATTTATATACATACTTTTGTCACAAAGAACTTTTGGATCCTCGGATAAGATTTTTAATCCTGAAAATATACTCCAGTAGGATGGGATTCAACAGGAGAAGTAGGATGGAAATATAGATCAAAAGAGGGGAAAAAAAATGTAAATCTCCAGCTTGTTTGTGAATTTTTTACCGCTTTCTTGAGGTATAATTTATATGTCATAAATGCACCCATTGTAACAGTGCAACTGCTCTGTTTTTTAGTAAATGCATTCCATGGGGTCGCAAAGAGTCGGACATGACTTAGCAACAGAACAACAGTACAGTTGTGCAACATTCCTGTCTCTATAATCCCAGAAATACTTTAGAGCCCACTGGCAGTCAGTCTACATATTTTAAAAATAGGAAACAATGAGTATCAAATAGCTATGTTAGATTTCACTGACTACATTTTAAAGTGAAAATGTTGGTATTTTCAATGCATTGGAGATTGTATCTGATGTATCTATATAAAACTATAATATGCAACCTCAGATATCAACCTATAAATATGAGAAGCGGGCTCATAACTAACAAAAAAAAAAGTAAGAGTTCCCAAGCAAAAATGATTGAAAACCAATAGCCTACATCGTATAATTGACCATTAATGATATAATAATCTAATCTCTAAAGTTTTCTCTTTTTTTAATCAGTTGGCTGTTTTATTTTATGTACAAGAATTTTGAAAGCACAGCTGCTTTCTCTTGAATACTTCTAGTCCTGTTTGCCTGAATTTTTTAAACAACTGTTATAATAACAAGTGCTCATATAGCCCTTTGTTTCAGAGACTGTTCTGAAATTTTTCATATGTGTTAACTCATTTAATTCTCACAATAACCCTATGATGTAGGTATGTTATTATCCTTATTTTAAAATAGGAAAAATAGTACCAAAGAGAAGTTGAGTCACATTCCAGGGTTATTCCATCCAGGGTTATTATACATTTGGCAAGTGGCGGAACCTGGATTTCAATGATAGCACCTAAGCATCTGGAGCTTGTACTCTTAAACATGGAATATTTTAATTCTATTTTATTTTATAAAATCTGGTCAATGCTGTCCTTGTTTGATTGATTGACTTGGATCCAAACGAAAGGTTCAAAATGGCTTTTTTCTTAACAACAAAAAAGATGCAGTACCACAGTCTGTATCATAGGAAGAGCAATGAAATGTTTCTTCCTCATTTGAAATGACACAGGACACATTTTCTGAGTCAGAAGACAATGTCATTGTATTCTTAGTGAAAGTGAAAGTGAAGTCACTCAGTCATGTCCAGCTCTTTGCAACCCCACGGACTGTAGACTCTCATGCCCCTCCGGGGGATTTTTCAAGCAAGAGTACTGGAGTGGGATGCCATTTTCTTAGATGACAGGAAATGTCGTGGTTATGCTCTGAATCGTTGGCAATATTTATGTTGACTTAAGTCCCCTGGGATTCTCTTGGGCTTTTTTTTTTTTTCCTTTCATTTTCTGGTAGTAACAAATTTTCTTTTTTTAAAAAAATTAGTTTACTTTAATTGGAGAATAATTACTTTACAATATTGTGATGGCTTTTGCCATACATCTACATGAATCAGCACATACATGTGTTTCTCCATCCAGAACGCCCCTCCCACCTCCCTCATCACCTTATCCCTCTGGGTTGACCCAGAGCACTGGGGTCAGAGCACCCAGGCACCCTTTGGGTGCCCTGCTTCAAGTAACAAATTTTCATTTGATAAAACCCTTAGGCTTTATTGCCACAAGGTAAACAATATTCATCTACTTTTTTTACATTCAATAAGACACTAAATCTCATTTTTAAACTAAGTTCCATAAAGATGTTTGTGTGTGTGTATACACACACACACACACACACACACACATTTTCATGGATATATATGTGTATGTAAAAATAGATTTTAAAGGGTAATCTTGGACTCCATCCTCATATATAACCTTCTCTCAGACCAGGAAAGAATACACTATTTTTAAAAAATCAGGAATAAAACTTGCTTCTACTGCATAAAAATAAAAGGTGGGTTTGTTTTAATTCTCATTGACTTGCATACTCTGTATTCTTAATAAAAAAATTAGGGAAAGCCCCTCAATTACTAGAGATTAAAGTGTAAGGGTCTACGTCAGCATGATAAAGATTTCTAACTATGATTAAGGTTCCAATCTCATGACATGTGGAATAACCTATGTAATTATATTCCCCTTAGTGCTACAGAAAAGTCCAAGTGACTGTAATACATGCTAACTTAATCTTAGCCACAGAAAATGTGTTTCTAATTTTCAAATTCGGCAATTTTTCAATAAAAGTTGTTGCACTTCGTCTGATCTATTCTCAAAATACGGAAGTGCTTGAAGCCCGACCACCTGCAATAACAGATTACTGCTCTCTAAAATATTACCATACACCTACAATGTGGAGGCGCAAAGCTTTGCTAAAAAAGATCTTTGTTGTTTTTTCTAAAAGAAAGAAGTGATCCCAAAGTAAAGCTGGTTTTCAGCAGCCTCTCTGCTCCCAAATGCGACTGGCATCAAAGTCTAATGAAAACCTGTTTGCGGACACTGGATCCATTCCAAGGTACACCATTGGCATATTCTAGACCCCTGGGACATGACTCATATAAAAAACACAGGGCTGTCATCGGACGGCTGGTGGCTCAAATAAATCAAATTTACTTTGAAAACTGAGGCATACCAAAATTTTATTAGGTGAAACTTTGGCATTTCTTATAGCCAACTTGCACATATATATTTTTATTACTTACAGCAGTTAAAAGGTATGCTACCAATCATATGCAAAACAAGAAAAGATTTCTGAGTACATTTTTTACTGGGTGGTAGTAGGAACTACCTTTTTTTTTAAGAGAAAAAAAAAGGAATTTCAAATAGTAAGTTGTAATAGGTGGCGTCAAAGAATTCAGCCCAGTGTTTGCGTAATTCACAAGCCTTATGGTGCAAATGTCTCCATTGCACCTTTATTTAGCAGATCCCATCCCTAGTCTTAAAAACTGACTTTTTACCCTAAAGTGATTTCTTGCTCACTAAAACTATCAACTGTACCACACTTCATGGGATGATGACAGATAGTGTTTATAATGTGCACTTATGAGAAACAGACACGAACACACTCAAGTTCTTGATGATCTAAAAAGGATTAAACCTTAAGCTTCAAAGACCTACTACTGCTTACACTCTAACCCATACACTAAGTCAGTTTCAAATTCCAGATTAAGAAAGTTTGGTCTTCTCTTCCAGTTAAATGTTAGATATTTCTTTATTTTTAAGTCTCTTATGTATTTACCTTTTAAGAAGTCACCAAAGACGTGCCAGAAAACATGCCCTGTTTTGTATGAATTTGTAAATACACCCAGTAAATAGCATATTTGCAAATTAATATTCACCCTTTAAGGACACATCTATCACATTTTAAAAGTGATGTCTGCTTATTTTCCTTAAAGTGACAACTCCTTCAAGAATCTTATGTGGTAAAGCATAAACTATTGTGTATGTTGTTTTAATACACACATACACAAATTTTACTAGATAGTATGGATAGTTCAGTTCTCTTTAATTGCCAATGAACTTAAATATTTTGTCATATTTTAATTTCAGAGTTGTACCACTTTTGTAGTTGCCTGTTTATATCTTTTGCTCATTTTTTTTTTCTATTGGTGTGTTCATCAGACCTTACTGAAATGGTAATTGCCCTTAAAATATTAGCCCTTTGTCAAAAATGTGCCAATCTTTTTCCCAGTTTTATAATTTTCCTTTATTTATGTTTTCCCTTAAACAAATTTTAAAATAAATAATAAAATCAAAGCTAGTCATCTGTTCAGAGGAAGAAGACAACTCAAGCTGAGGGAGAAAAGAGAAACAAACACAGGTGGCCACGAGTGAAGCTGGTTCCTGCTGGAGCTGCTCTCAGCCACTCTTGTCTTCTCTTCTCATCACAGTCCTATCCTTTCAAAACCCTGCATTGAGCCCATTCCCATAAAATACATATTACTGCATCATTTGACATAGATCGACTTACTGTCTTTCATTGATTCTTGAATAGTTCAGACTGTAAGCAATTTAAGGACAGAAACACTTTTCTAGATTTCTAATCTTCTGTACTTCTAGCACCATGCTCAGCAGGTAATAAGCCTTGAACAATTATGCACTCATTGATTACAGATGTGTTTCCTCCCTTTCATTCCATGGCCAAATCACTCCATTTTTCCTTTCTCAAATATTTTATGGAGGGTAAGTTTATGTGTGAAAATCACTGAGCCAGTTTAAATGAAGTGATTTCTGTTCTGACAAATTACTATTCAAACCTGTGTTCAGAGTAAGCGATTTCCTTAAGTGATGGGTAAATCTAGTCAAAATAGTTAATTTGAGCCTTTGGGTGACCTTGCTAGCTCTGAATCAGGAAGAACACACTATAACACATAGAAAGTTGAATTTCCCTGGGATTCCTCTACTGCTTGCCCAGTGAATTGAGGGGGACTCTTACAATAATACCAAGATAGAGGAATAACACTGGTGGTATAGCTGATGGTCTTCTCTGGGTGCCTCCGTGCCTGCTAAGTCGCTTCAGTCATGGCAGACTCTTTGGGACCCCATAGGCTGTAGCCCGCCAGGCTCCTCTGTCCACGGGATTCTCCAGCAGGAATACTGGAGTGAGTTGCCAGGCACTCCTCCAGAAAATCTTCCCCTGCCCAGGGATCCAACCCGCATCTCCTACGGCTATTGCATTGCGGATTCTTTACTGCTGAGCAACTGGGAAAGTCCTGGTCTTTGCTAGAATGATACTAAAATAGAGAAGCTATGTGAGAATATATGTAAAAATATTTCTAGGAGATCTTTAAAATATATATATTATAATTAATTTTAATAGATTATCATTTTAGTTTTGGGATAAAAGGCATTCTTTAAGACAAGAGATCATACTGTAAATGAGGGTGCATGGGAGAAATTTGCACCACTGAGCTTGTGAATTAGGAAACTCTGGGCTACATTATTTGACATCATCTTATTAACCATCACTAACTTATTTGGGGTTTCTTTGGGAAAAAAGTTTCAGTTGAAGTCATGCAAATTAAATCCATAAAGGAATGCAATTTTCACTAACCTAATTGCCAATGAATAATTTAAAATTATGACACTTATGGTTACTAAAGATTGAGAGAAGTTTTTGTTGTTGTTCACAGAGGCTGGAAGGATAAATTATAACAATTTTGGAAGGCACGTTGGCAATATATATTACAAGTCTTAAAATATATACTAATCTTTGACCCAGAAATCCCATTTCTAGGATATTTTCTTAAGGGAATAATTATGGAAATGTTCAAAGACTGAAAGATAAGAAGGAATACAGTATTAAGATAGCAAAAACTTGGAAATGATGCAAAGATCCAATAACAGAAGATTAATTAATGTTTAAAATTGAAGTTAGCTTATTAAATAATATTGGTGATATGGAAATATGTCCTACACACTAAGATACAGAGTGGATTACAAATGTTGTATGGAATATATTTCACATTTTTGTAAGAGTATACAGAAAATAAATTAGACAGAGATACATTAACATGTAACTAGTATAATATTAATTCTCTGGGTGGTAGGAATACAGGTTACTTTATTTTAGTGTTTTTTAAGTAAAAAAAATATATACTATTCTTTTTTTTGAAGAAACCTATATACAAAACTTCCATGTGCTATTTAGGGGCTTCCCTGGTGTTTCAAATGGTAAAGCGTCTGCCTGCAATGCAGGAGACCTGGGTTCAATCCCTGGGTCAGGAAGATCCCCTGGAGAAGGAAATGGCAACCCACTCCAGTATTCTTGCCTGGAAAATCCCATGGTTGGAGGAGTCTGATAGGTTACAGTCCATGGGGTTGCAAAGAGTCAGACATAACTAAGTGACTTCACTATACACAAAACAGGCTGTCAAAAAGAGTTTGAG
Organism: Aepyceros melampus; assembly: GCA_006408695.1. Classification (NCBI taxonomy): domain Eukaryota; kingdom Metazoa; phylum Chordata; class Mammalia; order Artiodactyla; family Bovidae; genus Aepyceros; species Aepyceros melampus. The sequence continues at coordinate 59,463 of SJXQ01000737.1, read as the reverse complement.
GCTAAAGTTATTTGTCCATATTTAAGGTGGTTTTCTTAGCCTGCAGTACCAATGATTGCTATGTACTGCTTAGAAATTCTTCTGAATTTTCTAAAAATATACATTTCTAGTGGGGATTTATGATAATGTGTTTTTCTTTTCACTGTAGCTTCAGCAAAAGAGAGTATTTAATAATATTATAGAGTTCGGTGAATTTACTTTTTAAACCATCTTTTGCTCTTTATTTTTTTAAAGTGCTGCATTTAAACTTGTTTCATCAAAGTGACGGCAACAGCTTAATTTTTTAAATACAAGTAATAGATATGAAAGTGAAACATTTAAAATGTGTATAATTGTACAAATTTTATCAGTGTTTATTGACAGATTTGAGACCTTTTTTAAAAAAATGTTCCTGTGTCTGGAGAAATGGGATCAGGAAGAAATTTACTTCATGGTCTTCCTGTATGACTTAGCTCAGGAGAATTTAAGGGTAACACAAATCAAAATCTCTAAGCTCTAACCAAGCTTGGCTTTATGGCTTTAAATACAACTCATTCTTGACTATCTTAATTAACAGAAGAAGTGGTGGAGATGATCACACTCAATAAATAACTGAAAGTTTTCAGTGATTGTCTTTGCAACAAATGATGTAATTTTTCAACAAATATTATACCAAATATAATTGCTGCTAATTATTGAACATAGGATGAGTTTGCGGGCACATAGAATTATTTTGTTGGATCTGAGTAAAGCTGGTTTAAATTTAAATAATTGCAAAGAGAAATGAGATAGATTATGGATTCAAAAAGTTAGTTGTGCCATGTTTCTTTGCCAGTTTGGCTGCCAATTCTATCTTGAAACATAAGGATATGATTAACTTGCAGAAATTATTTCTTGTGGAAAAGCGTAAGTTTATTCTCACCCATACTCTGAAAATGGAAATGTTTTCCCAGACTGTTCCAGTGTGACAGTTTTTCTTTAGGTCAAATCAGACCTTTGGGCCAAAGCCCTTAATCAACCAGTCAACAGGAAAGCTTTTCTCAGTCATGAAAAATGATTTTTTTTCTTTGTAACCATTCCTGAGAAAGGGAGAAGTTTTCTTCAGGTTTAATTTATAAGTTAGAGAGATATTTCTTCCACGAATAGAATGATTTTGCTTGTTCCCATATTTTAAAAAATAACATGGATAGTGTCCATGGTTTTGATGAAGGAACTGAGGAAGATAACCTAAATTGTGCTTCTGCAAGTAAATGAAGCCCAGTGGTGATAGAAACAGGATTGTTTGTAAACTGGACTCTACATCAAGTAATTCAAAATCCCCATCTGATCTTGTCACCAACTTAACCCTCTATTCTAACTGATTAGACGAGCATAACTCTGCCTGGTGACTGGAACAAAGTACTTTCATGGTCAGATACAAGAACTGGACATTGTTGTTTAGCTGCTGAGTTGTGTCCAACTCTTTTGCGACCCTATGGACTGTAGCCCACCAGGCTCGTCTGTCCATGGGACTTCCCAGGCAAGAATACTGGAGTGGGTTGCCATGCCTTCCTCCAGAGAATCTTCTCAACCCAGGGATCGGCAGGCAGATTCTTTACCACTCAGTCATCTGGGAAACCCAAGCTGGACATAAGGAGAATTTCACTCTGTAAACTGACTTGCAACTACAAGTGTTTGAAAACCTCCCACAGCCTCCTTCTCAGATCATTCTCCCACATTCATCTTGGCCCAATGGCTCAGCAGGTAAGGAATCCACTGGCAATGCAGGAGCTGCAGGAGACACGAGTTGATCCCTGGGTCAGGAAGATCCCTTGGAGGAGAAAATGGCAACCCACTCCAGTATTCTTTCCTGGAGAATCCCATGGACAGAGAAGCCTGGCAGGCTTCTGTGACCCCATGACTGAACAACTAAGCATGCACACACTTCTTCCCCAGCTGCCTTCCCCTTCTCACTAAATATTTAAGAGCAGCTAACTAAGGAATAGTGTTCATCTGGCTGAAATTTTCTTAGTTTTGTAAAAGACAGTGTGGCATACTCATGCACCTGAGCCTTACAGATAAAACTAGAATGTCATTAGCAAAAGGAAAGTAAGAACGATGAGGAGAACACTGTACCAGGACACAGGACACCTACATTCTAAGTCCCTCTCTCATCCACGAGGCTTGTCTTTAAGTGACCATTTGATGAAACTTCTTTGTGCCTCATTTCTGTCTCTGAGAGAAGTGAGAGGTTATGCAGAACTGTGTCCTTTCCAGCTTTCATGGTCTGTGAATCTAAATCTGTTCACAGGTTATGCTTAAAAATGATCTTTATTTTCTTTCTTCAGGAAGCCAAATCTTTTTTTCAGTGATATCAAAGGATTACAGCGTGGTTTGCCACAAAACTCGTCAACAGATTGGATCATATGAATATTCCTGGAGGTTAGTTTAGGAAACCTATATGCTAGTACTTTTGACTGCCTCCTTCAGTAAAGGAAACTAAGTTTCTCCAAAAGGTAAGTGTATGTTTATTTTATATTTTATATTCTCCTTATTTCATTTTATTTTTCAGAAGGCTCATATTATAGAATAAGGTATTAAGTGGTGAACTAATTTATAAACATCTTAACAAGGTCAAATAAAAATTGAAACCATAAATATAGTGTCATTACTACAAAACAATACAGATTTGCTTTGTCTACTTGACTTTCCTACTCCTTAGAATAAGCAGCTAATCAGATACATAGTCAATATCAGTATTAAATGTTAGGAATAAAGCAGTGAATAATTTCTAATCAAATCCAAAGGACACTTCATAGAAGATTGTTAGCATTTTGATTGTGATTTGGAATGGACCTTTGGTTATTGACAACTTCACAAATGTTTTCTTGCACTTGATAATTATAAAACTGGTTTATGTGCAAACTCTGATCTTTCTGAATTTTGTAATAGAGCATCCACTGTCATAAAATATATAATCACATTTTTATTTTGAGAATAAAGGAGTTGCTGCTTTCTCCCTAAATGTTATTATTATTATTATTATTAAACTTATGGAATACCAGATACTTTCTCCAGAAAAGGAGGTGACTTTACCTTCTTAGGGTTTCTGAGAAACTCTAGTTGCTTTATATACCATTTTCTTGACAGATAAACTACCTCAAATGTGTCAAGTTGTATTAATACAATATGTCAACATTTGAATAGGTTTTATAAACACATTTGTTTTGATTCAGCACGTATTTGGTAAAGCTCCTATTATGAAAAAGATTATCTTAAGGACCATACAAAAATGCAATACATTAAGAATTCTGTCTTGGTATAGCAAAAATATATAGTTGGAGATAAACCAAAGAAACAAAAACAGCTATAGCAGAGTTGAATAAATGCCAAAATACAGCTATGACTCAAAGAAAAAAGTATGATGCCAGGATAATTGATCAGATGGGACTTCCTGGGACAAGTTATTTGAACTTAACTGTTAGCATGTCCCTTCAGAGATTGCTGTGGGGACAAAGTATTCCCAGTGGCTTGAGACTAGGTAGGTTAGGATATGTTAGAAACACTGAAACTGGCCCAAGTTCTCCTGATGTCACTACCTCCACTTGGAACTAGCTCCTCATAGCACTTACTATTTACTGGTCACACTCTTCCTGAAGTGTTGAAGTATTAGTCACTCAGGTGTGTCTGACTCTTTGCAACCCCATGGACTATAGCCTGCTACGCTCCTCTGTCCATGGGACTCTCCAGGCAAGAATACTGGAATGGCTTGCCATTCCCTTCTCCAGGGGATCTTCCCGACCAAGGCATCAAACATAGGTCTCCTGTACTGCAGGCAGATTCTTTACTGCAGGATTCTAACAAAGGCCACTGAGCTGAACTGTGTAGTAGAGGAGCAAAAAAAAGCCAGATTGGAAAGGCAAATTGGACCCACACTGTGGAGGGTCTTGAATGCTGGATTGAGAGTTGGAGCTGGCTCTGTGGACAACTAGACACTGTTGAATTGAACCTTCTGGGCTTTCACACCAGACTGCCCAGACATTCACAGGTTATCTTGGCTGAGGGAGTGTCCTTAAGGTTCAGAAACTATGTGAAAGTCTAAGTATTTGACCCTGGCTGAGGGCAATGAGAAAGGTGAAGGAAGAGGAGTGGTTAAAGAGACAAATAAGGAGAAAATTGGTAATCTCAATTATATAAGAAATATTTCTCAATTATTTAATACTATGATAGTTCCCAAAAGGGATTTTAGAATTTTCTACTTATGAAAAATAGAACCAACAAATATAGCTCAGGGGTAACTAAGTGGAAGAAGGTCAAGGAAGGGATGAAGTAATTTGTTAATTATCTTTTAAAAAGTATTGTCATTAGCTTTTGGTGTTAGCAATTGGCTGAGACCTAAATAGATTTCACAATGAATTATTTTATCCTCTTAGGAACTTTTTTAAATGTTTAAAAAGAATTGTTAAAAGTAATTCTATCAAGTCAATTTTTAAGAGGACCCTAAAATTTACAGCTTAAGAAAATCAAACTAAAAATATTTTGTCAAAGTAAGTGATACTTTTACTTTTTATTTTTTAGAATTTTAATTATTGAATTAAATGGAAATTAATGTTTCACTACTTGACATTTTCATGTGATATTTTAAAAATTTCCTAAAAATATATACAAATGTAGTTTGAAAATTTGTATTTCCAAAAAAGCTGAACATGAATCATAAAGGCGTATAGTGAAGAACTTTATATTTAAATTGGATTACTTTTATAGCTATTTATTTTCATACCAAATGTACAACAAAATGAATATATCTTTATATGCATACAATACAAACCCAGTAGCTCAAATGTATAGTTTAAGTTATAAAATCAACAATAAAGGTTATTTTAGATACAGATTCATATGCTTTTATAAATTTTCTCTTAGCCTAATTATCTTATTTATGTAGAAAAATTAGCAAATGAAATAATAATACCAATAAAACAAACACTGACGTCTCACAGTAAAAGAGTCATTGTACACAGAAAACAATTTGAATGTTTTAAGGTGCAAAATAAGAAATATGATGTTTACGAAGAGATTAATTCTAAAAATGGCAACATGTTGAACTCAATCTACTCCTGTGGTGGCTTAATTACCATCTAAAGTCAAACTCTCTCACATTATCACAGAATTATTCTTTCCACCACACTTCGAGAGATACATTTGTGCATTAAGCAAACTAACTGAACAAAGCAATCCAAAAAGACCTATTTTCAAATAAGAATGTTTGTAGATTCATTGATAACATGTCAGGTGATAGAGACAATACTGACCCAATTATAAATTAAAAATAGTTCTCATTACTGAGTAATACCAATAGTAATAATAGCTTGTCAGAAAGCTTTTGCATCTGTACCTGAAGGAAAAGTACTTGGGAGAACCATATTTACTCTGCCAGAAGATTCCCTAACAAATTACTGGAGTTGCAACAGTCATTAGAAATAAGTAATATATTATGGTAGCAAAAAGGTTTTACTTCAAGAATTCCTTCTGAACTCTAGAGACTTAGTGATATGTTGTTTTATTCACATGAGTGCTCTCAGATATAAATGTTAGTCTGTAGATCTGAATTGCATATATTATCAAAATGATAATCTAATAAAATCCAGGCATCCACAGTCCTATTTTCAGAGTTTTGCAAAAAATACCATCAGAATACCACTTTTTTCTATTTCATATTTAATTGCACTGGCTGTGCTAAGTTTTGTGAAATTTATAAGCTAAAAGAGAAACTGAGAGATTGGATATTTTTCACTTTAAAGATTTGTTGAAGTATAGATTTTGGCTTCACAATGACTTATTGAGTGGATATTTACACAGGTTATGGGTAAAATTTAATATTTAATGACAAAGCAAAAATTCAACTTTAAAATAATTCAAGATTAAAATAATTTGCAAAGGATGTGTGCTAAATATAATAATTCAGGTATTTACAAAAATATATGAAGACTACAGTAAGATGTGTATTTGTTGAGGAAAATTTTCATCAGTGTTTGAAATACTTGATTTTTAAAAATACCAGTTGGATTTAACACTTGTATAATAGAAATTCAAATATATTTATCAATAGAAGAAAGGGAAAAGTTGTTATGTTTAAAAGATTGATATACAATTTATGTTTAAAGAGTCTGAATTATTTGAATTCTGCTTAATGGTATGAAGGAGACTGGTCAAAAGGAAAACAAGTAATAAATATGCTTTTGCCATTTGCTACCTGCTACTCCTGCGAACAAGTTTCTCACAGATTATTTCTATCAAGAGTGTGAAGAGATCACCATGAAAGAAATCTTGACTAGGATGTATGTGTAGCTAGCACACCATAAAACTATATCATAAAATGCAATTATGCTAAAGCAAACTCCAATTTCTCATTTAAAATGTGAAAAGATTTTATTTGGAAATCATATACAAATTCAGCATGTAATATTCTCCCTAGCATTTGTGGTTTGCTTTTCTTAGCATATCTATATAAGCTAAAGAAAATACAATACATATTTTTTTCACCAAGTGCCACATAGAAACCTTCAAAAATTCTCCCCAGCTTACTCTGATGGGCTGAACAAGTATAATCATTTTATATGTGACTTGATATGAAAAAGTTTTGGAATAACTGCTCTAGGGGAATGGATTTAACTGATTGTTAGGCAAAGTACAGTAGAGCAATGAAAAATAAGCACAGATAACCCCAAAGTCAAAAATGTTACCAAGGAGAAAAATGTGTTAACTTTAGCTCAAGCTGTTTTAGTTATGAGATTTAAAGAAGCATATTGTCTGTTCAGACATCCAAGTGTAAAGACACTCCAGAAAGCAGAGCACCCATCCTCCACCAGATTTCTCTAATGAGTCTCCAATTTGCTCATGGTGGAAACCTGTAAGGGCATAATTGTGGTTTCTTATAAAGACCATGTATAGAAGTTGTCTGAAGTTATAGTCAATGGCTAAATCTTACAGAACTTGAGAGAGTTTGGTATTTGGGAAAATCACTTCAAAGCTTCACTATTCTGGGGACTATTTGGGAACAGGAAGGGGAGAAGTATGAATATACTCTTAAAATAACGTACGTCAATAAATCAGCATTCATACTAAATTCTTTAACTGTATGGTGATAGAGATCAGAATTTCTGTTAACAGTGGAGACACAAAGAATCTTTTTAAAATATATGCTATTTTAAAATCCCATTCAGGAGTAGGTCTTAAGTTTTAAATATGTATTCCCATTACTCATATTTCTTAGGACTACTGTATTTTTTTAATCTCATCTACTATTTGAGGATTTTCCAGGTTCAATATTGTGTGCATCAAATTACTCCATATTCTTGTATGTTTCAGAGAATCTGAAGAGACAAAATAAAATCATTTCCTTTTGATCTAAAATGGCATTTCCTATTTAAGAACAAAAAAACCACAAAGTTTTGACTCCTACAACTAATGTATTCAAAACCTGTGCAGCTTAAAACTGAACATGATTTCCAGTGAAAGGTTTCCAAACTTACTGGAAAAGTCTGAGTGAACGGGAATGCCTGTATGCTTACAAATAATGGCAGAACTCTGGACTCTGAATAATAACCTAGGAGTTATTGAAGGCATGAGACTATCTTTTAAAAGGCAATTGTAAAGCATTTTGTAAAATATTATTGCCATTCAAATGTTAAATGATGACAATAGAAGTTCTTCAGGGACTGCTAAAAAGCAAATACTGTTGGAAGAGGAATTATAAGGAAGATGGAAAGAAAACAGAGCAGATATAAGGACCTCATAAATTTAAGAGAGAATTAAGAGACAGTTCTGAGTGATAAAAGGAGAAGGCTTACCAATTTTATGTCCTATTCCATCAAAATAAATGGCTCATTTTTAATTTCAGAGGGCTTAAAACCAAATGGGGGAGTCAAAGTTAATCTCTTAATGTTTATAGAGACATTTTTCACACATGCAAGCAAACACAGAAGAAATACATACTGAGAGATTCTGCTATTTTTTAAGATATATAGCACAACTGAATTCTTTTCAGGAAAACAAAGTAAGATGGGTGCATCTTTTCTTCATTGTACAGCTACAGTTGTGTGTGCGTGCTTAGTCTCTCAGTCATGTCCGACTCAGCAACCCTGTGAACTGTAGCCCACAATGCTTCTCTGCTCCTGGGATTTTTTGGCAAGAACACTGGAGTGGGTTGCCACTTCCTCCTCCAGGGATTAAACCTGTGTCTCCTGTCTCTCCTGCATTGGCAGGCAGATTCTCTTCCACTGAGCCACCTGGGAAACCCACAGCTACAGTGGAGCAGTCTATATGAAAGACAGAAAGGCAGGATGTTCAGCCATCTTCCTTATTCACTCATCAAAATCAAGGTTTTTGGAAGAGTCTTGATAATCAAATCTTGTTTCCTAAGAACCAAACCTTCATATTATTACTATACTTAACAATAATATTTGTTATTATTTAAATAGTTTGTTTATCATTGACATTTATTATTTTAATAATATTTATTATTATCACTGATTATTATAACAATAAGAGTACATAATTCTTCTACTTTTCTTTTAGAGAAGCACAACCAATATTATGGGGAATGCTTTCTGCAACTGGTATATTTAACCAAAATGAAGAAAAAAGAAAAGATCCTTATGTAAATCAAATACAAGATTTTCCAGTTCTGCAGAATGAATTCCTTAGTCTTTAGCTGCCCTACTTGGCACTTGTAAGTTCTTAATTATTGCTCTTTGATCTTTTAGAAAGAGAAAGTGAGATAAAACATGAATGATGCTAGAATGTTTTCTGAATTAACAATAGAGAATAGCCTTTTAAAAATATATATTAAAATAATAGGATCAGAGTCAAAAGATAATTTAATTCTCTCTCTTCCATGGGTATGTTTTTCTCCATTTTACAGTAGTCATGTCCAGGAAGCAAGACTTAATCACACATAGCTAAGAAGACCGGTTTCTGGAGAATTGAGGTTTGTTCTGTGTTTATGTCGCATTTTCCTTTTCCTCTTGTTTTATTGAACTCACTTTTGTCTCCTCTGTAGGCTGTGGGTTGTCATGTTTAGATTCTATATTGTCTGCATTAAAAACTGACTGCTGAGTCTTCATTTCCCATATGCTGTGAAGAAAAGTGATAGAAACAGGAAAATATATAAAATAAGTAGAAGAGAGCAAGAGAGAAAAGAATCAGAGAGATTACCTCCTACGCTGTCTGCTCCTGAAGGAAACATCTGTCTGAAAGCTTTACTCTGGGAGTGACCTGTTCACATAATCCAAACGGAAAGGGAAGACACACAGACTTTCTGAAAATTGAGACACAAAATTGAATGGATCACACTATTTTGCTTCTTCAACACTCTACAAATGTTACATCTAGAAAAATTCAGAGACAAACACATGTGCATATGTGTAGGCAGAATGTATAAAGATCAAGGTTCAAATTTAGGGAAATAGGTACTAAGTGAAAAGCCACCAGTCCACACTGGGGAGCCATGGGGAAAAGTCAGGGACAAAGTAGAACAAGGAGAGCACCATATTCTAGCACCCTCATCCAGTGGAGTCAGTTTGTTTGACTCAATTTGGGGATAATTTCACCCAATATTCCTAAACTTGCTAGTGCAAAGCCTTGTAGAATTCTAAGTAAAGTCCCAGCAGGAGGAGAAGGAGACGACAAAGGATGAGATGGCTGGATGGCATCCCCGACTCGATGAACATGAGCTTGAGTGAACTCTGGGAGATGGTGATGCACAGGGAGGACTGGCATGCTGCGATTCATGGGGTTGCAAAGAGTCGGACATGACTGAGCAACTGAACTGACACTGAACTGAAGTCCTGCTTAGTCCTCAGAACCTTTCTGGCCCTGAGGTTATTCATCTCCCAAGTGAACTCTGAGGCCCTGAAGCTTGGACACTGCTATTCATGAAGGCCCTGTCCCTGCCCTCCCCTGTGACGGGACTCTCTAAGTTATCCAGGTATGGCTCTGGAACCTGAGGAGTCTCTCTGGAGCCAAAGCCATACCTTCCTTTGGCAGCTGCTCCAGTGTTTAATGATCAGGGGCCTTTTCATCTGAATGACCATTTTTTAATAATAGAAAAGTACAAATCTGATCTCCTTGAGGAGGAAAATGAATGGATCCTTTTGATGAATGACTACTAAGGAGAGCTGGATTCACAAGTTAGGGAAATTCCATGGTGAGCAGAAAGGGGCTGAATACATTTCAGATTAGCAAAGGAGATTTATACATCAGAGAGGACTTCAGGCTGGCTTTAGCTCAGGGGGTGGGGCCATGCCTCCTGAATGCCAGCTCTCAGAAAAGATGACTTTGTTTAACAATAGGCAAATTAAAGGGGGAAATTATTGTCCAAAACAGACAAACATCTTTGTTGAATCAAAGGAAGACCATTTTGAAAGCCTCTATCTGAGTCCACTAAAAACTCTTCAGAGAAGAGGTTATCTTGGCCACCTTAGAAATCTACTCTAAGTTTAGTTTGTTGTTATATCCAAACCCCATGATATTCCAACATCATGAGAGCCCCATGAACAGTATGAAAAGGCAAAAAACTAGGACACTGAAAGATGAACTCTCCAGGTTGCTAGGTGCCCAATATGCAACTGGAGATCAGTGGAGAAATAACTCCAGAAAGAATGAAGAGACAGAACCAAAGCAAAAACACCATCCAGTTGTGGATGTGACTGGTGATGGAAGTAAAGTCTGATACTATAAAGAGCAATATTGCATAGAAACCTAGAATGTTAGGTCCATGATTCAAGGCAATTTGGAAGTGGTCAAATAACAAATGGCAAGACCAAACACTGACATTTTAGGAATCAGCAAACCAAAAATGAAAGTGAAGTCGCTTAGTCGTGTCTGGCGCTTTGCAACCCAGTGGACTGTAGCCCACCATGCTCCTTTGTCTATGGGATTTTCCAGGCAAGAGTACCGGAGTGGGTTGCCATTTCCTTCTCCAGAGGATCTTCCCAACCTAGGAGTCAACCCAGGTCTCCCGCATTGTAAGCAAGACACTTAATCTGAGCCACCAGGGAAGTCCAAAGTAGACTGAAATGGGTGAATTTAACTCAGATGACCATTATATCCACTATTGTGGGCAGGAATCCCCCAGAAGAAATGGAGTAGCCATCATAGTCAACAAAAGAGTCTGAAATGCAGTACTGGGATGCAATCTCAAAAGTGACGAAATGATCTCTGTTCATCTCCAAGGCAAACCATTCAATATCACAGTTATCCAAGCCTATGCCCCAACAAGTGATGCTGAAGAAGCTGAAGTTGAATGGTTCTATGAAGACCTACAAGGCCTTCTAGAATTAACACCCAAAAAAAGATGTCCTTTTCATTATAGGAGACTGAAATGCAAAAGTAGGAAGCCAAGAAATACCTAGAGTAACAGGCAAATTTGGCCTTGGAGTACAGAATGAAGCAGGGCAAAGGCTAATACAGTTTTGCCAAGAGAACACACTGGTCATAGCAAACACCCTCTTCCAACAACACAAGAGAAGGCCCTACACATGGACATCACCACATGGTCAACACCGAAATCAGACTGATTATATTCTTTGCAGCCAAAGATGGAGAAGCTCTATACAGTCAGCAAAAACAAGACTGGGAGCTGATTGTGGCTCAGATCATGAACTTCTTATTGCCAAATTCAGACATAAATTGAAGAAAGTAGGGAAAACCGCTAGACCATTAAGGTATGACCTAAATCAAATCTCTTGAGATTATACGATGGAAATGACAAATAGATTCAGGGATTAGATCTTATAGACAGAGTGTCTGAAGAATTATGGATGGAGATTCATGACATTGTACAGCAGGCAGGGATCAAGACCATCCCCAAGAACAAGAAATGCAAAAAGGCAAAATGGTTGTCTTGAGGAGGACTTACAAATAGCTGTGAAAAGAAGAGAAGGGAAAGGCAAAGGAGAAAAGGAAACATACTCTTTTGAATGCAGAATTCCAAAGAATAGCAAGGCAAGATAAGAAAGCCTTGCTCAGGATCAATGCAAAGAAATAGAGGAAAACAATAGAATGGGAAAGACTGGAGATCTCCTCAAGAAAATTAGAGATACCAAGGGAACATTTCACACAAAATTGGGTTCAATTAAGAACAGAAATTGTAGGGACCCAACAGAAGCAGAATATATTAAGAAGAGGTGGCAAGAATACACAGAATAACTGTACAAAAAAGATCTTCACGACCAAGATAATCATGATGGTGTGTGATCACTTACCTATAGCCAGACATCCTGGAATGCAAAGTCAAGTGGGCCTTAGGACGCATCACTATGAACAAAGCTAGTGGAGGTGATGGAATTCCAGTTGAGTTATATAAAATCCTACAAGATGATGCTGTGAAAGTACTGCACTCAATATGCCAGCAAATTTGGAAAACTCAGCACTGGCCACAGGACTGGAAAAGGTCAGTTTCCATTCCAATCCCAAAGAAAGGCAATGCAAAAAAGTGCTCAAGCTACCACACAATTGCACTCATCTCACATGCTAGTAAAGTAATGCTCAAAATTCTCCAAGCCAGGGCTTCAGCAGTACATGAACCATGAACTTCCAGATGTTCAGGCTGGATTTAGAAAAGGCAGAGGAACCAGAGATCAAATTACCAATATTTGTTGGATCACTGAAAAAGTGAGAAAGTTTCAGAGAAACATCTACTTCTGCTTTATGGACTATGCCAAAGCCTTTGACTGTGTAGACTGTGGGAAATTCTTAAAGAGATGGAAATACCAGACAACCTGACCTGCTTCCTGAGAAATCTGCATGCAGGTCAGGAAGCAACAGTTAGAACTGGACATGGAACAGCAGACTGGTTCCAAATAGAGAAAGGAGTACATCAAGGCCATATATTTCCACCCTGCTTGTCTAACTTATATGCAGAGTACATGTTGAGAAATGCTGGGCTGGATGAAGCACAAGCTGGAATCAAGATTGCCAGGAGAAATATCAATAAACTCATATATGCAGATGATACCACCCTTATGGCAGAAAGTGAAGAAGAACTAAAGGCTTCTTGTTGAAAGTGAAAGAGGAGACTGAAAAAGTTGGCTTAAAATTCAACATTCAGAAAACGAAGATCATGGCATCTGGTCCCATCACTTCATGGGAAATAGATGAGGAAACAGTGGAAACAGGGTCAGACTTTATTTTGAGGGGCTCCAAAATCACTGCAGATGGTGATTGTTACCATGAAATTAAAAGACGCTTGTTCCTTGGAAGAAAAGTTATGACCAAACCTAGGCAGCTTATTAAAAAGCAGAGACATTATTTTGCCAACAAAGTTCTGTCTAGTCAAAGCTATGGCTTTTCTAGTAGTCAGGTATGGATGTAAGAGTTGGACTATAAAGAAAGCTGAGCCCTGAAGAATTGATGCTTTTTAACTGTGGTGTTGGAGAAGACTCTTGAGAGTCCCTTGGACAGTGAGGAGATCCAACCGGTCTATCCTAAAGGAAACCAGTCCTGAATATTCATTGGAAGGATTGATGCTGAATCTGAAACTCCAATGCTTTGGCCACCTGATGCAAAGAACTGACATATTTGACAAGACTCTGATGCTAGGAAAGATTGAAGGTGGGAGGAGAAGGGGATGACAGAGATTGAGATGGTTGGATGGCATCACTGACTCAATGGACATGAGTTTGAGTAAACTCTGGGAGTTGGTGATGGACAGGGAGTCCTGGTGTACTGCAGTCCATGGGGTTGCAGAGAGTCAGACATGACTGAGCAACTGAACTGAACTGATCCAAACCCACCTCCTCTGTTACCTCTTATCTTGCCACTCTTAATGAAGACAGGACTGCTGGTTCACCAGAACTTTAGTGACAATACATCCTACCCAGAACCACCAAATCAGACCTTAGTCTAAAAAATATTGTCTTAGTTCCCAGTTTTATAAGAGCAATAGCATTTCAGGAAACAATGTCCTCCTTAAACTGGGAAAAGTTTATTTCTTCCACAATGATATATTAAGCCAGGAACATTTATTCAAGGAGGCCACTCACTGGTCTCAGATATCACAAATCCTGGGGGTCCTAAGGTTGTACATCAGGTGCTCAAAGAGTAGACCACCTCTTCTGTTCTCAAGGATCTGGCACTCTTTCGTGCTTTTGAAGATTTGAAAAATTTAACAGTAGCTGTTGATGTCTTTGTCTTCCAGATAAAGAAAGTGGGAATTCAAACCAAAGGGGCAGAAATGTCTACAATAAGGGATTGGTGCATTCTTGGATGAAGTGGATGGCCAATGAATTCATCCAAGGTTGGAAGGAAATACTGGGGCTATATTAATAATAAAGTTAATCCTGCAATCCACTTTTTATTTTTCAGGTTAATAGCACTGATGTATGGAAACAATCTAACAAAGTTATAAAAGTAATACAAGTCCATTTGTTTCTTATTTATTAACCCAACCCACTTTGTGTGTCACCCAAAAATTTATGACCCAGACTTGACACTCAAGGAACTTACAGTCTTGTTGGGGAGACTGGACTTAGGCTTGAGGTCCAGCAAAAGAGGATTTCAGAGATGGAATTTAATCAAACAAGTGTTGATGACATTGTTTTATTGTGTGCTATCTCTCTGTGCTTTCTTATCCAGACAGGAACTCCTCGTGCATTTCCTCAGATCAAAATTTATATGCCCAGATGTATTTAAAGATGCTTGTGTTGTTCTTTTCATTTCCATTACCTTTAGACTATATAGATTTACATTTATACAGCACTGTCCTGAAAAATGTGCAACTAAATGCAATCCTGTCACTTAGGTACTAGGATCATTCCCATTTTGTAGACAGAAAATTTGAAGCAGTTTAGACACTTGTTCAAGTTCACAAAGCAAGTCAGTGGTAGAGCTGGAAATCTAATCTAAAAGGCTACTTCCCAAGCCCATTAGTTTAATTACAAATGTTCAGGCCTGGGATTTCTTTGGAGGGAATGATGCTAAAACTCCAGTACTGAACTCCAAAGTGCTGAAACTCCAGTACTCTGGCCACCTCATGCGAAGAGTTGACTCAGCGGAAAAGACTCTGATGCTGGGAGGGATTGGGGGCAGGAGGAGAGGGGATGACCGAGGATGAGATGGCTGAATGACATCACTGACTCGATGGACGTGAGTTTGAGTGAACTCCGGGAGTTGGTGATGGACAGGGAGGCCTGGCGTGCTGCGATTCATGAGGTCGCAGAGTCGGACACGACTGAGCAACTCGACTAAACTGAGCTGAACTGAATGTTGACTTTGGTGTAATGATGGTTAGGTTTGTCATTTGAAATGATTTGTACAGAATAAAGGAGATTGGGATGGAATGAGTTTACCATATCTGATTGATCAGTTTCAACTCAAGTGTCAAGTATATGCCAAGCATTGGATCACACACTGAGAATCCAGAAAAGAAGCAAATCCAGTCACTGTGCTCATGAGTCTCAAAGTATGGTAGGATCCTCCCAGCTAGAATGAGAGAATTAGGGAGTGTAGGTGCAGCCCTGTATGACAGGAATTGAACTCCTATCAGTGAACTCCTCAAATGTCCAACAACAAAGTGTCTAAATGGGCATCTGTCTCCAAAAGCCAAGGAAAAGTGGAACAGACTTCTTCCCCTGCAAGTAGACATACTAAATCTTGCAACAATGTAGGCACTCCTAGCAGATTAGAGCCACCCATCTGTCTATGAGTTTGCTAATCATTTCAAAGCTAAAATATAACCTCTCAAGAATGTTTTGGATTTATTCATAGGCCAATTTGGTGAGTCATAAAAAAGAAGCAGCATCTGTATTCAGTCAACTTCATTGGAATTCATTGAAAGTATGAAAATACCAGGAGAACTTTCTATCAATGATGAACAATCATGCTCAACATAATAAAAACTCATTACAAAGGAATTGGGGGGGATGAGAATAAGGAAGCGAGGTGAAGATTAAAGCCAAACCAAAATATGGATGGATTGTTGCAAGATTAAGAGGATTTTTGTATTAGAGGTAAAGAAAATGAGTGCAAGTTTGTCCATGGAAAGAAAGTGAAAACAAAATTGTCCCTTATGTCAGCTAATTTTGGATTTTCTATTATTTATTAACATTTGGTGATTCTTACAAGAGCAAGACAATGGAGAAATTGAGAATCATTAGAATGTAATGATGAGTTTCAAAGTCAGCCTCTAATGAAAAACAGAAATTTTAGAAAATAAAAAAACCCCAAATCATATTTTTTTAAATCTATAATGACTTCTTTTGAAGTCCGTTGAACTACAGTATGTGCTTACATTGGCTGTTGAGTTATGACTTAAATTCATGCTGTATTTAGGAGGTTAATGTTTGTTGACTTATATGGTAAAAATTTAATTGTGGAAACTTGAGGAAAGATAAAAAATGAAAACAATATAATACTCATTAAAGTTTACTGAACTGTTTTAAAAGAAAAGGAATAAGGTACCTAGCTTCGAACATTCAACTCAGATAAAATATATGTGAGCAATATACACTGAAATGTTAAAGAGAATTATCTCTCCAATATATCAATAACTTCTAGCCTTCTCTTTCTTTTTTCTTTGTACTTCACTTGATTTTTTCAAAGTGTATACAATAAGCTTTTATAATTATAAAAAAGTCATATTATTTTAAAATAGGCTTGCATCCATGTTCTAGAAGGAATAGATTATGTGATGATAAATTGAACACCTGTTAGAACACAAGTGATAGAGTAGTATATAATCAGCCTTTACAAAAAACAAATCAAACTCTACAAGCTTAATAACTTCTTTTTGGCTTGAACTGTAAGATTCAGCAGATGTTATATTGGAATTTTAGTAAAGGACATGATCTGGTCTCCTGAGATTTACTGACAAAAAGAATTTATTTTCTGTTAGGATCAGAGAAACTTCACTTAGCTGGAAAATAGGGCTGAAAGTCTATAAACTAAAGGAAATAACAACATAATCCAGGGAAGGTGCTAATGAAAGCTGCCGCATCAATCAATAGAAGCCTTAGGGATGAGGGCAGAGCCTAGGTAGTATATGGGATATTTAAGTAAGAAAAAGCTCTGGTGGAAAGTAAAAATGGGAATGATAGGAGGGGGAAAATAACTAATAATTATTCATCTTCTGTTGTTGTTGTTGGCTGCTAAGTCTTGAGTGTCTATGCAAAATATCACCCTAGGTTCTTATCTCCAATTAACAGATGAAGAAATTAAGAATAATGGTAGCTATTAAATAAGAAAACTGACAGATATGTTGAATTATTTGTTTGGTTAAATGTGATCTGAAAGGCAAAACCTATTATTAATTGGAATCTAATAAACATGAAAAAAAAACATATAAAAATTAGTGGACTAAACATTGACAGAAGTGTACTATGTGATGTGAAAGAAAAAACTTTTTTTATTGTAGGTGTCCCATATTACACTTAATAGCAAAGACACAAGGACAGTAAGCCCCTGTCTCTACAAGTATGGTGATATTCCTGGGGCTTTGTATCTCATTACAAGAGATTTATACTAGAAAGAGAATAAGGTCCATAAAAACACTAAAGCAGTGCGCACGGAGAGCGAGCCCGCCTAAATGATGACTTGGATGAGTCATAACGTATATGAAAAGCATAAGCACTTGGGGAAGATGATGTGGCCTGATCTAAACAGGATAAGTAGGATAAGTGGGATAAAAGTAAGGGGAAAAAATAGGTCAAATATCAATAAAAACTTTTCAATAGTGGGAACTATCAAAACCAGAAGATTTGTTCCCAAAGGAAATTCGTGATTGGGAAAGATTTAATACTTGAGTGAGTTAAACATGAAAGAATAAATAATTGAGAACAGTTCTAAATTTTATGCTTCTATAGATTCATTTGTAAATAAACTATTGAACAATGAGGCCTCATTTATTCATCAGCATCAGGGAACACATTGTTCCGGAGAAGTCAGTTCCCCAGATACTGGAAGTCTTACAACAGGAACAGATTTTTCTTTAATTTTAACCTCTCCAATGGAGATTTATTTAAATTGCATGACTCAGATCCTTGGCTTCTTAAACATTCCAATCCAGAATTAGGATATGAGATGCCAGAAGTGTGGAGGGATAGGCCTCTGGAACACGGGGTCAGGACAAGCAGAGATCCATCTTAGTTCACAGAAAGGTGATCTGAGGTCTTTTACCACTCTAGTCCTTATATATTTGTAAACAAAAGCACAGGAGATGATCTTGAAAATGTCTTCATCTAAATTCTCTGATTCTGAACATCTGCTACCTAATTGCACTATACAGGCAGGCCGACCTCCCTTAATTGTGCTTCACAGATACTGTGTTTCCCACAAATTGAAAGTTTGTGGCAACCCTGCTTTGAGCAAGTCATTTCATTTTTCCAACAGCTTATGTGCATTTCATGTCTCTGTGTTGCATTTTTATAATTCCTGCAATATTTCAAACTTTTTCATTATTGTGTCTGTTATCATGCTCTGTGATCAGTGATCTTTGTTACCATTTTGGTTCTTTTTATCAATAAAATATGTCTTAATTAAGATATGTACATTTTTTAGACATAATGCTATTATTTCACACTTGATAGACTACAGGATAGCATAAACAGAACTTTTATACACACTGGGAAGCTAAAATATCTGTGTGACTCACTTTATTGTGATGTTCTCTTCATTGCATTAGTCTGGAACCAAGTCTGCAGTAGCTCTGAGGTATGCCTGTAATATTGTCTCTACATTAAATATTTTAGACACTTTTTTCAGCTAGTGGACCTCAGCTAAGGCTTTATGTAAGGTGTTACACTCTATCAGTAAATAAAAGGCATGTGCTCAATAATAATGCTTTTCCTTGGTACTCCAAAGCGTCTTTGCACTGTTTTAAAAATTATTTTTAGGTTCACAGGTAGATACCTGTAACTGAGGCTGCTGAAGTCTGATTACCAAGTAAAGGAATCACACCGTATTCCTATTTGTTGAAGGTCAAGTCAGAGATGATAATAACTGTTATTATTCTGTCACTTCTGAGCAGAAATTTTCACAGTCAGCATACTGTTTGCCATCTCTCTTTTGCCTGTCACAGTGACTGTCCTGCCCCAAATGGATGTGGCTTCTTCAGCTTGGGCCTTTACATATATATAATGCCCTCCTTTTTTCTCTTTTTGGGCCCTGTTTTGAATTCTATCTTGTCAATATGCGTATTGCTACCTCAATTTTCTTGTCATTTCTATTTGCATGAAATACCTTTTTCCATCTCCTTCCTTTCAGTCTGTGTGCATCTCTCACCCTGAGTTGAATCTCTGGGAGTTTATATTCTAGAATTAGGCATAATTTACATACAATAAAATGTAGGTAATGTTTCCAGTTTGAAGACATTTGGACAATTATATCCACCTGTATAGTCACCTACTGTATGAATGAATGAAGCCACAGGAGTGTGGAAATGGCTTGGGAGAAAAGAGGGCTGAAGACAGTTCCTTGGGGAAAAAAATGTTAAGGGGACTAGGAGGACAAACTAAGTAGATTGGGGGACAATAGTGACAAAGAAACCAAAAAGGAGCCTGTAGAGGCAAATGCCACTGAAAGGTGAAGAAATAACAGGGTTGATGTGAGCCTAAGGGATTTGTTACTCAAGAGGGGTTGGTGATCTTTGCTTCATAGTTTTAGTAAAGCATTGAAATCTTAATTTGCAAATTGATGAATACATTATAGGTCCTGTTGGAGCAGGCTAAATGAGTAGAGGAGCATGCAAAGTCATGGTAGTGGGCAGAGTGTTAGAAAAGTTGCAGCGAAAGTGATAGTACAAGTCATGAGGTAAGAGAGCAGATGTTGTGAGAATAAGGGAGTTAATGGGGCAGAAGCATTGAAGGTTTCGATTGGAGAATGTTATAATAAAGTTTAGGATTTCAGAGTCAGACGAAGCCCTGGCAATGATTAGATAAAGAAAAGCACCTTGGAAATGAGCTACTAAAATGGAGTGGAAGAGATCAGTGATTTCTGAAGCTAAGTTATTGAACTGATGAACCACAGAGTCATTGTGATACAAGGACAGTTTGGCTAGGGGCAGCAGAGGACTGAGAATCAGGTGTTAATGTCATTTGTGGAGTTGCAGATATTAGTAGTAGTAAGGGTGAGATAGAGGAAGCCCAGGTTACTGTGTGGGCCTGAACTGACCAAAGATGAGGGCTGGAGGATAGGTCCTGGAAAACCAGGAGATGGAATAGTCATCACTCAGATGCAGACAGGGTGATGGGCTTTCAGAATGAAAGCAAACAACAGTAACAAAATAGCAGGCATACGTACATTCAGAGACTGGGCTCGGGTATATGAGCATTCCTGAGTTGAGCAGCGAAAGCTCAGTGAGCTCAGAGAGCTACAGTGAGCAAAGACAAAATTCTGGTGGAGAGCTGGAAGAGGGTGAGATTTTATAGATACTTGTATGTTAGGGTAAAATTTTAGTTTTTCACCTGAGTTCATGGGGGACCATCTCATGGTTCAAACCAGAAGGTTACATGGTCAGGTGTGAGTTATAAAAAGCCTTTCTGGGGACTGTGAAGAGAATGTATTGTTTTAAGTCAAGTTGTGAAGACTAGTTTAGGGAAAAATTGTATACAAATCCAATGAGGGTCTGGAATATAACAGAGGTGGTGGAGCTGGGAAAGAGGCAATAGCTATAGCAGTCAACATGTAATTGACTTGGTTAAGAGAAGAGAGAGATGGAGCACAAGCCAAGCTTCTTCCCAAATCTGTTATCATCAACACTGTATACTTGGGTAAGAAATCCTATTCAGAGAACAGACAGATGTGGAAGTTACATTTGAGTACCAAACTTGAACATAGAAGAGCTCCAAAAGAACAATAGGGGGGGGAATGAAGAGGAAATGAAGACATCCTTGTTCTCAAGAAACATATGATGTGTATAATTGTCTCAATTTGATGCCCTATATCCTGATATATGTGGGCTTCCCTGGTAGCTCCACTGATAAAGAATCAGCCTGCAATGCAGGAGACCCTGGTTCAATTCCTGGGTCAGGAAGATCCCCTGGAGAAGGAAGAGGCTACCCAATCCAGTATTCTTGGGCTTATCTGATGGCTCAAATGGTAAAGAATTCACATGCAATTCAGGAGACCTGGGTTCAAGACTTGGGTTCAATCCCTGGGTTGGGAAGATCCCATGGAGGAGGGCATGGCAACCCACTCCAGCATTCTTGCTTGGAGAATCCCCATGGACACAGGTCCTGGCAGGCTACAGTCCATGGAGTCACAAAGAGTCAGACACAACTGAGCACAGCACAGCATCCTGATATATATATAATAAAATGTGACATTATTTTTTAAAATCTTTGTCTTTCAGATGTTTATTAAATTTATTAAATCAATTTAAACTAAGTGCTTAGGCTGACACATTTCAGTGATTAATTTAACCCTGCTATTATCACTTGCATTATTTTTGTTCACTGTGAAATTAGTCATGTGGAAATACAATAATAAATAATGGAAAACAAAAAAAATATTTTATAGAATTCCTTTTTTAGGACTTAACTTATATGGAGGAAACCACAAATCTGACTGTGACCTACTGGTACTGTTAATAATCCTGATTCTGGTCCTACTCAAGGAAATAAAACAGAGTATCTGATTGATCATGTGAAATATTAAGGGCTTCCCAGGTGGTGCAGTGGTAAAGAATCCGCCTGCTAATGCAGGAGTCATGAGTTTGATCCCTGGGTCAGGAAGGTCCTCTGGAGGAGGAAATGGCAATCCATTCCAGTATGCTTGCCTGGAAAATCCCATGGACAGAAGAGCCTGCCATCCTTCAGTCCATGGGGTCGTAAAGAATTGAATGTGACTCAGTGATTGGGCACACACACACACAGGCACACAAGGGTTGACTAGGACATTCATCAGTCTTGAAGGGAATTTTTTTCAACTTTGTATAATAACAAAGGAGATAGAAAATATGTAAAATTAATGAATTTTTATATGGGCTTCCTTAGAAATACAGAAATCTATTATTGAATAAGTTATTTGGACTTGCAAATTCTTAACAGAAAGGAAAGCAATTTGAAACATTATCCTTCTTTTAGGACTGCAGGACTGTCTGATTTAGGACTGTTCCAAATCAGAAACAAAACTAAAACTTTAGCAAAATATCAATATTTGTTTCAGGAAATTTTCTTCCTTCTTCATGAGAGTCCTCTCCACACATTAAAACTATGAAGAATCATTCTCACAATCTGAGAAACTTACATAGTGTTTTGCTCCTTTTTAAAAATATGACTCAAAGTATGACTTAAAATCAGACCTAGATCAAGGCAACATGGATGAAGTTCCCAAACATTGTTTGGTGAAAAAAGTCAGACAGAAGGGAGTGAAAATCTGTGGAAAGCAGTTCTCAGAGGAAAATTCATAGTGATAGAGGCCTTCCTCAAGAAAGAAGAAAAATCTGAAATAAACAACCTTTTTTGCCACCTAAAAGAATTAGGGAAAAAAAGAACAAACAAAGCCCCAAATCAGCAGAATGAAAACAATAATAAAGATGAGAAAGGAAATAATTAAATACAAATAAAAATAATAGAAAAATTTAAAAATCAAGAATTGGGTTTTTATAAGAAAAATAAAATCAGCAAACCTCTAGCCAGGTTCACCAAGGGGAAAAGAGAGAAGACCCAAATAAACAAACTAAGAAATTAAAGAGGATAGATAACAAACAATACCATAAAAATACAAAAATATTGTAAGAAAATATTATGAATAGTTATATGCCAACAGATTGGACAACCTAGAAGAAATGGACAAGTTTCTAGAAACATATAGCCTGCCAAGACTGAATCAAGAAGAGACAGTTTGAACAGACTGATAAATAGAAATGAAATGAAATGAATATGTAATTTTAAAAACTCCCAGCAAACAAGTCTGGACCAGATGGCTTTACTGGGGTGTTCTATTGAAAAGAGGAATTTATACCTATCCTTCTCAAACTACTCCAAGAATTTGAAGAGCCAGCACTCCAAAATTCAGTCTGTGAAGTCATCATCACCTTGATACCAAAACCAAAGACATTACCGGAAAAGAAAATTACAAGCCAATATCTGTGATGGATATAGATGTAAAAGGCCTCAACAAAATATCAGCAGACTGAATCCAACAATATACGGAAAGGATCATGCACTTGTGATCAAGTTGGATTTATTCCAGGATGACAGTGATGGTTCACCATATGCAAATTAAACAACGTGATATCACATTAACAAAAGGAAAGACAAAACTCACAACATTACATCTCAATAGAAGTGGAAAAATCATTTGACAAGGTTCAACATCCATTCATAATAAAAACCCGCACCAGAGTGGGTATAGTGGAAATACATCTCAACATAATAAAGGCCATTTATGACAAACCCGCAGGCATAAATACTCAACATAAAACATAATACTCAACAGTGAAAAGCTTCCTGCTAAATTCAGGAATAAGACAAGAATGTCCACTCACTGTTTCTAATCAATATAGTATTGGAAGTCTTAGCCACACCAATCAGACAAGAAAAAGAAAGGGTATCTAGATAGGAAGGGAAGAGGTAAAACTCAGTATTTGCAGATGGCGGGATACTCTATAAAGAGAACCCTAAAGTCTCCACACAAAAACTATTAGAACTAATAAATGAATTCAGTAAAGTTACAGGATACAAGATTAATGTACAGAAATCTGTTGCTTTTCTTTAGACTAATAATGAACAGTCAAAAATTGAAATTAAGAAAATAGTTCTATTTAAAATCACACAATAAAGAATAAAATACCTAGGAATAAACATAACCAAGCAAGTGAAAGAACTATATGCTGAAAATTATAAAATATTGATAAAGAAAATTGAGTTAAAGAAATAGAAAAATACCCATGTTCTTAGATTGGAAGAATTGATATTGTTAAAATGTCCATACTACCAAAGCAATCTACAGATCTAACGCAATTGCAATCAGAATTCTCCTGTCATTTTTCACAGAGCTAGAACAAATAATCCTAAAATTTATTTGGAATCACAATAGACCCTGAATTATCAAAGCAATCCTGAGGGGAAAATAAAGAAGAAAGCTGAAGGAATAACCCTCCCAGACTTCAGACTATACACAAAGCTACAGTAATCAAAAGAGTGTGGTACTGGCACAAAAACAGACATATAGATCAAGAGAACATAATAGAGAGTTCAAAAATGAAACCATGCACCTGTGGTGAATTAATCTATAACAAGGGAGGTAAGAATATCCAATGGAGAAAACACAGTCTCAGCAAATGGTGCTGGGAAACTAGACGGCTACATATAGATCAGCGAAATTAGAACATTCCCTCATACCATGTACAAAAATAAACTCAGAATGAATTAAAAACCTAAATGTAACATGATACCATGAAACTCCTAGATGACAAAATAGGCAAAACATTCTTGATCATAAATCATAGCAATATTTTCTTAGATCAATCTTCCAAGACAAAAGAAATAAAAGCAAAAATAAACAAATGAGACTTATTAAGACTTAAAAGCTTTTGTGCAGCAAAGGAAACCATCAATAAAGCAAAAACACATTCTATGGAATGGAAGAATATATTTGCAAAAAATGGAAATGACAAGGAGTTAATATTCAAAATACACAAACAGCTCATACAACTCAATGTCAAAAAACCCAAACAACCCAATCAAAGAATGGGCAAAGAAGCCTAAATAGACATTTCTCCAAGGAAGCCATACAGATGGCCAACAGGCATATGAAAAGATGCTCAGCATCACTAATTATTAAGGAGTGCACACCATAACCACAATGAGGTATCACCTCATACCTGTCAGAATGGCTATCATCAGAAAGTCTACAAAATATAAATGTTGGAGTGGGTGTGGAGAAAAGGGAACCCCTGTACACCGCTGGTAGGAATGTACATTGGTGACCCTGCTATGAGAAACAGACTGTAGATTCCTTTTAAAACTAAAAATAGAGCTATCATGTAATCTAGCAATTCAACTTTAGGACATATATCTGGGAACAAATGAAAAATATTAATTTGAAAAGATGCATGCACCCCAATGTTCACAGCAGCACTATTTACAATAGCCAAGACAGAGAAGCAACCCAATTGCTCATCGATAGATGAATGGGTAGAAAAGAAGTGGTATATATATATATGTTTAGTGGAATATTAGTCAGAAAAAGAATGAAATATTGCCATTTGCAGTGTCACTGGATGGACCCAGAGAATATTATGCTTGGTGAAATGTCACAGATAAATGTCATATAAGATCACTTATATTTATACATATGAATCTATCTAAAAAATGCTCATAGACATAGAAAACCAATTTATGGTTACCAAAGGAGAAAGGAGAAGACGGAAGGACAAATAGGAAAATGAAATTAACAGATACAAACTATTATATGTAAAATAGATAAGTAAATTTACTGTATACAGTTAATACTGTATACAGTAAACAATAAGTTTAATGTGTACAGTAAATCCACCACAGAGAATTACACTTAATATCTTATAATAATCTGCAATGGAATATAATATGCAAAAAAAAGCCAAATCACTATACTGTACAGCTGAAGCTAACACAGCCTTGTAAATCAACTATATGTCAATTTAAAAATATATATGTACTCAACCATCAAACTTAAAATATTTTATATATTTTTTTCTTTAAAATATTTAACGTACAGTACAGGATGAAAGCATCCTAAAGATATATAGCACTTAAATGCCTATTTTCTAAAATTCTAAGAAGTTATTTGCTAATATTTTTTTCCTATATCCAAATCTTATCTCCAAATCCAGGAGCATATAACTGTTGACTATTCACTGATATAAATACCAAAAAAATTAAGAAAAGGTTTATTTTTTAGTATCTAGCATTTATGTCAGCTTGTTTATTCAAAAGATTTTTTTATGCTGTGGGAATTATCTGTTTTTACTTTTAAGGCATCTCTTATCAATTTGCAAATCCAGAGCATCCACATAAGCAAAATACTGGTCCTTCCCTGAAACATACAGCATCATTCCAGGGCAGAGAGTTTCTCTGTTACAGGTTTTTGTTTTGTTTTGTTTTGTTTTGTTTTGTTTGCAGAGGCTACACTAATTGCAGTGTGCAGGCTTCTTCTTGTGCTGGCTTCTCTTGTTGCAGAAGCAGGGGCTCCATGGCATGTGGGATCTTCCCTGACCAGGGTCGCCCATGCCCTCTGAATTGGCAGGCAGATTCTTAACCACTAGACCACCGGGGCAGTTCACGTTACAGGTATTTTTGTAGCAAGAAAAAAAAATACTGTAACAACTAAAGAGAAATAGGCATTGAGGTAATGGGACGTTTTTCAGGCACTTCTTAATTCAGAATGTGTTCTGATTGCATCCAGAATCAGGTATGGGAAACTAGTGCAGTGCAGATGAAAGGTCATTTCCCAGACCACAGAGATCAGGGAAGAGGGTGATAGGAGGGCACATAACGCAGCAATGGATTCAGTGCATGTACTCGGTGACAGCAACTGGCACCAAAATAAAAATAACAAAACTACGCAAAGCAGAACCCTGTGTATTTGTGGTAGAAGACCTATTCTTTAAACACTGAACATGAAGCAATTGCAACCCAAGAGACTTTTTGTATCATCAGAAACAATCGTGCCGCCAGATGAAGCACAGAATGGGTCGGAGTGGAATACACAGATGAACAGCATCTACAGAAGAGCCACAGGTGGGACAAACCAAGAATACAAAGGTATAAACTAGGGTCAGCGGGACATTTGCTTCTAAGAATTTTACCGTAGGTTATGTTGGAAGAATTGGTTATTAACACCAGGCTAACACCATAGTTTATACCTGAAGATTATTTATTATTATACATAATTTATTCTGTAACTGGAACTTCCTCCTCTTGTTTAATTATTCTCTTATCCTTATAATAGTCCTTGAACTAATATAACTACTATAGTGACGGTCAGGAAGATGAACTGCTTTAAGAGTAATTTGCCTTTACTACTTTGGAGCCCCAAGTCAGTATTCCTTAAATGAGAATACAGGACAAATCCAGACCGTATGAGGCTCAGTTAATAGAAATATGTTGGTTCAATATATTTTTGACTTTCTGAAAGTTAAGTTCCTAAGTGTTTTCCATTAGCAGGTTTTTGACCATTTTTATATTCTTATCTTTGTCAATAGATAAAGTAAACATCAGTTCAGTTCAGTCGTTCAGTCGTGTCCGACACTTTGCGACCCCATGAATCGCAGCATGCCAGGCCCATACCATACAGTAATTCATAAATGCAGGATGTTCATTTTCCTCACTAACACCTAATGTTATTTTGCTAAATATACATCTATAAATGACTATTTATTTAGACGTGAAGTATGTATAAAAACCCATACAGGACTACCTGTCTTTCCAAATAGTGGCAAACTGTCTTGCATTGAATCAGGACAAGCAGTGTAAACAGGATGGCATATAAAATGTGATACAATATACGGAGGACATAGTATGTATGAAGGGTAACTGATTAATAAAACATGGCTGGCCTTGATTTCATTTATAAGAAACTTAAGACATTTATCAACATCTGTCTGAACCCAGATCCAGTCTCTTGGACTCTGTTGTGGATAAGCTGATTAATAAAAGATGATGTCTTAGGAAGGAAGCTTAGATCTTTGTAAGCAATGACAAAGGAAAAGGCAGGGTTGAATCTACATATGAAAGGGAATTGTAAAAGTAAACTAGTTTACCGCTATATGCCTGACTGCCACTTCCCTATAACATTTCATTTCCCTCGTATTGGCTCAAGTCTGGAAAAATAGGAAGGAATTTCAAAAATTAAGTGTGGAATTAATTTACAAGACAGATTATAGGTTTTTTGTGCTTTTTTTTTTAAACTCTGAAATATAATCCGTTTCCCTTGTGGCCTCCCCCTCTCGGTGTTCTTAACTTTGCAGCTTTCCATGTTTGTTTTTCATTTGTATCCTTGATCTTTTAGACTTTCCTTTCCCCCTTGGCTAGAATAAAATACCAGGACTGAACAAGTGCCTCTCTTTACCAGCTGGCAGACAGTTGTCCAATAAACATTGCCCTTAGGAAGCCATCAGTGGCCACGTTCCCTCTCCCAGTTAACCAACCCGCAAATCGTCTTCTGTCTAACACATTCAAGTGTCATCTGGCCACTTTGCAATTTCTTCATTCAGCATCCACAGATCAAGGACATGGAGGTCAAACAGAGTAGCAAATGCAGCGATGCCTGGAAATAAACATCTCTGCTATGACATCTCCTAAATGTCCAGGGAAAATCACTTCATAACTCTTAGGAGGAAGGGCTCTAAGATCTTAGAAGAAGGTACTGTGAGTTAGAGAGGGAATTAGAATCTCTATAAAGTGAATACTTTTCTAAATATTTAAGGAAGCACAAAAAG
This sequence comes from Aepyceros melampus, assembly GCA_006408695.1. Lineage (NCBI taxonomy): Eukaryota > Metazoa > Chordata > Mammalia > Artiodactyla > Bovidae > Aepyceros > Aepyceros melampus. The sequence goes on along the minus strand of SJXQ01000737.1, from coordinate 31,088 downwards.
CAAAAGTTGCATCATCAGTACATTTCATTAATAATGGTCAAATAATGAACTTAGGAAAATTATAAACCCTTTCAATCTCACATCATTATAGGATGTCAAAGCCCTGGTTGCTCGGACAGTAGACGACTGCAACTTAGTTTTATGACTGTGTCTAGAGTCTAGATTGGGTATTTGGTAAAAATCCAAACAGATAATCTGAGGAGGAAAATTGGAGATGAGGATTAATGTTAAGGGTGGGCCCACTGAAGACCTGGTGGTCATACATCACCTGGCCCATTTATATTCGTCTGACTAACTGGATGGACTTCCCTGGTGGCTCAGCAGTAAAGAATCTGCCTGCCAGTGCAGGAGACACGGGTTTGATCCCTGGGTTGGGAAGATCCCTTGGAGAAGGGAATGGCTACCCACTCCAGTATTCATGCCTGGAGAATTCCGTGAACAGAGGAGCCTGGCAGGCCACAGTCCATGGGGTTGCAAAAGAGTTGGACCCAACTTAGAGACAAAACAACGACAACCAACTGGATACTCCCACAATTACAACTCTTTTTTGTGCTGTAAGAAATTACTTGGGTCAAATAAACCCTATATCAGTAAAATGAAAGTGATTGTTAGTCGCTCAGTCATGTTTCAGCAAAACAGAAGCAAAGGGCTAGAAGAAAACAAAGAAAAATATTCTGACCAGTGGTTAGAAAAAGAGGTCTTAGAACATTCTGAGGTTGCGGCGATCAGGTTGTTAAGACTTATGCCTCCATAACCAAAGACTTTAATTTATAGATACAACTTTCATTTATATATAAATCTAAAAGACATGAAGAAGAAGCAGCCAAAAATCTCACCAGGGGGATTATGGGAATCACTGTTGCAAAACTGATTTATAAATCAATCTTTTAAGGAGTCAAACAACCCCAGAGCAAGGAGGAGGGTGGGACGCCAGGCCGCCGGTGTCCATTGTGGGGAGTTTCTGCTAGTTTTGATATCCTTATTCCTAGTTAACTGCAAGTTGTCCAGGAATTCTTTTAATAAGACTGTTTTTGTAATCTAAAACAGTCCTTCAGACAAATCAGTAACTTGTCATGCCAATCCTGAGAACATGATAAATATTAAATAATTAAAAATAATGATTTGTTTAGCCATTTTGAGTATGTGAGTATAGGCACTTGTATATGTGTATTCAGTATGTATGTATATATGTGTATGTATGTATCCTGGTATGTTTGATAGAGAAACTATGATAGTTCATATGTATGTTACCTGAAATTAACAGAGTTCTGTGAAGTTGTGATGGAGCCTGCATACTACTACTTTATCTTTTGGAGGTGTGTGTGCGTGTGTGTTCCTGTTTGAGCAGTTGCTGACAGGAGCTGGGGAACTGAGACTGATAAAGCTGCAGGAGGGCTATGCAGGCATAACCTTTACTTCAAGCAGGAAAACCACCATTAAAAAAAAGAATAGAGCAGGCTGGGCAAAGCTGGAAGCAGGGCCATCCGGTAATGTCCGACATGTGGTATTATTTAAGGCGGAATCCCCCAGGGCTGGGAACCATACTGCTGCTGGGATATGGTGCTCTGCAGAGATCGCTCTGGTCGGGGGGGTGGGGTCAGAACTGAGATGCACTCTTGTGGGTGAGAGGTCAGATTCCCCCCTCCACCAAGGGAGGGGCGTTTGCGCTCCCAGGCATCGTGGGAAGAGTCTGATCCTGGGTCAGGAAAAAAGGACTCAGAGTCTTAAAGAGGGTATTTCTTGCAGACAGAGATGGGTCACCTTTGTCTGTCAGGGTCATTCATGCTGGATCAAAAGCAGTAATGAACATTCTGTGATGCTAAGAGATGCTCTGTTATAGGGCTCCTGCCCACCCAGCCCACTCAGGGAACACCTCACTCACTGCAGCTTCACTTATTTCTGAAGGTCTGTTAGAGGCCCCGCAGCAGGTCTGGCTTCCTCTAGATAGCAGGGGGGAAGTTGGTGGACAAAGCTTTAACTTGGGAATGACTTGGGTTCATTTCTCCGACACCGCTTTTTTGCATTTCTTCAACAAACCACTGCTGTCCGCTCGATTTATACGTTGGTAAAGGGAAAAAGACCATCCCTGGTGGCTCAGTGGTCAAGAACCCGCTGCTAATGCAGGAAACGTGGGCTCAGGTCCTGGGTGGGGAAGATCCCCTGGAGAAGGAAATGGCAACTCATTCCAGTATTCTTGCCTTGGAACATCCCGTGAACAGAGGAGGCTGGCGGGCTACAGTTTATGCAGTCGCAAGAGACAGACTCGACTTAGGGACTGAGTACATTCTCAGGGAAAAAATCAGCTCAGTTCAGTTCAGTCATGACTGACTCTGTGACCCCATGGATTGCAGCATGCCAGGCTTCCCTGTCCATCACTAACTCCCAGAGCTTGCTGAAATTCATGTTCGTCGAGTCAGTGATGCCACAACCCATCTCATCCGCTGTTGTCCCCTTCTCCTCCTGCCTTCAATCTTTCCCAGCATCAGAGTCTTTTCTAATGAGTCACTTCTTTGCATCAAGTGGCCAAAGTTTCAGCTTCAGCATCAGTCCTCCCAATGAATATTCAGGATTATTTCCTTTAGGATTAACTGGTTTGATCTCCTTGCAATCCAAGGGACTCTCAAGAGTCTTCTCCAGTACCACAGTTCAAAAACATCAGTTCTTTGGCACTCAGCTTTTTTTATGGTGCAACTCTCACATCCATACATGACTACTGGAAAAACCATAGCTTTGACTGGACGGACCTTCGTCAGTCGAGTAATGTCTCTGCTTTTCAATACAATGTTTAGGTTTGTCATAGCTTTACTTTCAAGGAGCAAGCATCTTTTAATTTCATGGCTGCAGACACCATCTGCAGAGATTTTTGAGCCCAAGAAAATAAAGTCTGTGACTGTTTCCATTGTTTTCCTAGCTATTTGCTATTGAAGTGATGGGATGGGATCCCATGATCTTACTCTTTTGAATGTTAAGTTTTAGGCCAGCTTTTTCATTCTCCTCTTTCACTTTCAGGAGGCTCTTTTCTGTTTTCAAGGATCTAGTGAAGATGACATAAAAGGAAGAATGTGAAAGTGATCAATAAACCATGAAGTGGGTCTTCTCTAGTGATCCAGTGGTTGAGACTCCCTGCTCACAACACAGGGGGCCTGGGTTTGATCCCTGGTCAGGGAACTAGATCCTCTCAGGCTGCAACTAAGATTATGCATGCTGCAATGAAGATCCACTGTGCTGCAACTAAGACCTGGTGTAGCCAAATAAAAAGATAAATTGGGGTGAGGGGAGGGAACACTTAAAGGAAGCTTGAAAAAGACTTTTTAAAAAATAAATAAGTAAACCATGAAGTGCTATTCATTCCTATATGCTCCTGCTTCAGGTCCTTTGCCTAGCTGTTTCTCTGTCTGAAATCCTCTTATGTCCTAATTTTTGTACCCTAACTTTCTTCAAGTGTCTGCCAGCTGTCACTTCATCAAAGAGCCCTTCTCTGGCTGCTTTGTGTAAAACAGTGATCTTCCCAACTCCACTGCCTTTGGCACTTGTCCTAACTCTGCTTTATTTTTCCCCAGAGCCCTCGCCACCATCTGACATATATATTTTGTATATTCTTTAACTGACTCCATAAAGAGGAGGATTTGGGGCTGTTTTATTCACTGCTATCTCCCTAGGGTCTAGAACAGTGCCTGACACATAGTAAGCACTTAATAAATATTGTGGAATGAGTGAATGAAATAACTCATTGTATGATATTATTAGAGCTGCTCAAGTCTCCACAATATAAATGTACTCCAAAGTTAAAAAGGAATCATTTCCCATCACTCTTCTCCAAATGCTCCTGCGTTGTAGAAAGTATTGAGAGGCCTGAAATGAAATTCAGAACTTTTTCCAGGCTCTTAGACGTTTTCCCTGGCCTGGATCATTTTGAAGAAAAACTCTGAAAGGCTTCCGTTCATGTGGGTCTTTTTCCTCTGTTCTTTAAGCCATTAGACCTCAAGGACCAAAATTGCATCAGCAGATGACTACTCTAAGTTCCCTATGAACAAAGGTCTCCTGCAGGTCAATAAAAGAATAATAGAAGCAGAGAGTACTGTTTCTCTTTTCCCAGCCTTTTTCTTTTAGCCTTGCTCCCTGGGTTTCTCTCTCTTTCTCCATGTTTCTCTGGGAATCCTGTCTGCTCTAGGTAGCTTTTCTAATATAATGCATGTTTGCAGAGAGCATTGTATTCTTCACAACAACATTCTGGGCCTCCTGAAAGTTAAAAGGTTTTCTAGAAAGTTTTCTAGAAAGTTAAAAGGCATTGGCCTTCCACCCTGATCCTTGTCACCTCTCTGATCTTGTCTGCTCTCCTCTCCACCAACACCAGGCTCCTGGAACACACTGAGCCAATCCCACCTCAGGTGCTTTGTTCTGGGACTCTCTTCCTGCAGACAACTAACTCACATCTTTCAACTGTTTGCTCAGATCCACCTTCTCAATAGAACCCACATTAACCACCTTACTTCACCTTGCAAATGTCCCCTCCTCTTGCCTCATAGCCTCCCAAACAGCACCCCAGTCCTCCTAACCCGTTTTCACATCTTCTCTTTTTTTATAGCATTTATCATCTTCTAATTCATTATATAATTAACTTTTTATTTGTATGTATTGTTTGATATCTGACTCTCTCCTTCTGGAACATTAGCTCCATGAGAGTAGGGATTGCTTTTGTTTTGGGGGTTTTTCCCCCTTATTTCTGTACTCCAAGGATCAAGAGCAGGATGAGACACAGAAAAAATGGTTAATAAATAGTGTTGAAGAAACCAATTGACTTTAAATATGAGTGAGATGATTTGCATACTGCTGGCTTTTCTTGTCCTAACTAGTAACTATAAGCATTCTGAAATCTTAATTCTTTGTAAAATATATGACATAGAATTTGCTTCTGTTTCCTTCCTAGAAACATTTTGCTACTGGAACAATCCTTCAATCCCAGGAGTGTGAAAGGAAAATCTCCTAGGAATTCTACATAGTCCCTGACTTTAAGAACATAGAAACGTAAGCAAATAAAATATAATTCAGTAACATAAAAGCAATAATGGAAGATAATCAAAATAAAGAGAAAGCCCAGGGGGAAGAGACCCAGAATCTTCACATGGAAGGGAGAAGAGTATCAAGGAAGCCTTCAAAGAAGAGGTGATGATAAAGCTGAAGAGGTTTCTCCTGATGAATCAGACTTGAATATAGACATGCTAAGTAAGGAAGGTCATTCCAGGCAGAGGGAACAGTGTAAATGGAGCCATCAAGCAGTGTGGTGCCCATGGGGATCCATAAGTCCCGTATTGCTGAACCACAGAATACAGTGTAATTGGTTCCTTTTGGATGAATGACAGAAAGAATGGTAGCCTATACACAGAGTGCTTTCCTTGTGCCAGACATCTTTCTAGGTTTTTATACATTAGCACATTCAATCTTCCCAGCAATCCTGGAACAGAGACACTATATTATTCCTATTTTGTAGATGGGAAAACTGAGGCACAGAGGTATTGCTATGTAAGATGATAATACTGCACAGGCTGAAAGAAAATAGGACATATTTTTTGTGTTTTATTAAATCATTTTTTGTTTTCTTAAAGCAGTTATTTAAAAAAAGTCTGATCTAGCTCAATCCAGGACTGATATACTCAGAGGAGAGCAGGAAAGAGTAAACTGGTGGTTAAAGGAAGAGAGTAGGTTGTTTGTTTGTTTGTTTTTTAACTTTTGAAAGTAGTGTCATTTAAAGTAAAACAACTGTGGTAGTGGTGTCGTCTTAGCACGATGAGGATTTTTTGTGCACACAAATAGAGAGGATAAATATTTTTTTATGTGACCAATAATCAAAAAAGACTATGACAAGTGGAAATAAGTATGCTTTTTAATATTTTACAGAAAGTTATATTAAAACTTTATAAAGGCCCATTGGATATTTATTTTCCCTCCTCCAGTAAGTCTTAAATAAATATAATTACTTTTGGACAATAAAGTGCTGCAACGTCGTATACTGAAAACCAATAAAAAAATACCAGTCACTTGGAAGAGTTCCTGTTTGCAGGCTAACTGGGCCCTTACACAGTGGAGTCAGAAGGTGAAGGTTAAAAGTGCGTTCTTGATTCTAGACTGAAAATAATGTGTAAACTCAAGTTTTGTTTTTTTTTTTAAGTCAAAAGTAGTTTTATTTCTTTTTATAAAAAAGTTAATTAGCCACTGATGTGGACAGCCTCCAGGATACAAGTCAATTAGGACACTTCGTCCATTACTTTTCCATACTGAAGCTTCACGACCCTTGCATTTATAGAGGTGTACTCTGGATAAAATCTCTTTGCAAGGAACAATAAAAGCTGAATGATGGAGACCATGAGCTTAGGGTTGATGTCATAAAAGACATGCTCAATATTTTGGCACTTCCCTCCTGATGTAAGAAGTGTGCTATTCTCATTTGGCAGGCCATGGCCAAGTGGAATAAGAGAAGCGTGTGCTAATCCACTGCTGCTCTAAAATGACAGTAAAAGGCATTTGCTGCTTTTCCCATTTGAATACTACAACCTCTTTGATTCACACCTATTTTGCCAGGCTAGATCTCTGCTATTTTATTTATATGTCACTACCATATTCAATTCACACATTTTAGCTTGCTGCCCAAAATGATAGAATTTGATCATTTTACTTTTAGCATTATTTGGTATCTACCGACTTATCAAGATAATCTCTTTTCTTCATACATTATTAAAGGGTTGTTGACATACTAAAAGCTTTACATATTTAATGTATATAAACAGATGTGTTTGGAAATAAGTGTACACCATGGGGCGGGGGGCGGGGTGGCTGCCCAGGTTGGGCAGAGGAGCAGGGGCTTTCCAGGTGGCGCTCAGTTCAGTTTAGTCACTCAGTGGTGTCCAACTCTTTGCGACCCCATGGACTGCAGCGTGCCAGGCCTCCCTGTCCATCACCAACTCCCAGAGTTTACTCAAACTCATGTGGTTAAAAAAAAAAAAATTGCCAATGCAGGTAGACATAGAGACGTGGATTTGATTCCTGGATTGGAAAGATCCACTGGAGGAGGAAATGGCAAGTCACTCAGTGTTTTTGCCTGGAGAATCCCATGGCCAGAGGGCCTGGCGGGCTGCAGTCCATAGGGTCACACAGAGTCGCACACAACTGAAGCAACTTAGCATGCACACCATGGGCTTCCCTGGTGGCTCAGATAGTAAAGAATCTGCCTGCAATGCAGAAGACACAGAAGCGATTCCTGGGTCAGGAAGATCCCCTGGAGAAGGGAAGGGCAACCCACTCCAGTATTCTTGCCTGGAGAATTCAATAGACAGAGGAGCCTGGTGGGCTGCAGTCCACAGGGTCGCAAAGACTTGGACATTACTGAGCAACTAACACTTTCATACACCCATAAGACGATCACCACAATCTATGCTATACACGTCATCTCTAAAAGTTTACTCCTGTCTTCTTTATTCATTATTATTATCATTTGATGACAAGACAATTAACATAAGATCTAGTCTCCCTGTCCCCTCTCCCAGCCTCTGGTAACCACTGGATCTTTTCTTAATGAGCACTTGCTGTGTCCTTTTAATGCTACCAACATTTCCCTTTAAAGAAAGGAACAAGCTTCTCACACAGCACAAAGTCAAAGTTTTATTTATATTTAAAAATATAAATTTACATATAAATGTGAATTTTGAGAGCTATTTCAGAGGAAGAATTGACAAGTTTTAATGACTAATTGGATGTGGAAAGTGAGGTAAAAGGAAACTTTAAGAAAGTTCTGAGTTTTCTGGCTTAAGGAAATCTGTGAATGGTGATGCCTTTCAAAGCCCAAATGGAATGGGCCTTGAAGGAAGACAATGGGGCCAATTTAAATACACTGGGCTTGAGGGGTCTGTGGGATGTCCAGGTGGTGTGTTGGCTATTTGGCTTTGAAGCTCAGGATGGGTTTAGGCTGAAGATATGACACGGGGGTCATTAGCATCAAGGAGGTACTGTGAGCTCATCTAATCAGAACAAGCAGAATTAGAAGACAACATCCCAAGGGAGCTTAATGTTTGGGGAGCTCTAGTGAAAAGGGAGTCACAGACTGAGAAGGCGCATCGAGAGGGGACAAGAGAGAAATAAGGAGAGTCAGGCCTCTAGAAGCAAAAGGAAGCCATGTTTCAAGAAGCCAAGAGGGCTCAACAGCAAATAGGTCACAAAGATCATAACTGTACAGTCACCTTTTTTAGCAATAATGACATCAACAACCTTGATAGAATCACTCGCAGCTGATATATTGGTGATCATCACATCATAATAGAAATAATCATCTTAAATTGTTGATGTGGGTCTTTACACATTTACAGAGAACAGTTGTACATAATGCCTGATTTCATGCTCACAATGCTCTTGTTAATTAGAGGTGACTGCTTTCATTATATAGAAGAGGAGAAAGAGACTCAGAAAGTCAAGTAATTATATAACAATAATAAGAATAGTCTTTCTAAAACATCTACTATGTGCAAAACATTGTGCTAAAAATATATTTCGCAAAAAAAAAAAAATAAGATTGCAATGTAAGTTTTATTAACTCAGTTTAAGGAAAGTTCAGAGAAGTGGGGTAACTTTTCCAGGCTCACAGCTAGGAAAGGTCAGAATGGGGCTTTGAACTCAGATCTTCAGAGTGCTAAAGTGAATTGTTTCCACTTTTAAAGACTGCCTAACTGTTTAAGTTTTCTGGCAAATATTACTTTAACATTTTTTTCATGAAAATCAATATGTGTTCTTGAAAACACTGACAGAAATCCAATTTTGCAAACCAAATTATTTCCCTTCTTGTTTATGTTATAATTTAAAAGATGTGTTCTCCATAGAAAGAAAATACACTTTAAACATAGTATTTGGTTGCACAGAAATCATATACTGAAAGTACAATATTAACTTCTGTAATAAAATATTAACCACAGAATTCCATAATGCAAATACTATACTGAAGACAGCGCTGGATTCCATAAATACAGAGGAGCCCCTTGAGGTAAAGAAAGAAGTAATGTTGCCTCATTGGAGAGACTTCCGAGGGCAAGTTTGCTTCCAAGATGGTGGCTCAAACAAATCTATGTCTTTTTCTTCCATTTGACAAATATCTCCATTTTTAGTTTTAGTAGTGAAGTTCAATTTCTACCACATTAATGATAAAACATGAACTATATTTTAGGTTTCAAAAAGAATTATACATAATATATATGATTTTTTTTATCCTACTGAACTGATTAGTTGGTGAGAAATTAAAGCTTAGTCTGGATCTTGGTGGTATGTGTATGAGATTCATTGCATAATTCTTCAACTTTTCTATATATTTTTTAAATGTCCTAATAAAATCTTAGTTAAAAAATTTTAAAGGAAGAAAAGAAAAAACAAAACACCAAAGTGTCAAGAATGTCATAAGCTCCAGATCCAGGAAAGAAAGTATGCTCTATGAATATAACTGAATTGTCTCTCTCCTCAAAGTGCTCGGTCTTCAACATTTAATACTGAGTTATTTTATGAGAAAGTTTAGATCCAAATTGAACTAAAATAGAGTTGATTTCTGTCCACTAATTTGTCTCCATAACAAAGTTACCAAACCTTTCACATTTCTCTAGTTTTATTTCCATTTCTAAGAAATAATTAAAAGTATGGCACTGGTTCATAGAGGTTTTAGAATATAAATTGAATTTATAGTCAGTAAATGAATTATGATATAAGCTAATTATAAAGCAAACTGACTTTATAATTTTATTTTTAATCAGGAAGTAAGGTAATTTTATAACCTCAAGTTTGGAGAAAACAGAAAAAAAAATCAAATCTCCTCCTTAGAATCAATGGTTATAATTTTTATATACTTTTCTGGCCTTTTGTTTCCTAAAGATACAATAGTGGCAAACATACAGGTTTAGACTCTGTTTTTTTTACTTAGTATTATATGTTGTGTTTTTGTATGTCAACATATTTAACATATTAAAGATTGCATAACCCTTTACTATTATAAACAGTACTATGATGAATCTTCAATTGTATGGCTTGTTTTACATTTTGGATTAGATTGTTGGAAGGAGAATTACTGGGTCAAAGAGAAAGAAATTTTAATAGCTCTGTGTATTAATAAATTACTTTCCAAAAGTGTTGTACTAATTTATATTGTAAATGCAATGTTGAAGTCATCTTTGCCAGCGTTGGGTATTATAACTTCTCAAAGTTTGCAAATGTTACATGCAAGAGATTGTACCTTATTGTTGCATTTGTATTTCCACAGAATATTTTAAAACAGCCTCCTTCTGCCTACCATGTGAATTGACAAAGCAGAAAGTATGACAGTCAGTGAATTTCACGATCCTTCTGGTTATAATTAAGTGTTTCTCTATTGCCCACCATAGCAAATTCAAATTCCCAGCTCTTGTCTTCAAAGTCCTGGACCAATTCTCTGCCTCCTCCTCTGTCTTGACAGTTCCTTCTCAATGTGTCTCAAAGTTCACTGGGATCCTTGATGAACACACACATGAAGGCTCTAAGCCCCATTAGATACCTGAGTTTGATTCTCCAGGGTGGGCTCACAAGGCCCTCATATTACCCTTTGCATTTGTGTCTTCATGACTCGCTTTGGCTTCCTTTATTTTATAGAATTTTATGCCAGAAGTAAGGGCTTCCTAGGTGAAGCAGTGATAAAAAATCCGCCTGCCAACGCAGGAGATGCAGGTGACGTGGGTTACATCCTTGGTCAGAAATATCTCCTGAAGGAGGAAATGGCAGCCCACTCCAGTATTCTTGCCTGGGAAATCCCTTGGACAGAGGAACACTACCACTACTACTATGCCAGGAAGAGTCAGATTAAATTCAAAACATGTTTAGGAGATTATTTTCCCCAGGAAGTCTGCATAGGTTAGGCAAGAAACTAATTTAATATTTAGTACTAAAATGACAAAATATAGCTAAAAGCGAATGATGATGGTCCTTGCCATTGGCAAACATAATTTTCACCTAACTATGGAAAAAACATGGAGAAGGCAAAGGCACCCCCTCCAGTACTCTTGCCTGGAAAATCCCATGGACGGAGGAGCCTGGTAGGCTGCAGTCCATGGGGTCGCAAAAAGTTGGACACGACTGAGTGACTTCCCTTTCACTTTTCACTCTCATGCATTGGAGAAGGAAATGGCAACCCACTCCAGCGTTCTTGCCTGGAGATCCCAGGGACGGGGAGCCTGGTGGGCTGCCGTCTATGGGGTCACACAGAGTTGGACATGACTGAAGTGACTAAGCAGCAGCAGCAGCAGCAGGGAAAAAACAAAGCTGTTCCAGTTAGAGGACCCCCAGTGGCTGGATGCTCCTGCCCTAAACAGATTGACTCACTTTCTAGAAGAAGGAAATGAAAAGTCCCTTTGAGGAAAGGGAGAGATGCTTAGACATGTTGAAGGCCATTCGAGGAGAGTGGGGTGGGGAGATCAGTCTTTGAGAAAACAAAACAACTTGAATGGGACAGTAGGGACTTAACCAAAGCTAATGTAAGTCATGTCTAATTTGTTGCAACTCCAGGGACAGTAGCCTGCCATGCTCCTCTGTCCAGGGAATTCTCCAGGCAAGAACACTGGAGTGGGTAGCCATTCCCTTATCCAGGGAATCTTCCCAATCCAGGAATTGAACCTGGGTCACTCAAATTGCAGGCAGAGTCTTTACCATCTGAGCCACCAGGGAAGCCCAATTCTTCAAATACAGATAGGGTCAGATCCTTCATATAGGAGGGTCCCCAGTTCTTCAAATAGAGAACTATTTCTTCATTTCTGTTGTAACATTTCAACTATATCTGCCTCAGGCTGATGAAGCCAAGAAAAGACCCATGATGTAGCATCATAATCATAATGTTAACGAAACCACTGATAATATTTTTAAGTACACATAATGTGCCTGGCATGATGCCATCAGGCATGATTTCATTTTAACCCTCATGCCACCACCCCATGAAGTAGGCATTGATATGATCCTCATTGTGTTACAGAATGATAAATGATCCTGAAGTCACCCCACAGATATCCGAATACCTTGATCCTTTCTTGGCTGTTTTCTTACATGGGATTTTAAGTTCCCCAAGGTCATCAATGTATCTTCTATGAAGAAAGTAGGGAAAACCACTAGACCATTCAGGTATGACCTAAATCAAATCCCTTATGATTATAAGTGAGAAATAGATTTAAGGGCCTGGATCTGATAGTAGAATGCCTGGTGAACTATGGAATGAGGTTCATGACATTGTACAGCAGACAGGGATCAAGACCATCCCCATGGAAAAGAAATGCAAAAAAAGCAAAATGGCTGTCTGAGGAGGCCTTACAAATAGCTGTGAAAAGAAGAGAAGCGAAAAGCAAAGGAGAGAAGGAAAAATATAAACATCTGAATGCAGAGTTCCAAAGAATAGCAAGAAGAGATAAGGAAGCCTTCTTCAGCGATCAATGCAAAGAAATAGAGGAAAAGAACAGAATGGGAAAGACTAGAGATCTCTTCAAGAAAATTAGAGATACCAAGGGAACATTTCATGCAAAGATGGGCTCGATAAAGGACAGAAATGGTCTGGACCTAACAGAAGCAGAAGATATGAAGAAGAGGTGGCAAGAATACATGGAAGAACTGTACAGAAAAGATCTTCATAACCCATATAATCATGATGATGTGATGACTAATCTAGAGCCAGACATCTTGGAATGTGAAGTCAAGCGGGCCTTAGAAAGCATCACTATGAACAAAGCTAGTGGAGGTGATGGAATTCCAATTGAGCTATTTCAAATCCTGAAAGATGATGCTGTGAAAGTGCTGCACTCAATATGCCAGCAAATTTGGAAAACTCAGCAGTGGCCACAGGACTGGAAAAGGTCAGTTTTCATTCCAATTCCAAAGAAAGGCAATGCCAAAGAATGCTCAAACTACCGCACAATTGCACTCATCTCACATGCTAGTAAAGTAATGCTCAAAAAGATGGAATTTCAGTTGAGCTATTTCAAATCCTGAAAGATGATGCTGTGAAAGTGCTGCATTCAATATGCCAGCAAATTTGGAAAACTCAGCAGTGGCCACAGGACTGGAAAAGGTCAGTTTTCATTTCAATCCCAAAGAAAGGCAATGCCAAAGAATGCTCAAACTACTACACAATTGCACTCATCTCACACGCTAGTAAAGTAATGCTCAAAATTCTCCAAGCCAGGCTTCAGCACTACGTGAACCATGAACTTCCAGATGTTCAAGCTGGTTTTAGAAAAGGCAGAGGAACCAGAGATCAAATTGCCAACATCTGCTGGACCATTGAAAAAGCAAGAGAATTCCAGAAAAACATCTACTTCTGCTTTATTGACTATGCCAAAGCCTTTGACTGTGTGGATCACAATAAACTGTGGAAAATTCTGAGAGAGATGGGAATACCAGACCACCTGACCTGCTTCTTGAGAAACCTGCATGCAGATCAAGAAGCAACAGTTAGAACTGGACATGGAACAACAGACTGGTTCCAAATAGGAAAAGGAGTACGTCAAGGCTGTATATTGTCATCCTGCTTATTTAAGCTATGTGCAGAGTACATCATGAGAAATGCTGGGCTGGAAGAAGCATAAGCTGGAATCAGGATTGCTGGGAGAAATATCAATAATCTCAGATATGCAGATGACACCTCCTTTATGGCAGAAAGTGAAGAACTGAAGAGCCTCTTGATGAAAGTGAAAGAGGACAGTGAAAATGTTGACTTAAAGCTCAACATTCAGAAAATGAAGATCATGGCATCTGGTCCCATCACTTCATGGCAAATAGATGGGGAGAAACGGGAAACAGTGTCAGACGTTATTTTTTTGGGCTCCAAGATCACTGAAGATGGTGACTGCAGTCATGAAATTAAAAGATGCTTACTCCTTGGAAGGAAAGTTATGACCAACCTAGACAGTGTATTAAAAAGCAGAGACACTTCTTTGCCAACAAAGGTCCATTTGATCAAGGCTATGGTTTTTCCAGTGGTCATGTATGGATGTGAGAGTTGGACTATAAAGAAAGCTGAGCACCAAGGAATTGATGCTTTTGAACTGTGGTGCTGAAGACTCTTGAGAGTCCCTTGCACTGCAAGGAGATCCAGCCAGTCCATCCTAAAGGAGATCAGTTCTGGGTGTTCATTGGGAGGACTGATGCTGAAGCTGAAACTCCAATACTTTGGCCACCTGATGCGAAGAGCTGACTCATTTGAAGAGACCCTGATGCTGGGGAAGATTGAGGGCAGGAGGAGATGGGGACAACAGAGGATGAGATGGTTGTATGGCATCACTGACTCAATGAACATGAGTTTGGTTAAACTCTGGGAGTTGGCGATGGACAGGGAAGCCTAGTGTGCTGCGGTTCATGGGGTCGCAAAGAGTCAGACATGACTGAGTGACTGAACTGAGCTGAACTAGGTCACAATGTAAAATATTTCTGTACATTCTATTAATAGTTACAAAACATCGAGAGCCATTTTTCTGGAGAATATTGATTTTACAAGTGTTTATTATTACAGGCAATATGATAAACTTAAAGGAGATAAAATGAGCATTTGTAATCCAGGAAAAAAGCAGTATGTGCTATAAAAGTTACTGATAAAAAGTGCTATGGAAGGTCAGTGGACTTCGATTTACAGTTATTCTAATGGGGAAGGGTGGGATGAGCAGAAGTCCTGAAAGGTCTTTGAAGGGAGAGTGGCATTTGAATTGAGACTTGATGGATCAGAGGGTTGTACTCTTTGCCTGCCTGTGAACAATGCCCAGTGTACTGGGCATTGTTCACATCTATTGTCAGAGGTGATAGGGCCCATTTCATAACCAAATGTTTTAGAGTTACAAGGATTTTAAGAATACCTCTACTTCACTGTTTAACCCTGGACCTACTTGTTTTGCCTTTTAAAAAAATGACTGCATTTCTAAATCCCAGAATAATTAGGGCGGCTTTTGGACAAATCATAACTCTAGGTCTTAGTTAATAATTGCTGTTCTCATCTTATTGGAAAAAATAGGGTCATATATGTGCTCTTATATTTTTTCAGTGAGATAATGGTAAAGCTAGAAATGTAAGATTAAATTAAAATATAATTAAATTGAATATAAGATTAAATTAAAAATAAATTCTAGAAATAGAAGATTGATGTTGCCAATAAAATAAAACTAAAGTTTGTTTACAAATCGAAGTGCTCCTAAACTTGGCATTTTAGTGTTGGAGGATCCTTCAGAGGTAGGTGGCCCAACCTCATCTAACCAATACTGAGGAAATAAAGATTCAAAGAAGTTAAAGTAATGAGCCATAAAGCAGGAATCCAACCCAGGTCATTGACTTCCTAGCCTGTTGCTGTATGTTACTATCACCAGTTAGTAATTTTAAGAGGGATCAGAAAGTGAGAACTCAGGAGAATATTCTTTTGGGACCTTCCATACTTGCTAGAAACAAAATGATTTCACTCTTTGTAAATTATGTGATACTAATGTTGACAGAACCGCCAAAGTTCATTGTTTTCATCCCCCTGCTCCGCTTTCTGGCCAGCATCCTCTGTGTCACCGACTGAGTTCTGCAGTCATTAGAATTCCGAGGTTACTGCTGGGGATACAGTGACCCATTTTCAGAATCAAAAACAGCTAATCTGTCTCCTTGCCAGCCAGTGTTAGGTGTTGGCTGCTCCTTGTTTCTGCCGCTTGCACTCCTGAATAATTGCTTTAACCAACAAGCTTAGTCATCTTCTCTGGTGTGGAAGGCGATAAGTTGTACCCTTTCTGTCCTATCAGAGATTTTTATAAATTTTCTTTCTCCTGTGGTATATAGATCTCATCCAGTTGCATGAATGACGTGACTTCTGCTCTTTGACTCAGGAAGACTGGCACTGGTGTTCTGGTTTCATAACAGTGTATGGAAAAAGGGACTTTTGTAAGAAGAAAATAAATGGAAGCAATTTTATCTAGAGCCTAGACGCGACAGGATAGACCCTGTAGACAACCAGTGTGAGTGTCATTGTCTTCATATCTATGGGGCAGACATTCTTGTCATCATTTTACAAGGTCAGAATAAGTAATGGAGCTGTAATTCAATCCCAGGTCCTTCGAATTCCACTCTGTGCTGCCCAGTGGTGATATAGGACATAGGAAGGATTCTTTGCTTTATAGCAGATTTCTTAAAAGGCCGGGATATTTGCAGGCTCTGCTGCAGCAATTTTAGTCTTCATCACCAAGTTTGCCAAAGCTCTGCCCTGTCTTTTTTAGCCTCCTTAGTGTAAGGAAATGTAAGCAATTAAAAAACATGTGCCATGACACTGTTCTTTTAGGCTTTTTTCAAGTGACTGGGTTTTTTATTTTTAAAATTGTTTTTTCATAAAAACAGCAACAATTAAAACAAAGTGTATCTTCTGTATCATTTGTTTCTATTCAACTGACAGATTTTCATCATCAATGACAGTGGACATATGAAATGCCATTATTAAAAAGACCCTTCAACCATAGGCTGATCATCAGCTGGACCAGAAGGGACTGCAGAGATCATCTGGCCTTGCCTCCTATTTGTACAATCCAAATTATCCTTTCTGCTGTCCTGCATGCTCCTGATTTCTTTTGTTTGTTTATTCATGTATTCAGAACACTGCTGCATGCTAAATATTGATTTGGGTCCTAAGATACAGTAATGAAAACACGTTTTGACTTACAAGATGCCTACAAATCTACAAGGAAGAAATACACTCACATGTGACTAACTGTGGTACAGTTTGATAAGTAGAGTAGTGGAGCCATAAACTGTGGAAGTTTTAAAGATACCTTGTTTATTTCTGCCCTAACATTTTCATCCTTTATTGTAGTGGATGATTAGGAAGCTTAGGGTTTTGTTTTATTTTTGTTCATGGATTCTTGAGATGTTTAAAGTTGGAAAGGATCAGAGACAGCAGGTTGTTATTAATACCAACAGGGAAAGATATAAGAATGCAGTTTCTTTAAATGCAGTAACTTCTCAAATAAGTTCTTTAAATAATTGTATGCATATAATTATACAGTCTCTATATATATACATTTTAATTGAAATATAGTTGGTTTGCAGTGTTGTGCTAATTTCTGATGTACAGCAAAGTGATCCAGATACACACACATATATATGTGTATATATATTCTTTTTCTTATTCTTTTCCATTATGGTTTATTACAGAATACTGAATATAATTCCCTGTGGTCACTCAGTCTATATTTTTATTATATACTGAATTATGCTTTACTCAAATCAACAAAATACTCTTTATATGAGCGATTCATTGAGAAATTAAAATAGATGTTAAAAACATAGAACAGTACAGCCAGTATTTAAGTTCCTGTCATATGGCCAGAGCTGTAAGTTCTGTGGAGGATTCATCCTGGCCACCATTACAGTAGCTAACGTATTGAGTACTTTCTCTGTGCCAGACCCTGAGCAAAACACTTTACATGCATCATTTCGTCTGAGTCTCACAAAAGCCATAATGGTGATTACAGTGATATCTCTATTATACAGATAAGGAAACTGAGGCCCAGGGAGATTATGAAACTTGCCCATGATCTCAATTTATCTCTTGCTTGGAGATAAATTCTCTGTCTGTCTGAGAATTTATGCTCTCTCTCTTTTTAAATCTGATTTTACTCATTTTTTAAAATTGAAGGATAATTGGTTTATAGAATTTTGTTGTTTTCTGCTCTTAACAACTACTCTGGATAAATAGTAAAAAATAGAGACGTGTAGTTTAGGAAAGTTTATGGTTTTTCATGACTAAGTGAAATTGTAAGGAATAATGTGAAACCATACATAATCAAGTTCCATGATTAGTCTTTCCTCTTCCACGTACACATACTGTCTGTAGCCAGTCTCATCCAGCCTGATGACTGTAATTCCCCTCTCTCAGCTGATGACTTCTGAACCTGTATCAGCAAGCCCCACCTCTCATATGACTCCAGACCTGCTTTTACGACTTCTGCTGGACATTCGCGTATTGTTGTCCCATGGGCATCTCAAACTCACTGTGTCTGAAAATAAACTTGTGAGCTGCTCATCCATATCTGCTCATTCTGTTCCAGAATTTGTTACTGGCCTCGCTGTCTGTGCCCTTCTCCAAAGCACAGGCATCCGGACAATGCCCTGTTTTTGTTATCCTATAGCTGACTCTACTTTAATCTGCCGTTTTCATTGTGCCCATTTGTCTAAAACATTCTGCTTTCAGAATGTTGTGATGAATTAATTAAGTAGACATCATTTATTAAATGGGTTTCATGAAGATGAAACTATTCAGTATTTTCACACTGCTTGAATGTGAAGAAAAAGTCCATGCAAAATCAGTTTTCACACATATA
The DNA here is from genome assembly GCA_006408695.1 of Aepyceros melampus. Lineage (NCBI taxonomy): Eukaryota > Metazoa > Chordata > Mammalia > Artiodactyla > Bovidae > Aepyceros > Aepyceros melampus. The sequence goes on along the minus strand of SJXQ01000737.1, from coordinate 12,732 downwards.
TCTACATGTCAGAATTCTGTCTTGATATAAATATTTCAAAGTAGTTGAGCTTTAGAACTTACTATGAGCTAATTCTTTTTGCCCCTGTAGCACTGTGTACGTATCTCTACTGTCTCACTGGTCACATTTTCATAATCAATTGTTTATATTTACCATTCTGTTGACTAGCAGAGACTCTGGTTCTATATGTTTTTGAAACTCAACCACCACCAGCAAGCACAGTGCCAGACACAGAGCAATATTTAAATAATAATATTTGCTGTTTGAAGGACTGATTCACAATAATTTTAAAACCAAAAAATTAACCACAAGTGGGTAGGAAAGCATAATTTAATCATCTAAGAAGTTAACAAATCGTTCTATCAGCAGTCAATCAAATAGAAAATCTTAGCCTTCACATTAATTCACATGGTACAATGGGTTAAATCTCATAATATACAATGTCACTGCTTAAAAATCTTGAGTAGCTGCTCATTACCTACTAATCTAGTGTCCTTTCAACTCTGATTATAAAGCTTCAGCCTCTCATTTCTTCCCTGAAGGATCTTAAAATCTGATGTGAAAACAAGGTAGATAGTATGCCACAGTAATCAGAATGGTTATAAATATTCATGTGTGAGTCATGATTCAGTAGCATTAATGCCAGCAATTAGTAATTTGGGTCTTATTTCATATTTCTTTTGTGAAAGACAGTTATTTATCTGATTTGAGTTGACCTGCCCTTTTAAAAAACTTTTATAGGGCTTCCCTGGTGGCTTGGTGGTACGGAACCTGCTTGCCAAAGCAGGAGATACGAGTTCAATCCCTGATCTGGGAGGATCCCACATGCTGTGGAGCAACGAAACCCGTGCACCGCAACTATTGAACCTGTGTGCTACAGCTGCTGAGCCCACAGGCTGTAACTGCTGAAGCCCGAGTGCCCCAGAGTCTATGCTCCACAAGAGATGCCACCACAACGAGAAGCCTGTGCACAGCAACTGCAGAATAACCCCTGCTCGCTGCAGATAGAGAAAAGTCTGTGCAGCAGTGAAGACCCAGTGCAGCCAAAAATAGCTAGATAAATAATTTAAAAAAAACCAAAAAAATTTGTATGTGAGAATGTCACAAAATAACAAAGATTTGTCTTGTTTTTTTGCATTGACAGCTAGAACATGACCAGTCAACACTACTGGTTCTGATACTTATCCTCAAGTCTTGGGTTTTTTAATACTTCTAAGTGATTAATCATAGAAAAGAACAGTATCAAAGACAGTAGTATGCTACTTTATTTAACCTAGGACACATCAATTTTTAATTTAATCCATATGGCATAATTATTTTTGTTAACTAGTTAATATCAGAGATAGTCATTATATTCGGTATAATAATTATTGTAATATCAGTAAATAATCATTTCATTAAACACATGTATACCTGTGGCCAATTCATATTGATATATGGCAAAAACCATGACAGTATTATAAAGTAATTATCCTCCTAATTGAAATAAATAAATAAAAAATTAAAAGAATTACTGTATTCTTTAGTTTTATAAAACCACTTTTAAACAATAGTAAATTCCAATTATAAACATATTATTTATATTCATTAAAATGTTTTCTATGTAAAATAAACTTTGTATGCTTAGTCACTCAGTCGTGTCTGACTCTGCAACCTCATGCACTATAGCTCGCCAGGCTCCTCTGTCCATGGAATTTTCCAGGCAAGAATACTGGAGTGTGTTTCCATTTCCTACTCCAGGGTATCTTACTGACCTAGGGATCGAACGTCCATCTCCTACATTGGCAGGTGGATTCTTTACCACTGTGCCACCTGGGTAGCCCAACCTTTATGCATACCAAACAGAAATATTGCATCTTTCAAGTCTCACTGTTTTAAATGCAAACTCAAAATGTCAAATGGCCACCTAAATGACAGATATGAAGAAACTAAAATTCTGTTTCTTCATATGACAGTCACTGGACTATTGCTTTTTTGAATCTGCCATTTCAGTGCAGAAATATGTGACATGACAGGGGTTATTACATAAACTGTGAAGCCAGACTGAACAATCCTGAACCATTGCAAATTATTCCAAAAATGAAACTTTGTAGCTGAATCTGTTTCCTCGGGTATATATAAATGGGCATTCGCCTACCATGGAGAATAAATGTTTAAGTTACAAAATTAGAAATGTGCTAATTTGAAGCCTACAGATGTATTATTAAAACTTGACAGTGACTGCAGTAGTAATTCAGAATTTAGACTAACAGAGAATTTTGGCAGAGGACTTCCCTGATAGTCAGTGGTTAAGAATCCACCTGCCAATGCAGGAAACGCAGGTTCCATCCCTGGTCCGGGAGGATCTCATATGCTATGGGACGAGTAAGCCCATGTGCCACAGCTACTGAGCTCCCTTGCCCTAGAGCCCATGCTCTGCAACAAGAGAAGCCACCACAAGGAGAAAGCCCAAGCACCCCAACTAGAGAGTAGTCCCTGCTCGCTGCAGCTGGAGAAAGCCCGAGCGCAGCAGTGAAGACCCAGCACAGCCAAAATAAATAAATAACATTTTAAAAGTATATCCTTAAAAAAAAAAAAAGATTTTGGCGGGGAGGACTGTTTTGTCTCTAACACTGTTTTAAATCTCCAGTGCATGATGATAATAAAACTCACACTGAGTTTAGTCAGTTTATCCATGTTTTTAAATTCTCTGCAGACATCATATACCCTTACTGTCTGTACTGGAGCAGACCACTCCTAGTGCCCTGAGCTTTGGATACCAGTTAATCAGAGTCTTAAATTGTTTTGATTTCTCTTGTGCATTTCCATTTATCGTAATCTACACTGATGGCTCAGATGGTAAAGAATTTGCCTTGCAATGCAGGGGACCTGGGTTCAATCCCTGGGCTGGGAAGATCCCCTGGAGAAAAGAATGGCTACCCACTCCAGTATTCCTACCTGGAGAGTCTCATGGACAGAGGAGCCTGGTGGGCTACAGTCTGAGGTCGCAAAGAATCGGACATGACTGAGTGATTAACACTTTCACTTTCACAATGATGAACATGAATTACATATTCTCTTCAGGTGGAGCCCGACCTCTGTCCTAAATTCACTTGTTTCCCACTGCCTGCAGTATCTCCCACCATCTGCCCTCCCCATCTTCATCCCTCATTTCCAGTAACATCAGCAGTTTCACCAAACGCTCGCTGTCAAGCGAGAGGCAGGAGGTCGTCCCTTTTTATTAAGCTTTAGCTTTATTATATTTCAGAATCTCAACAGTAGGAAATGTTATTGGTGAATCAACTCGACTTGCATTTTCCAGCCCTCTTATGCTGTTCTGACCTCGTATCCGCACAGGGATATCAGTGATGTATTGCCTGAGGACAAAATGTGTTTCCAAATAAATTGGTTCACAGAAGGGCAGCTGGAGTGCCTTCTCGCTATTCTTGATTTTTTTGTTGTTGTTAATTAATGTGAAAGAACATAATGCTCCCTCAAACTGTTATAAGCATAGATGTATTATCACCAAATGCCAAATCCACTAAATGTTAGGAAATCTGGAGGGGTATGAAAGTTCTTAATAGCTATCAAAGTAAGACAATGTTTTATATGAGATTTTCAATGGCAGTAGAGTTAGAAGTCATAGATTTGCTTTTATAATGTGATTTAAAAAAAATTATGTATTTACTTATTTATGGATTTTTGCCTGCATTGGGTCTTTGTCGCTGCACGTGGGCTTTCTCTAGTTGCGGTGAGTGGAGCTACTCTCTAGTTGAGGTGGTTTTGTTATTTCAGAGCACGGGCTCTAGGCTGTAGGGCTTAGTTGCCCCACGGCATGTGAGATCCTCTTGGACCAGGAATGGAACCTGTGTCCCCTACATTGGTAGGCAGATTCTTAACCACTGGACCACAGGAAAGTCCTAGATTTACTTTTAATATAATCAACTGATGAATGTTAATAAGAGTTCATATTTGTTGAGTGCTTACTGTGTGTGAGGCACTGTTCTAAGTACTTCATGTGGGTTTTGCTGAAGTAGGTGCTTTTGTTGTTGTTGTTCAGTTACTAAGTCATGTCTGACTCTTTGCAACCCCGTGGACTATAGCCCGCCAGGCTTCCCTGTCCTTCACCATCTCCCGGAGCTTCCTCAGATTCATGTCCATTGAGTCTGAAATGTCATCCAGCCACCCTCTGTTGCCCCTTTCTCCTCCTGCCCTCAGTCTTTTTTAGCATCAGGGTCTTTTTTAGTGAGTCTGCTCTTTACATCAGGTGGCTGAAGTATTGGAGCTTTAGCTTTGGCATCAGTCCTTTCAGTGAATATTCAGGGTTGATTTCCTTTAGGATTGACTGTTTCATCTACTTGTAGTCCAAGGGACTCAGTGATCAGCCTTCTTTATGGTCCAACTCTTATGTCACAACTATAGCTTTGACTATACAGACGGTTGTCAGCAAAGGGATGTCTCTTCTTTTTAATGTGCTGTCTAGATTTGTTATTGCTTTCCTTTCAAGGAGTAAGCATCTTTTAATTTCATGGCTGCAGTCACCATCTGCTGTGATTTTGGAGCCCAATAAAATAAAATTTCTCACTGCTTCCATTTTTCCTCCTATTTGCCATGAAGTGATAGGACCATATAGCATGATCTTAGTTTTCTAATATTGTTTTAAGCCAGCTTTTCCACTCTCCTCTTTTACCCTTATCAAGAGGCTCTTTAGTTCCTCTACACTTTCTGCCATTAGAGAGGTATCGTTTGCATATCTGAGGTTGTTGATATTTCTCCCTGCAATCTTGATTCCAGCTTGTGAGTCATCCAGCCTGGCATTTCACATGATATGCTCTGCATATAAGTTAAATAAATAAGGTGGCAATATACAACCTTGATGTACTCCTTTCCCAATTTGCAACCAGTCCATTGTTCCATGTCTGGTTCTAACTGTTGCTTCTTGACCTGCATACATGTTTCTCAGGAGATAGGTAAGGTGGTCTGGTATTCCCATCTCTTTAAGAATATTCCACAGTTTGTTGTAATCCACATAGTTAAAAGATTTAGCGTAGTCAATGAGACAGAAGTAGATGTAGGTGCTCTTATTATTTCCATTGTATAAACGAGAGAACTGAGGCTTGGGGAAAGTGAAAGTCACTCAGTTGTGTCTGACTCTTTGTGACTCCATGGAGTGTAGGCCACCAGGCTCCCCTGTTCATGGAATTCTCCAGGAAGAGTAATGGAGTGGGTTGTCATTTCCTTCTCAAGGGAATCTTCCCCACCCAGGAATTGAACCCAGGTCTCCTGCATTGCAGGCAGATTCTTTACCATCTGAGACACCAGGGAGGCTTTTATTATTCCCATTTTATAAACTGAGGCATGGAGAGATTTAGCAATTTTCTCCATGTTACACAGTTAGTAGGTAGAAGGCCTGGAATTCTAGTCTGGGCCATTTGATTTCAGATACCACACTATTAACCACTGCAATCCGCAATGGTACTTAAAAGAACCATTGGGTATCACTTAGTTCTTGAAATGCCAGAACCTGGCAAACATTCAGTAAATGGTTACTGAAATAAAATCAAACTTCCCTAATGGCTCTGTTGGTAAAGAATCCACCTGCAATGTAGGAGACTCAGGTTCCATCCCTGGGTGGGGAAGATCCCATGGAGAAGGGAATGGCAACCCATTCCAGTATTCTTGCCTGGAAAATCCCGTGGACAGAGGAACCTGGTGGGCTATAGTCCATGGCATTGCAAAGCGTGGACATGACTGAGCAATTAAACCACCGTAATCCAGAATCTGAACACGTCCAAACTAAAGACATTGTGTTCAATGTTGTGGCTCAGTTGTGTCTGACTCTTGGCAACCCTATGGACTCTAGCAATCTAGGCTTCTCTGTAGGGCTTCCTTACTTAAAAAAAAAAATCTTAATGATGGAAATCTCCAAACATATGCAAAAGTAGAGGGGATAATGGTACAGTGAACCCGTGCAAACCCATCTCCCAGATTTGACATTTATCAACACGTGACCACTCTTGTTTCTTCTGTATCTGCCCCCTACCACCCTCACTGGGATAATTTAAAGCAAATTTCAGGCAAGTTTTTCAGTATGTATTGAAACAGTATACAAGCCCCTGTGTCCCCGTCTTTTGAAGTAAATTTCTGACTGAGATTTAACAATTGGAAAATGTGAAAGTGTAGAAACACAGAATAGCTGTTGGGCTGGGGGACTGCTCACAATTTAGACTATAATTCCCACATTGCAGAATCACCAAACCTCTAGTTCCCTGAAAGATAAAGATAAAGACCTGACACACATTCCTGAGTTGTGAGTTGTTTTTATGGGAAGCAGGTCCCCTCCAGATGAAAACTGTGACCACAAGAATATGGACCCTAGACTGCTTGAAACCGAAGGCTAATGAAGCTTGAAACTCCACCTTAATGCCAACCAATACAAGAATTGTCCATGAACTGATCATGCCCTTCTCCTTAAACACTATAAAACACCTCACTACCCCCTCCAGGGTGAGTCACACAATCTTAAGGGCATTAGCCCACTTGTGGCCCCCTTTGCCTGGCAAAGCAATAAAAGCTACTCTTTTCTACTTCTCCCAAACTCTTTTCTCCACGTTTCTATTCAGCCCTGATGTACAGAGGCCAAGTTTTAGCAACAGTAGTATCCAAAAAGGACTCTGTTAAAAATCACATTAAAATTAATTAACTGGATATCCAATAGCTGCTGCTGCTGCTGCTAAGTCGCTTCAGTCATGTCCGACTCTGTGCAACCTCATAGATGGCAGCCTACCAGGCTCCCCTGTCCCTGGGATTCTCCAGGCAAGAACACTGGAGTGGGTTGCCATTTCCTTCTCCAATGCATGAAAGTGAAAAGTGAAAGTGAAGTCAATGAGTCGTGTCCAACTCTCAGCAACCCCATGGACTGCAGGCCGCCAGGCTCCTCCATCCATGGGATTTTCCAGGCAAGAGTACTGGAGTGGGGTGCCATTGCCTTCTCCGATCTGATAGCTAGCAGTGTTCAAATTTTCCTATTTCATAAATGTATTTTATTACTTATTTTTGTCCTCATTGCTGCGCTTGGGCTTTCTCTAGTTGCAGTGCGTGGGGACGAGTTTTTGGGCACAGGCTTCTCATTGTGGTGACTTCTCTTGCTGCAGAGCACGGGCTCTAGGCACACCACTTTCAGCAGTTGAGTGTGGGCTCAGTAGTTGTGGCACACAGGCCCTTCTGGAACCAGGGATTGAACCCATGTCTGCTCACTGGCAGGCAGATTCCCACCCACTGTACCACCAAGCAAGTCCCATAAATGGATTTTATAGTTGGTTTGTTTGAGTCAGGATCCAAATAAGAGTCTTGTGTTGCGTTTGGTTGATATATTTCTTGAGTCTCTTAATCCATCAACATTCCCTCTCTTCCTTTGTTTTCCCTCTTACCACTTGTCGATGAAACAGGGTCATTTGTTTTGTAGAACTGTCTATGTTGTCTTGCTCTACCTTGGGGTGAGAAAGAGTTACTTTTCATTTCTGTAAAGTGTAGAAGAGGAGAGGAGAACAGTTGTGGACTGTGTTATCCCTAAGTGGAACCAATGGCTACTGGAAGGCAGTACAGGACAGCCTTGACAATCCCAGTGTGTTCTTGGGGACCTCTTTCTGAGCAGTGATCCTTTTATCTTTTATATTCATACTGATAATAAAGAGGCACAGAAAGATACAGGAGTGCCTTCTGAATTCTCAAATAATTATCAAATGATACTGATTATGTGTTAATTGATACATTCTAATTCTTCGAAAACTGGTAAGTTCACAGATGTTCGATAAAATTGATTTCATTAACTGGGATACAATTTAATTAGAATATGCAATGCTGTATTTATTCTTACAATCTAGAGTCAGGAAATGGAAACCTTTGTCTTAAGGAGTACCTTGGGTCGTACTTTGAGAACATGTGAATATCTAATTACCCAGTGATTTTTACATTCATTGATGATCCTTGCCTAAATCAGTTACTACATGAGAGTTGCAAAATGGTGATTTTTCTAATTTTATTGTTTTTTCTCTACATTTGTTAGTTGGGGCATTCTTCTGTAAAGAAAAACTTTCCTTATTTTTCTCTTTGATATGCTCTGATTATACATCCTCTTTTTATTTCATCATTTTATGCTCATTAAATTAAAATTTTTAATGTTTATAATCTTTTACTGTCATTGTTTGGATGTTCATATTGCTCAGATTTGGCCAGTGAGATCCCCTTTACACCAAGTTTTATCAGCTTTTATTAATAACATGATCCATTAGTCTCTCAGCCCTTCCTTGCCCAACAAGACGTCTCAGGATGGATTCATACTTTCCCAGACTAGAACTCAGCCATTTCTTCAAGGGGTCCTCCCTCTGTAGTGAAGGAATGGCATTTAAAAACCAAGATCTGGGACTTATTGTCCTCTTGCTTCTTTCCATGTCCATTTTGACGCAGCCCTAAGTCTTATGCTGAGGATGGAGAGGAGATACCTGGCTCTTCAAACCCAATGAGACAACCCCTTCATCTTGCTCAGATCCCTTATCGTCAACAGACAGTGAGCACTGTTTCTAGTTTTTCTGTTTTCTAAGGATGAAAATTGGTAGTCTGTTTCCTGAATGACTTGCTTCTCTTCCAATTTTACCTGCTCTGTTATAGAAGAATCATGGAATTACAGACTTCAGTTTACAATATTTTACTTAGAAACTGTCTTAACCAGTGATTCTTTGCCAATTTCAAGTCTCAGACTGTTTTGAAAATCTGATGAAAGTGGATACTAGCCCTGGAAAAATGCTCAAACACAAACATTTTTATATACAAATTTATCGGGTTCTTGACCTTGTAAAGCTGCGTTATCTCTATGAAACACTCCTTATATAAGGTCCTAGGTTGTGCTGTACCTCTGCCATATTATGTATGTACAGGGAAGCTTGGGATGTGGGCAGGTTTAGGTGACTTCCTAAAGGCTACACAGTAGCAGAAACAAACTAGAGTCTAAGGGTTTTTGTTTTTTATTTTCATGAAGAACAACTGGTTTGCCCCCACTTATATCACAAAAAGTTCTGCAATGTAGTAAGAACAAAAACTTCAAATAAAAAGAATGACCTTGTAGAATGAAGACACACTAGGAGTGGATTTTTATTTTTAGAACACGAGTCCATAGAAGCCGGGCACCTGAATTTTCCAATTTCAAAAGAATAGAATTCTTTTTTTTTTTTTAACTGAAATTATGTTTTCTGTAATTTCTTTTTCTTACTTTCTTCACCCTAATATTTAATGTGAAAACTGGTTGATGTATTTGGAGGCAGAAGCCAGCACAGTATTTTGGGAAAAGAACGGATGATGGAACGTTTCAGGCTACACAGTAGCAGAAACAAACTAGAGTCTAAGGGTTTTTGTTTTTTATTTTCATGAAGAACAACTGGTTTGCCCCCACTTATATCACAAAAAGTTCTGCAATGTAGTAAGAACAAAAACTTCAAATAAAAAGAATGACCTTGTAGAATGAAGACACACTAGGAGTGGATTTTTATTTTTAGAACACGAGTCCATAGAAGCCGGGCACCTGAATTTTCCAATTTCAAAAGAATAGAATTCTTTTTTTTTTTTAACTGAAATTATGTTTTCTGTAATTTCTTTTTCTTACTTTCTTCACCCTAATATTTAATGTGAAAACTGGTTGATGTATTTGGAGGCAGAAGCCAGCACAGTATTTTGGGAAAAGAACGGATGATGGAACGTTTCTCCTGTGAACAGGCGCTTTCTCTCTTGAACAGCACCTACTATCATAGGGTCTTGTAAGATAGGTATCTGGGTGTGACTGGCTGGTTTTATGAAGTACTCTCATTGCTCATTGGGTGTCTTCTGTTAATATGTCTCAGTTGTCTCTGAGCCATGTGCAATTTTTTAGAATTAATGTAGTTTTTAAGGATTTCTGCAGAAACCTTGTTATTGAACACACCCTTCTAACCTTCAATCTGGAAAGCCTCAGTGCATCTCAGCCTTGCTCCAGAAAGCCAAAGCTGGCTCCAAGGCAGCACAGATTGTAGCTGTCTGTAGGCTTTGTTTGCACAAAGGGACACTTCTATTACAGGCTCCTTGGTATTGCAGTGGTGGAAGAGGGAAATGTTAACTGCTTTCTCTCTGGTATTTTCTTGTAGTGGAAGAGTGACTGAATACAGGCAGTCAGGAGAATTTGAGCAAAATGAGATGGTTCTCATGATGTCTCGTCTTATCAGTATCTCCTGGTGTGTGTGTATGTGTGTATGTGTGTGTCTGTGTCTGTGTCTGTGTCTGTGTGTAGGGAGGTGTGGTATAATGCTGGAAAAATGGAAAAATACAGGCTTCTTAAATTGTAGACAAATCAAGGAATGATTTTAACTCAAACAGGCTAGACTGAGAGTCTGTAAAATAATAATGACTTTAATTTACTGCTTTTCATAGAGTATAAAATAGCCTGCAAAACATGACCTGCAGACCCCCGAGAACACTGATCACAGAGCTTTTATCACGATATAGCAGACTTCCTGTTTCTCTCTCCTTGTGTGTAAAAGGAATCCTTAGTCACTGCTGGTTCTGGAATTCTTCAGTGGCATAGAATTGGTGCCTGGTATTGTAATTAATTTGTTTACAGGGCAGATCTTTCATCCCGTCCCTGTAAATGCTTCTTGACAAGGTTGACTGGATTGTTTTCTGCTGTGCGAGATGCAAACAAACTGGAAAGGTGATGACGAAGGTGTTTCAAATTTTATTTGTATGAAGTAGATGGATAAAAGCAATAGTTCAAATAAGATATAAGTAAAAATATTTCTTAAGTTCCTGAACTTTCCATGTAAAATGTTCTCTTTTATGTTAAAAATAAAATCAAAGACCATATTCTGTGATAATTGGACAAGTGCTAAAGATACTTTAAAATAAATAATAAACTTGGCTATATTGACTAGTGTTATTTGAGTCAAGAGTATTTCAGAGATAAAAGTTTTTGAACTAGCATTTATTTTTCAGTAAAAGGTATACCAAGCATAGTTATTTTAGGAATCTGTTAAAAAAAATTCTAGCAGTACTGTTGAATTATTTTACTTAACTTGTAAAATTTTTTCTTACGATGTTCATCGCAAGTACCTGATTGATTTTGAGAAAACAGATAAGCATTAAAACCTTTTATGAACTGGCTTTTTGTTGTATGGATTTATTAGATATTTAGGTGGGGGAAGAGGTGGAGAGAAAGTGGGGAATTTGGAGTATATGTAGGTTTACTGTTATTTTATAGATTTTTTAAAAAATTATTTTTAATTAGAGGATACTTACTTTACAATATTGTGATTTCTTTTTTGCATACATCAACATGAATCAGCCATAGGTAGACATATGTCTGCTCCCTCTTGAATCCCCTTCCCTCCTCCCTCCTCATCCCACCCCTCTAGATTGTGACAGAGCACTGGCTTTGGGTTGCTGATGTTTTTTAGGCTTGTAGGAATAATTCTCCATAACTGTTTACTTCCTCCCTGCTCTGCTGCACTGTGGGGCTGCTGCCACCAGGTGGATGCTGGTGCCTAGGCATAGCTACACGGTTCAAACTGGAAGGCAGTGATTCAGCAATTTAACAAGTGTTTATTGAACACTATGAGTCAGGCACTGTGCTAGGTGTTGGGGATACAAGGATGAATAAGACAGAATCTCTGCCTGTAAGAGTTAGACAAAACCAGTAAAGTGATAGAATTCATGTACTGTGCTCCAGAAGGACAAAGAGAAAACAAATAACTAACCTTGATGTTTATGGAAGATGCTCTGGAGGGATCTGCTGTGGAGCTGCACCTTGAGGGTGACTGTGAGTTTAAAGTGGAGATGGAAGGAAAGAAATCATAAAAATTAGGGCAGAAATCAATGCAAAAGAAACAAAAGAGACCATAGCAAAAATCAATAAAGCCAAAAGCTGGTTCTTTGAAAGGATAAATAAAATTGACAAACCATTAGCCANAAGCACAGATTTTTGTGTGTTTTGTTCACTGCTGTATCTTCAGTACAATGCTTGGTGCTTAATAAACATGTTGAATGAATGATGGTCCTTATAATTGTACTTTGTGGGTCTTTTGTGTGTCTCCAAGGAGTCTGTGACATACTCCACCACAGACTGGCCTTTGTATCTACAATGCCAGGCAAAGCACCTTCCACCAAAGGTTCCAAGTACATATTGAACGAAATGCCTTGATATGATCCATCCAGAATGCTGAACCAAAGAGGTATGCTTCCAGAAGCAAAGAAGTATGGATAAAGAATGTTGGCCTGCCATTCCAGTAAACATAAAATGTTGCCACCATCAAGCCCTGCAGCCTCCCCATTCTACCCCCAAGGCCGTGTGACAAGGTACACCCTGAGGGGAATTCAGATGGAGAAAAACAGAAAACATTCCCTTGCTTTGGATATTGACTGGCCCTAGATAGTTAAGATGCATATCTAAGGAAGAATTTCAGTGACCCAGGACTCCTGCATCTTCTCAGAAGTAGAAAGATCACTAAAACAATTAACTGAGATATCTGATCCTGATGACTACCAGTAACTTTTCCCAAGATGTGAAGTGAAGTCACTCAGTCATGTCCGACTCTTTGCAACCCCGTGAACTGTAGCCCGCTCAGGCTCCTCTGTCCATGGGATTCTCCAGGCAAGAATGGGTTGCCATTTCCTTTTCCAGGGGATCTTCCCAACCCAGGGATCAAACCTGGGTCTCCTGCATTGCAGGCAGATGCT
>SJXQ01000736.1:461155-472335 GCA_006408695.1 Aepyceros melampus | reverse complement strand
CGGCCCCGCGCCCGCGCCCGCGCCCGCCGCCGCCGGGGTGCGACTCGCGCCTCCTCGCCGCCGCCCTGGGCGTTCTGAGATGCTAATCTCACCGACAAATGCGGCAGAACAGGCCTTCCTACCTATTATCAGCCGACGACCGGGCCGTGAATAGCAAAATAAGGAACTCAGAAGCACCCTGGCGTTCCCCCCAAGTGTGATGCAAACGCGGGGCTCGTTCTGTCGCCCAAGCAGGACAAGCTTGCCAGGCCGTCGTTGTCCTAGACGGTTCTGGTGGCTGGCGCCCCGAGCCTCCACCGTGCGGCTGTGGACCAAGTCCCAAGGCCCGGGCAGGGACCTTCCATCACACCCCGGGTCTGGTGTGACGGGCCGGCAGCCCCAAGACCCGCCTCTACGGTGGCCTTTCAGCAGTTCCTCTCGTCTCTGGGCCTCAGGTTGCCCAGCGATAGTATTTCCTACTTCTTGACTTTTAATAACCTTTTATGCTTTTCACACTCTAAATTTCCTTAGGACTAACCCTGTTCTTTTCCTGCCTTCTTGGAGACCTTTGTTCTTCCCACTCTTTGCTTTCTGGCAAATGTTATAAATTTGCCTCTGGGTAAAGCTTTAGCTACATCTCATGAGTTTCTAAAAACCTTGTAATAATGTACATTTTGATGGTATAGTGTCTCTGTGTTAAGGCTGGCGTCACACTGGCTTCGATAAAACTTGGTGTCCCACACGCACGACTGTTGAACCCCTTTACCTCAAGGAGATGACTGGCCCCACCTAGAGAGACCCCTGACCCTCCAGGGCCCCGAGGCCCCCTGGCGTGGCCTGTGAAAGCGAGAATGGCAGGGGGAGCTGTTTCCAGGCCCTCAAACTCAGCAAGTGCTTTCCTAGGCTGCTTGTGATGTTGTAGAAGTTAATACTGTGTTTATAACCCCTGTAATTATTTTCTCTAGGGCAAAATGACATCCTGCAAAGGCTGGCGTCACACTGGCTTCGATAAAACTTGGTGTCCCACACGCACGACTGTTGAACCCCTTTACCTCAAGGAGATGACTGGCCCCACCTAGAGAGACCCCTGACCCTCCAGGGCCCCGAGGCCCCCTGGCGTGGCCTGTGAAAGCGAGAATGGCAGGGGGAGCTGTTTCCAGGCCCTCAAACTCAGCAAGTGCTTTCCTAGGCTGCTTGTGATGTTGTAGAAGTTAATACTGTGTTTATAACCCCTGTAATTATTTTCTCTAGGGCAAAATGACATCCTGCTTGTGTGTGTAAATGTGTTTGTTTCAGTTCATATTTTGAAAATATACCAACATCTTTGCAAGCCGGTTCTAACATTTCCTCCCTTTATGAAGATACCAGGAGCTTTCCCAAAAGGGATACAACCTTGGCATCTACTGAATTATTTGGGAGACCTGACCCTCGGGCCACACATATGGGGGTCTCTGCCGGTTTGGGAATGAAGGAGACTCAGGTGTAAATCCTGGGGCACTTGAGTGACGAGTGGGGGTGGGGAAGAGCTGCTGGGGGTGAGGAGCAGCCTCCCCCATCCCCCTCCAGCTGCCATATGCCTGCCCCACCCCCACCCCAGCACCCACTTGCAGCAGTTCTGGGTTGAAGCTGACCTCATGGTTCCATCTCCATGCTGCCTCCCCCTGGCGCCCCCAGATGCAGTGAGCTAGCTGACCTCCCTCTGGACGAAGGACTAGACTCTGGACTCAAACACCCAGACGCCCTTTACAGTCTCCCCACGCAAGCCGATGATGTCAGAGCATTGATGGGCAGGGTGGCAGGTGGTGGAGAGAGAGAGGTAACCCAGGGGGCTTTAGCACACCTGAGAAATGAAGCGGCCAGCACACACTCAGGTCATCCCATTTCGACACTGCCTCTCGTCTGGGTCCCCGCAGGGGGCAACAGAGGGACCCGTGTGTGTACGCCGCAGCAGCTGACAGGACCCCACCCCAGGACGGGGCTCTCACCCGCCACCTGCCAGCACGCCCGCATCTGACAGCTCAGCAGTGTTCCTCTTCCGACACCCCCTTGTGCCCACGGAGTCGACCACATCCAAAGCTACGCCCCGCTTTCCTGAGGCCGTGACTGGTCCACACAGGGGCACAAGAGCCCAGTGCCTTTGTCCAGACTTGGCCAGCTCTGCAGGGTGGTTCCAGCTCCAAGCCGGGGATGGGACTCGCGGAGGCCTCTGCTGGGACGGGCCTGTCGGCCGGCCCTGGTGCTGCTCCTGAGAGCTCGGCCAGCAGGCCTCCTGCACCAGCCTCACCTCCCCGCCTCTCCCAGCCCTGTGTCACCCTAGTGAACGTCCCCTTGCTTTGTGTGGAGACATTCTAAACTTGAACAACAACACCCAGACGCCCTTTACAGTCTCCCCACGCAAGCCGATGATGTCAGAGCATTGATGGGCAGGGTGGCAGGTGGTGGAGAGAGAGAGGTAACCCAGGGGGCTTTAGCACACCTGAGAAATGAAGCGGCCAGCACACACTCAGGTCATCCCATTTCGACACTGCCTCTCGTCTGGGTCCCCGCAGGGGGCAACAGAGGGGACCCGTGTGTGTACGCCGCAGCAGCTGACAGGACCCCACCCCAGGACGGGGCTCTCACCCGCCACCTGCCAGCACGCCCGCATCTGACAGCTCAGCAGTGTTCCTCTTCCGACACCCCCTTGTGCCCACGGAGTCGACCACATCCAAAGCTACGCCCCGCTTTCCTGAGGCCGTGACTGGTCCACACAGGGGCACAAGAGCCCAGTGCCTTTGTCCAGACTTGGCCAGCTCTGCAGGGTGGTTCCAGCTCCAAGCCGGGGATGGGACTCGCGGAGGCCTCTGCTGGGACGGGCCTGTCGGCCGGCCCTGGTGCTGCTCCTGAGAGCTCGGCCAGCAGGCCTCCTGCACCAGCCTCACCTCCCCGCCTCTCCCAGCCCTGTGTCACCCTAGTGAACGTCCCCTTGCTTTGTGTGGAGACATTCTAAACTTGAACAACCAGTGACAGGCTTTTCCAGTGTCATCATCACCTGAATGCAAGGCCAAGGGGAAGAAAACGAACAAACAAACATATTGCTATGAGCTGTAAAGGAAAGAGAGGTGACAAAAGTTTGGAGGAGAGAGGGGAAGGAGAGGCATGTGATAATCCTCTGTTAGCTCTACTGTCACTATCCACGTTCAGCTTTTCAGTGAGACCATCCACCTTTTAAATATCACCCTTTGTTGTAGAATCTCCATTTCTCTCCTTAAAAACCCTCCCGAGAGCTCTCTGCCTCACCGTTATGATTTGGCCTGGTGCCTTCTTGCCTGCTGTGTGGCTATCATTGGCGGTTTCTTGGCATTTCCCTCCTGGATTGGGTCCCTGCTTTCTTGGGTTTTATGAATTCTCTTTCTTGGATTCATTTCGTATTTTGCTGTGAACATCCTCCAGCAATTCTCCCAGAGACGGCCTGTGGGAAGGTCTCAGAGTCCTTGGGTGTCTGAAATGATATATTTTGCCCTCGCACTCAATTGACAATTTTTCTGGGTATAGAATTCTAGGTTAAAATCAATTTCCTCAGAACTTGGAAGGGTTTCTACCATTTTCCTCTGTCATTTAGTGCTGCTGATGCTAATCTGATTCCTCTCCCTGTGAGGAAGAGATTCTCTGGGAGCGGGGTGGTGCTGCCCCCAGTCACAACTTTTGGAAATCTGGTGGGGGGCTTTTTTGATCGTCACAGTGACTGGGTTCACTCTGGTATTCAGTGCAGCAAAGTCTCATCTGACGAAAGCCGCTCCATTCAAATCGCCACAAAGAGCAAAGTTGGAGAGGCACGCTGCATGAAGCTCAAGATTCACGGTGAAGCAAGAGCGATCAAGGCCAAGTGCTCCCGGGGCAAAGCTGGACCAAAAGACCAACAGAACAGAAGAGAGCGTGAAGAGAGACCCCCACACGTGCGGCCAACTGATTTTGACAAAGATACCAAGATAAGGGGAAGGAGAGTCCTTCACCAAATACTGCTGGCACAGTTGGATATCCACGCGCAGACCAAACGAAAGCCCACACTTGACGGCATCTACAGAAATTACCTGGGAATAGAGCATGACCCTAACTGTGAGACTTAAGTATATAAAACTTCTAGGGGAAAAGCCACAGGAGAAAGTCTTAATGGCCTTGAGTTTGGCAAAGATTTCTTAAGTATGACACCAAAAGCATGAACTCTAAAAGAAAAAAAATCAATACAGTGGACTTCATCATGATGGAAAAAAAGAAACACTGTTAAAGGTCTTTTGCCCATCTTTTGATTGGACTGTTTGTTTTCCTGATATTGAGTTGCCTATATACAATGAATAGTCAGTTCAGTTCAGTTCAGTCGCTCAGTTGTGTCTGACTTCTTGTGACCCCATGAATCACAGCACGCCAGGCCTCCCTGTCCATCACCAACTCCCGGAGTTCACAACGGAATATTACTGCACCATAAAAAGAACAAATTTGAGGTGGCTTTTTCTAGTGAGGGGGATGAACCTAGAGCCTGTTATACAGAGTGAAGTAAGTCAGAAAGAGAAAAACAGAGTATATTAATGCATATATATGGTATCTAGAAAAAATGGTACTGATGAGCCTATTTACAGGGCAGGAGTGGAGACAGCTGTGGAGAGCGACTCGTGGACTCTGGGGGAAGGATGGGGCGGGACGGATGGGGAAAGTGGCCTCAGCGTATATGCGCCAGCCTGCGTGGGGCGGAGGGCTGGTGGGAAGGGGCTCCCCCGCAGGGAGCCCAGTCTGGTGCTCTGTGATGACCCAGAGGGGTGGAATGGGGGAGGTGAGAAGGCTCACGAGGGAAGGGGAACGTGTGTAGTTGTGGCTGATTTGAGTTGCTGTGTGGCAGAAACCAACACAACATTGTAAAAAAAAAAAACTTTTTTTAAGACACTTAAGGGGACATTCCTGGCAGTTCAGCAGTGAGAGGACGCCTTGCCTCCACTGCAGGAGGTGTGGACCTGGTCCCTGGTCCGGGAACTAAGGGCCCACATGCCCTGTGAAGACCCCTGCAGCCTGGTGGACGTGCCTCAGGCCACGGGGATGACCCCGGCTGCCGGGCCTGGCTCCCGGTCGCCGCCCTGGCTGGGGAGTGCTGGTGAGCACTGCGCCTTCTCTGGCCTGGAGTCAGAGTCAGCCAGTCAGGGACCCCTGGCTGTCATCCTGCGCGCTGCCTCTCACCCGGCACTACAGAACTAACCGCTGCTGGCTCTTCAAGCCTGCTTTAATGTGTAGTTTCCTTTGAAAAGGAAATCCTCTACTTAAAAAATAAAGACACTGTTAAGAAAAAGAAAAGTACGGGAGCAAATATTCACAAAATGTACATTCAAAAAGAACTTGTGAGTAGACTGTACAAAGAAGGCTTACAACTTAAGAACAAGACAGACAACCCAATTAAAAATGGGCAAAAGGTTTGAACAGACATTTTACCAAAGAAGATATGTTAATGGCAAATAAGCACACGAAAAGATGCTCAGCTTCATCAGTTGCTAGGGACATGCAAATCAAAATCGTAATGACTTATATATGAAACCAAAGCCATCAGGAGGGCTTCCCAGGAGGCACAGTGGTAAGAATCTACCTGCCAATTCTTCAAAGACATCAGTCAGGAAATTGAAATGACAACCCTCTGAACAGAAAATTTTTGTGTCATACATTTGATGAGACTTTTATTTCTAGAATAAGTAACTTTAATAATTCAACAATTTAAAAAGACAGCCCCATGTAAAATGGGCAAAAGCTCTAGATAGAAATTTCTCAAAAAAAATATAATAAGCACACGAAAAGATGCTTGACATCATTAGTGATCAGGGAAATGCAAATTGAAACCAAGCTGACATAGCACCTCACCCTTACTAGGTTAGCTAAAATTAAAAATACAGAAAATAATAAGCGTTGGCAAACTGTTGAGAAAGTGGACGCTCACACATAGCTGGGGGGAGTCTAAAATAGTACAGATGCTTTGGGAAATAGCCTGGCAGTTCCTCAAACATTTAAATACTTATATGATCCAGAAATTCTATTCCTAGATATATAGCCAAGAGAACTGAAAACATACATCCTCACAAAGACTTGTGCACAAATGTAATAACAGCATTGAGCAAAAATATGGAAACAAGTCTCCAACAATTGATTGATACAAAGCGGTCTATCCATACAATGAAGAGTTCAGTTCAGTTCAGTTCAGTTGCTCAGTTGTGTCTCTTTGCGACCCCATGAACCACAGCACGCCAGGCCTCCCTGTCCATCACGAACTCCTGGAGTCCACCCAAACCCATGTCCATTGAGTCGGTGATGCCATCCAACCATCTCATCCTCTGTCGTCCCCTTCTCCTCCTGCCCTCAATCTTTCCAGCATCAGGGTCTTTACAAATGAGTCAGCTTTTCGCATCAGGTGGCCAAAGTGTTGGAGTTTCAGCTTCAACATCAGTCCTTCCAATGAACACCCAGGACTGATTTCCTTTAGGATGGACTGGTTGGATCTCCTTGCAGTCCAAGGGACTCTCAAGAGTCTTCTCCAACACCACAGTTCAAAAGCATCAATTCTTTGGCGCTCAGCTTTCTTTTTAGTCCAACTCTCACATCCATACACGACCACTGGAAAAACCATAGCCCTGACTAGACGGACCTTTGTTGACAAAGTAATGAATATTTACTTGTTAATAAAAAAAGAATATAATACTGACACCTGCTATATGGACGAACCCTGAAAACATGATGCTAAGTAGAAGTCAGTCCCAAAGGACCAGCTATTGCAGGGTTCCATCTACACGAAAGGCCCAGAATAGACAAATCTACAGAGAGAGAGAAAGTCGACCAGTGGCAGCTGAGGGGAGGGGGTGGGTGACTGGTGGGTAGATGAAGATTTCTTTATGGGGTAATGAAAATACTCCAAAACTGATTGTAAAGCTCTGTGAATGTACTGAAAAGCATTGACTTGTACGCTTTAAAAGGGAGAATTGTGTAGTATGTTAATTATGTCTCACTGAAGCTATTAAAAGGAAAAACACTCCACCGTATCTGCTAGCACGGCTTCAGTTAAGGAGCCTGACCGCTCGTCCCATCTTATCTGAAGCGGGGCGGTGCGGGTGGGCGGCCGGGAAGTGGGTAAGCAGCTTCTGCAGGCTTAGCATGCAGCCCACCTAAGAGCTGCCCACCCCCAGGTGGGGCCTCTCCCAAGGCTCTTCCTGCCGCTGTGGGTAAAAGACGGTCTTCAGTTTGATGGAGCTCCGGGACGATGCCGCTAAGCCAGTCCCGGCTGGGGCGGCAGTGGCACACACGCCTCGGAGAACGCGCTCCTCTGAAGGCAGCTGGGGGTCGAGCCCTCCTCCACTCTCACATGCACGCACCCCCTTGACCCGGCAATGCCAAATTAGGAGTGTGTCCCACAGTAAACCCACTCACAAGCTCCAAGGCATCGTGGCCAGTCCTTTTCACGGAATGTCTATGGCCTCCACCAAGGTTGTTCTCTACGGACCAACAAGGGTGACCTTCAGGATAAAGTGATGAGGGTCAGGCAGAGAACAGCAGGTGTGGGTTTCTCCCAGCAGCGCCAAAACACGAAGGAGCGTGCAGAATCGTGCGCTTGAATTTGTACAGACTCTTTTCCAGAAGGATGCGTTCCAGATAATGCCAAAGGGGGGCACCGCTGGACTTTTTATACCTCCTCGTCTATATTTTACCTTTTATACAACAACAACATCCTAGAGGTAGAGAGAAGGCTGACTCTATAGCCTTTTGTAAAGTTCAGATATTGTCTTCCATGCATGTATTACCTTTTCAAAGTATAGCCATAATAATAAGGGACAAAAAATCTCCAGGTACCCTATTTCCTCTGCACGGCTCTCTCTCACCTCACCTGGATGGATGCCTTCTGATCCCCGAACCGCCCCCCTCCCAGGAACTGCCACCAAGAAGGGCTCAGGATGCATCTGATGAATGAGTGGCAGAGAGAGGCACCCCCCGCCCCGAATCAGCATAGCAGTCCTCCCTGGAGCATGTGGACAGGAGGGCATGCCCCCTCCAGGGCTCTGTGGGGCTCTCAGACACCCCAAACCCACTGGCAAGAAGCAGGCACCAGTCAACCATGGGGAGGGCTCTCCCCTCTCTCCCCTGCACACACTCACCTCTGACTCTGTCTTCACATTCCAGCTCACTGACTCTTTGCTGAGGACGTACAGACAAGTGAACCGTACAGACAGACAGACAGACAAAAACTGGCAGAAAGAGCCAGGACTTAGAGCTCCTGCTTGGCCGCCCACTTGTGATAAGCCCTGGACCACCGTCTGCAGCTCTGTGCATCACTTGACTCATCCATGAATGGAGGACTGACCCTCCTTTCCAGGAGGCTCTCAGGATAAATAAAGGTCATATGTGGAAACAGAGACAGTGCCTGGACAGAGTCAATGCATACGACCTCATGTGGCCCTTCCCCCACTCCCTAACCCCTGCCTCGGGGAGTTATCACCTTTCACCAAGACCAGGCTGGAGCAGAGACGCTGATAAACAATAAACATTATTAGAAAACTAAATATGTGTGTTGAAAATATACAATTAGGCAGAAGGCATAATTTTCAAAGCAGTTGAGGGGGGGGAATGAAATAGATAATGTGGTCAATTTAAAAATGTAACACAATGAAATCATGATGAATTAGAATTAAAATAAGATGGCCGAGTAAGTCTAAACAAACCAACAGTGCAATAAAGGTTAATGTCTTCCACTCTCCTACCAAAAGGCAGAGACTCGGGTAGGGGGGTGCTTCTGGTGGTTCAGTGGGTAAGACTCCAAGCTTCCACTGCAGGGGGTGTGGGTTTGATCCCTAGTCCAGGAAGTAAGGTCCTACATGATGTATGTTGTGGCCAAAAAATAATAAAAAGGGCAGAGACTCAAACAGGACTCTCAAGAGGTCCAGGAGCACAAGTTTACGAGAGTTAAGGTGTCTCAGGAGCTCCCTGGGGATTGGAGTCTCTGCTGACCACCTCCCAGCCACCTCACCTGTCCTGATGCTCCACGTTCCTAATCCTCAGAGATGGCCATCAAGCCCCTCTCTTTCTGAGTAGCTGAGGAGCAATTTGTGGTTCTTCTAGAAAAAGCTGCTTGGTGGTGAAAGTCACCGTATCAATCACCTTGTTTCTGCCGATCAGGAAGGACCCTCATTCCTTGGTCGTCTCACCTGCAGGAGCAGGTGCCTGGTCTGGAGTCGGTCCTGCAACATTGCTCCTGGCAGCGACTCAGAGCATCTGTGCACAACTGCCGAGGAACTGAAGCCCCCCACCGCGCTTCTCACCCCCAGCGCCAGGCTCCTGGCGCCTGTGTGCACAGAACTGGGTATCAGGACGTGGGCCTGTCCCTCCACATGCCTTTGGTCCACTGTCTGCCGGACCTGTATGGCAGACATTGACCTGCCCTTCAAAGAAGGGAAGACAATCCGAAAAAGGAATCTTTAGCGTCACAGCCTTAGCACTGGGCCTCGTCTGCATTAGCAATCCTGATCAGGAATGGGACGGCCCAGAGAGGGGGACTGGTTTGTCTGAGGAGACACAGCAGAGGGCGAGCTGGTTGGACGGCATCACCAACTCTGTGGACATGAATCTGAGCAAACTGGGAGACAGTGGAGGTCAGTGAAGCCTGGCGTGCTGCAGTCCACGGGGTCGCAAAGAGCCAGACACGGCTTAGCCGCTGAACGGCACACGGCACGCCAACGGCAGCCCAACCCCACGAACCCCGCAAGTTGGTCGTTCACATGCTGCCTTCACGATGGCCACCATTTAAAAGTCCCCAAATAATAAATGCTACGCTGCTCGTGGGAATAGCCACTGTAGAAAATGGTACGGAGGTTACTCAAAAAACTAAAAGCAGAGTTGCCATATAATCCGGCAATCCCAATCCTAGACATATACCCAGAAAAAAACGACAATTTGAAAAGCTACGTACATAAACAGATGTTCCTAGCTGCGCTGTTTACAACAGCCGGGACACGGACACAAGCTAAACGTCCACAGAATGGATAGAGAGGATGGGACACGCGTACACACACACACGTGCAATCGAATGGTACGCAGCCACCGAAAGACGAAGCAATGCCCCAGAGACGATCACACCAAGCAAAGCAAACCAGACGAGAGGAAGACAAACACTGTACAATACCACTCAGCAAACTTGGAGTCTAACACACCGCCCGTGCACCCGGCTGTGGAACAGGATTGGACGCAGACGCAGGGAACACATGTGCCGTTGCCGAGGGGAGGAGAGGGAGGGATCAGGAGTTTGGGATTCGCGGAGGCAAACTGTTCTACACCTCACGGATAAACAAGGGCCTCCTGCCTAGCACAGGGACCCATTCAATATCCTGTGATAACGCGTAACAGGAAAGAATATGAGAAAGAATATATACGTATGGATAACTGAAGCTTTTTGCTGTACAGAAGAAATTAACATAAACACTGTAAATCAACTATACTCCAATAAAAAACATTTTTTTAATGCTGCCTTCATGAATTTTGCTGTTACTGGGTATACACGAAACACATATTTTTTTTCTTTACTGTTTTAAACAAAAATATTTTTAGGGGCGTTCCCTGGAGGCCTCGTGGTGAGGACTTGGTTCGTTCGCTACAGAGGCCTGGGCTTCCCTGGTGGCTCAGCGGTAAGGACCCCACCTGCCAGGGCGGGAGATGCGAGACGTGAATCCAGGCCTGGGTGGGGACGGTCCCCTGGAGCAGGAAACGGCAACCCAGGAAGTCCCACGGACAGAGGAGCCTGATGGCCCACAGTCCAGGGGGTTGAAAAGAGTCTGACTCGACAGAGCACACACCCAGGGGGGTGCTGAAGACCCGCCAGCAGCTCCTTCACACGGTCAGGACCGAAGGGCAACGGGCCTGACCCCAGGGTGTGAGATGCGCTTCGGCCCACACCTCCTCGGGTGGGCCAGGAGCCCCCTCACCGCCAGCCTCTGCCTTTCCACCTGTAAAGTGGGGATAAGAACAGTGCTGATGCTGGCGCCCCCCGCAGTCAGTGGCCCTGTGAGGGCGGCAGGTACTCTCATCCTCTCTCTGAAGGAAGCAGGAGGGCTCTGACAAGCCTCTGTGTGGGAGGACACGCCCAGGTGGTCACTGCATTCACCGTCCCCCTTACAGACAGGCTGGGGGGCACTGGGGCCCCGAGACAAAGCCGCCTGCTT
>SJXQ01000736.1:449018-460829 GCA_006408695.1 Aepyceros melampus | reverse complement strand
CCCGTGGCCTCTCCACTCACTGCCGTGAGGTTATATATAAATTCTATTTAATGAGGCATTTGGGGGCCTTTTAATCTGTTTGCTGTGACGTGGAGTGGAGGCGCCCACACAGGGCCTAGTGCAAGGCTTAAAATAGCCTAGCCACGGGAAGGAGGGGGTGGCCAAAGGCCTCCATTCATTCATTCTTTCTTTCTTTCATTCATTCAGCAAGCGCTGAGCCCCGGGGGCCAGCAGAGCTCGCGTGAGGGACGCAGACGCCGCCTCTGGGAGTCTCTCCTGCAGCTGACTCTGCCCCCATCGGTGCCCCGAGGCCCACAGGGAGCAGGGCAGGCCTGACGTCACGGCCTCACGCCGCCAGCTGCAGAGCAGTGTGGACACCCAGCCGCACCTCCCCGCTGTGCCCCTCCTGGGCACACAGCGTCCCCTGAGACCCTCTCCCGGTTCCTCGTGAATGCGTACGTGGTGGACGCCCCCTTCCAGAGGGCTGTAAGGAAGCCCGTTACAGACTCCTAGGGCTCCAACTGCACCTGTAAGTAGGAGAGCACAGTGGTTCTGATTTCAACTTCACTCGCACCACCCCGACCGCCCCCCCTCCCTGTCGTTTCTGGGAGGGAGGCAGCCTGGGATCTAGTCTGTGACTTGCGATGAGTCATCTTGTGGAGAATTCTCCATGCAGCGAGTGGCTCGAACCTCTTGTTCCGGGGCCCCTGACAGACACGTCCCCCCCCCGGGCTGCACGGCCCACCCATTGCAGCGCCTGGGCCAGCGTGCAGGTTGGAGGCCTCGGGCCTGTTAACCCTGATCCTTAGAAAGAAATCCAACCACCTCCCCAGGCCGGCCAAGCCTCCATCAGGCTGATGAATCACTCCCCCCCACACACAACTCCTCCCCTGAGCGTAGGACTGCCAGATAAAATAGAGGTTCCCAGTAAAATTGGAACTTCAGATAACAACAAATGACTTATGCAACGTTTGGAATACACTTATATTAAAAAATCCTCTTAACCAAACCAGTCAATCCTAAAGGAAATCAATCCTGAATATTCATTGGAAGGATTGATGCTGAAGCTCCAATACTTTGGCACCGGATTCGAAGAACTGACTTATTTGAAAAGACCCTGATGCTGGGAAAGATCGAAGGCATGAGGAGAAGGGGACACAGAGGATGAGATAGTTGGATGGCATCACTGACTCAATGGACGTGAGTTTGACCAAACTCTGGGACATAGTGATGGACAGGGAGGCCTGGCGTGCTGCAGTCCATGGGGTCGCAAAGAGTCGGACACGACTGAGCACCTGAACAGCAACAAGTCTTCTGCTGTTCAGGTCTTTAACTGGGTACCCTGCATCCCGTTCACTAAAACCTGGGGCCCGACTCCAGCCACGGGCCTGCTCCAGCCAACAGCCCAGCCCCGGGCGCTCCCACCTCAGGGCCCCTGCACATGCTGTCCCTCCGGCCGGAACACTCCTTCCCCGTCTCTGCTGATTCCTTGGCTCTGAGATCTCGACTCAAACGTCGCTGCAGGAAAGGCTTCTCCGACCACCAAACGGAAGCAGAGTCCCCTCCGCCATCATCCTGTCCCCTCCCATCTTGTTTGGTATTTCTCGGGGTACTTAGCACTATCTCTGCAACTGTGCTGTTTATGCTTCTTCTGCTCCCCCACTACAGTGCCAGCTCCATGAGAGAAGCCAAGCCTGCCAGGCAGAAGGCCAGGCACATGCCTGCTGTTGGCCCTCCCACCGCTGAGGAAGCTGAGGCTCAAGGCCGTGGACCACCTGGCCTTGGGATCCAGCTGGGCCCTTCCACGCCAGGAACACGTCCCAGTACTTTCCGTGGATTCCCTCCTTTAATCTAACGCCTGCTCAAACGATGGAAGCACCGCCGCGGCCTCCAATTCCGGGCTAAGGAAACTGAGGCACAGATCGGATTGCTCACAGTTAAAACAGCACGTGGGAAGTGGAGTCAGAACCTGGACCCGGGCTTTCTGTCGTCAGAGCCCGCTCCTAGAAAACGGTGGCCTGGTCCAGCCTTTAACTTCACTCGCTTCAGTGTCTATAGCAGACCCGAGAAGCCCTGTCCAAGCCACGCCACCTCAGCCCCCTCCGACCTCTACGATGCCCTTCCCTGGAACCGCCGCTGTCTGCTCAGCACAGACACACGGACACACCCATCCCCTGCCTCCTGGTTCCCTCCGGTCACCTTTGCAAGGGCTGTTCCCTCCTCTTGGCGACTCTTGCCAAATTAGGAGTTTGGGATTAACACTGAATCCAGGGAACTCTACTCTATGTTCTGCAATACTCTACACGGAAAAAAGAATCCGAAGAAGAGTGGGGATATGTGTAACTGAACCACTTTGCTGTACACCGATGCAACATTGTAAGTAAACTATATGCCAACATAAGATAAAATTAAAAAAGCAAAACCCCTGGGAAGAAAGCAGGGTGCATTGAAAGCGGAGTCAGCAATCAGCTGAGGGGCTACAGGTGGGGCTGCGGCATTTGCCACTTTAATGAGCTCTGATTGCCCTGTAATTAGAGAAGCACACACGAGCCACCCAGGGGGCTTGTTGAACTACAGGCCCCAACGCAGCAGGGCTGGGTGCGGCCTGAGAGTCTGCATCTTCTCACAGGCTCCCGGGGGCACTCACGCTGTCCGTCTGAGGACCAGAGTCTGAGCAGCGAGGCTGTAGGGTGTTGCGGGAGAAGGATGGGGAGGAAGAGAAGGATGGGAAGTGGGGGGAGGCTGGGAGGTGGGGAGGAGGCGGGGAGGGGTGCAGGAGGAGAAGAGGAGGAAGGGAAAGTGCGGAAGAGAGGAGAGTTCCGCCCTGGAGCGGGGAGTCAGGCCCTCAGAGAAGGGAGAGGAGCCAGGGCTGCCCGGAGCATCGCCCCACTTGGGGTGGGAGGAGCTGAGGCGGCTCCGGTGTTCTGAGTTGGGCAGGAATGGAGAGGCTAGCGCTGCCCTTCAGGGTCTCGCTGCACCGTGCTGGTTAAATCAGGCCACAGTTGGCAGAGGAACCGGCCTGCTGGGCTGCCCAGCGCCGCCCCCCGCCCCCCTGCTAGGGCCTCTGAGGCCCCAGGGTGGCAGCTGTGCTCCCTGGGGACGTGGCGGGCAGGCGGGCAGGCAGGGCCTGGCCTTGGGTCTGCTCCCTTCCTGGACCCACAGGCTTTTGGAGCTGGGGCATCTGATCAGAGCCGAAGGGGAGGCTGAGGCCCGGGGAGGGGAAGGACCTGGCGGAACAGTCAGGACCGGAAGTCTGGGGGAGCCTGGCTAAAGGGCCAAGGGGCAGAGGTGAGGTGAGGGCACGTTTCCCCCAAACATATCCCGTCCACTCTCCTTGGGCGGAGCTGTCATTCTGCCAACTGTCACCGAGGGGGCTCCATGCTCACACACACAGGGACCCCCAGGGTACCCCTCCGAGCAGCCACTGGCCACAACACGCCCACTCAGGCACCTGCCATACGGGGGGCAGGCCCCCCACCGCACACAGCAGGGCTCACAGCTCTGCACATGCTCCCCCAGAGCATCTCAGTAAAACTCAGTCCCCCCAGGTTTCCCAAGGTGACATCTGTGGTCTTTCATCCTTGGTTTAAAGGCATACTTTTATGAGTAGGACATGCTGCTGCTGCTGCTGCTGCTAAGTCACTTCAGTCGTGCCCGACTCTGTGCGACCCCATAGACGGCAGCCCACCAGGCTCCCCCGTCCCTGGGATTCTCCAGGCAAGAACACTGGAGTGGGTTGCCATTTCCTTCTCCAGTGCATGAAAGTGGAAAGTGAAAGTGAAGTCGCTCGGTCATGTCTGACTCTTGAGTAGGACATAGAGCATATTAAACACTTTACAGGTTGAAATACAATGAGGATTGACCGATAATTAGAATATTTTATACCATGACTTGATATAATAGCTTTTAACTGTCATATGAAATAACCTACTCAGAGTCTGAAATTATGTGAAATTGTACTGAAAATGGGCTTTATCCATTTTGTTACTCAAAAAGGGAGAAACTTAAAAAAAGTAAGAGGCCAGTTAGATTGGGAAGAATTAACTTCAGAAGTTAATTAACTGACTTCTCTCCAGGTGTCCTGAATTCAGAACATCTCAACCCAGCCATGCACGCCCCTGGGGAATGCCACAGGCCTGGGGCACACAGAGGCCTTGTTTGAAGGCGCTGACCCATCACCCCAAATTGGCACTGCCCTGCACCCCCTAGTTTGGGAGCCGAGAGCTTTTTATACCCAGAACAATAGGCCATAACTCTGTCCCAAATGGGGGAGGATATGAACCCAGGCCCCAGTGCGTTCCTTCCCTCTGCTCAACACTGCCCCCCGAGGAGGCGGGAGGTTCTGACATGCCTGGCCACCCAGCCATGTCCGACTCTTTGGACCCTTTGGATTATAGCCCACCAGGCTCCTCTGTCGGTGGAATTTTCCAGGCAAGAACTGGAGTGGGTTGCCATTTCCTATTCCAAAAGCAGCTTCTGACCTGTGGCTCATACCAGCCCCTCTGACGATGTCCCATGCCTGGTTCTGACTCCCCTCCTAGGAGCCTCCTCCAATCCAGCCGCGTCCCTCCACTGAGACTGCAGCATGCCCCACCCACAGGAGCAGCTCTGAGCCTCGCCGGGTCTCCCCCTGCCCCACCAGAGAGAAGCCTTGTCTGACTCATCCCTCCAACTCCCACCCTGCCAGCTCCTGGGGAAGGAGGGCGTTGACAAAGGCCGCCAGCATCTCCTGGAGGTGGTAACAGCACCTCGCCCCTCCCAGCTCAGGGAACAAAATTAGTGGCTTGACAGCCGACAGGAGTCTGCCTCCAACTTGGCGCCTCGATCATGTTCCTCTGATTTAGGCCGTGAGCTCCCGTTCTCCCCCCCAACAGGGGGGCGAATGTCGTGTCAGTGGTTCCTGAAAATAAACTATTACATTTACACAAACACCCTACCTCTGCTCATCAGTGCCCTCAGCCTGGACCCAGTGGGCAGTAGGGGCGGGAAGCGGGGCCTACGTCTTCTGCTTTTTAAGATGCTTCGGTCCCAAACCTATACTTTTGAAGAAGGAAAAAAAAAGACACACCAGCACACAAAACATCCTTTATCCAGTCCCTCTATCTTTGTCGGCTGATCCTTTCACGTCTGGTTATAAGTGAGCTAAAACTAGTCCTTTCCTGCCTCTGAATGAGCGGCTTGGGAGTAGGTTGGTGGGCAGGATGGGACTCCTCACTTCCGCTGATACCAGCTAACTGGCCGTGGCTGCCGGAATGCTGGACTGTAGGGAGTCCAAGCCAGAGCCCTGCCCGAGCAAGAGAGAGTTCTGGGAGTGATTAGCAATGTCTGCCAGGGACACAAGAAGGGGCTGGGGGCACGCACGTGCCAGAATGTTTACTGTTTATGAAGAAAATCAGAGCCTGAAAGCTGGGGGCCTGAGAGCAGGTTTCTTCGGCCCCCACAAGCTGGTTTTTCTAAAAAATATATATATATATATACTTAAACCTTATTACCAATATGTATAAACTGGAAGGTGTTACCTCCCCCGAGCTGGAATCTCAGAGTCCCGCAGGGCTCTGCCCCCACCTGGCAGGTGAGCCCAGTGGGCGAGGACATCCACCCTCAGCCCTGCACTCTCGGGGCCACGTGCTGGGCTGTCCCGTCGTTTGTGAGCCTGCACCTGCCTGTGATTTGATTCCATCGGCCTGGTGAGCGGCAGCAGGAACTCTGGCGGGGAAGGTTTCACAGCCCCCGAGAGCGAGGGTGGGCTGCCTCCAACCCCCAGGGAGACGAAGCAAGAGCGGCTCACAGTCACTGAGTGCCACGGGCTTGCTCACCAGCACGCTGGGGGTCCAACACAGCAGCTCGTGGGAGCCACACAGCGCACCGTGGAGGAGGAGGCCGCGTGACTACTGCCACTTTGCAGATGGGGAAACCGAGGCTCCGAGAGGTGACAGGGCGTCCTCAAGGTCATGGCTGCCTGCTGGTGAGCGGCAGAGGCAGGCGCTCTGCAGTGGCCGGGCTCTCTGGGCTGCTGCCCTTGGTCTCCCAACACGCCCCGCTCCGTGGAGGACCCAAGGGGCGAGCCACCGCCACCCCGGGGCGACGGTACCTGGGAACCACGGAGCAATGGGAAAATGGGCTGCCAGCTTCCTGGGGCTTACAGTCGTCTCCATTTGCTTTCAGTAAACACCCCCCAGGTGAAAGTGGTCACTGATGAGTCTGCTAATGAACCTCCCCGCGGGAGTTAATGTGCGCCACTTACATACAACATAAAACCCAGCAGAGAACAGATGATCCCCAAGCCCAGGGTTCTGGCTTTGTTTTCTTCCTGTCTCTCTCTCTGAGATGGCTCACCTCACGTGATGTTAAAATTGGGGCTCCAGACGAGCTCCTTGAGAGACAGTCGTGGGGGAAAGGCCCCCGCCACCACCAATGAATCCTTGTGCCCTGGGTGGCTACTCCGGGTGGAGGAGGAGCAACCTTGACCGTCAGGAGAAGGGCCTGGTGTACTTCCCAGGGGTGGCCCCCGCCAGTCCCTTCCTGTCTCTGGACCTCAGTTTTCCTGTCTGCACGATAAGGAGTTGAACAATAAAGAAAGGGACGACCCGTGATTGTTCTCTGTTAATGACCTTCGCTCTTGACCCCTCTCTCACACCGTGACTTTGCAGCGCCCCCAGCCAAGGTGGCCTGTCCCCGAGCCTTGACTCTAGACTCAGCTTCTAGACTCGCTTTGTCCAAGAGACTGGAGAGCAGTGGCTGGCGTGGCCGCCCCAGGCCAGCCTGGGGGGCCGTGTGTCCCCACCTCCTCTCTTGCTCCTGGTTGTCACCCGGCCCACTGCGGTGATGAGGTGAGAACAGAAGCCCAAGGAGGAGAAAACCAGAGCTCCGGGGAGGAAGGCCCTGCGTGGTTAGCCTCCACGGCACCTGCCTGAGTGCCTGCTCGGGGCGCTGACACGGGCGCGCTTCCCGCTCCTGTCAAGGCCACCAGGAAGCCCTGTCCAGCTCCAGGCAGAGCCCAGGAGCGAACAGGCTGGAGGGAGGCGTCCGAGGCCGCAGCCGTGTCACTCAGACGCTGAGACAAGCGGCAGAAAGCTGCCCCTCAGGGTTCAGCCAGAAGGGAATTCACGCCGTGCTTTGGAGCAGTCACCCACTGCTGCAGTAACGCTGCCTGACAAACCGTCCCCAGCGTCGGTGAGTTTGTAACTGCCGTCACTCACGCCCAGAGCCAGGCGCTGGGGATGGGGATGCGTGTCCCCGGTGCCCTGGGCCTCCTCATGATTCTGTCAATGGCAGAAGCACACGGAGGGTGGGGGAAGCTGGTGAAGCCTCTTTAAGCCCAGCCTCTGAATGGACACGCGGTCACCTCCACTCACACTCCGCTGGCCAAAGCAAGTCACGTGACCTCCACGGCAGCGGGGGGGATGCATTCAGCCTCGAGGGAGGTGCAGGCAGGCGGAGGGCTGGGATGAACGTGCAGCCCACATACCACCTGTTACCCTGGTGCCACCGCGGGCTGGCGGGTAGGGAGGCAGCCACGTGTTAGGAAGGCCGCCCTGCGGACGGGGGAACACAAGCCCCTTCCCACCGCGGATGGTGGGCCTGCACCTCGGGCACCTCATCTGTAAACCCCGTGCCTTTCCACCCACCTGGACGGCCAGGCTGTGGTCTGTCTCAGAGCTGGTATCTCAGACCTTGAGATGTAACATGTCCAATATGGCCCCCTCCCCGCCCCCAACACACACAGACACAGAGAAACAGGAGGAGACAGAGAGAAACAGTTATTTTTTGGCCAAATTTAGGAATTCTAGAGGGGAAAAAAAACCCTATATGCAATACTATATTTTTAGCACGAGACGGTGCTGAAAGCGTTTTTTGGCACCCTTGAGAGAGTGAAAGCTGCTTGGTTAACTCGGGAACAGAAAATGGAGGCAAGTCACTGGGTTTTGTCAACACCCTCGCCTCCGGCTGGGTCTGGCTGTTTCCAGTAGCACGTGCTTTAAGATGACGGTGATGCCCAGGGAGAAGAAAGCCCAGACCTCTTGGCCGTAGGCCTGGGTGTCCGTCCAGCTCTGTCAGGGGTCAGAGTGCCTGAGATGAGCAAAGGGAGAAAGACGCAGTGATCAGTGAGGAGACCGGCTGGGCAGACCCTGACACCTTTCCATTTTCATCTGGAGGAAGTTGAGGGGGTCGACATCCCGACCTCCAGTCAACCCTGAAGGAGTACCATACGTGATTGTTTCCTGAAGGAACAATCTCCGTGGCCCTCACCTCCAGGGGCTGGAAAGGGCCATGGATGCCGACTCTGGCTGACAGGTAAGGTGGGAGCTGTCTGCTGAGGAGCCTTCCAGAAGACAAGCCTTCAGTCCTTAGAAAGAGACAGGGAGAGTTTGTCTCTGTGCTTCTTCTGGAGGCTGCCATGTCCAGTCGTGATGTGATACCCGGATCCTGGCAGCCACCTTGTGCCGCTGAGGGGCGTGCCTGAGGGCTGTGCTGACGCGTATCAAGTGCTGCGTGCCAGGCGGGCCCTGTGCTGAGCACATGGGCATACGCGTGTGTCAGTCACTCAGCTGTGTCCACCTCTTTGCCCACCAC
This sequence comes from Aepyceros melampus, assembly GCA_006408695.1. Lineage (NCBI taxonomy): Eukaryota > Metazoa > Chordata > Mammalia > Artiodactyla > Bovidae > Aepyceros > Aepyceros melampus. The sequence goes on along the minus strand of SJXQ01000736.1, from coordinate 452,255 downwards.
CCTCCTCCGTCCATGGGAGTCTCTGGACAATCTCTCTAGAGGAGATTCTCCATTCTCCTCTGTCCTGGGTCTCCCACATCGCAGGTGCCTTCTTTACCGTCTGAGCCACCAGGGGCATGTGTTATCATTACTTTCTAGGTGCTCCTGTGGACCAGACTCCGGAGACACGCCAGGTCTGTTCCCATCCTCGAGGCTGGACCAGCCAGGGTGGGGCAGTGGGGTTGATGACGGTCACAGAGATCCCTCAGGGGGAGGGAGGCCTGGGGGTGCAGCCAGAGGAGAGAGGCCCATGGAGCAGACCCGCCCCCCGTATTCACACAACGGGAAGCGGCAACACGAGGCCTGCGTCAGCTCCGGGCAGGACGCATGGGACTCTGGCAATAATCACACTCGTGTTAAGAAATTAAATCGAGCTTTATTAAATAAACCAAGTAGAAATGCGCCTATTTACATCCAAGTTGTCAGTTTGAGCTCAAGTAATATGCCAAGGCACAATTCTTCCTGTCTCTAGCTTTAAAAAAATAAATTGCGTGGTCCAGGCCCGAAGGACTGAGGCAGATCCAGGCATACGGCTCAGGGTCAAAGCTGGAGGCCCCGTGGCAGGGTCCACGCGCACCAGGCTCTGGGGCTTCCTGGGGGTGGTGCGGCTCCCCGGCCATGGGAGGGCCATGTCCTGGAGGTCTCGCTGCCACATGGATGAGGGCTGGGCGGGAGGCCGTTTTCCGAGCTGCCTCCTCTCTGGCCCGTCTGGGGAGCTGCCTTGAGGGAGCCCGTCCTGCAGGGCGCCAGAGGCTCAGATCGGCGAGGTGCTTTGTACAGAAGGAGGGGTGGAGAACGCGGGCCTGTGTGTGGGCAGAGAGCTGAGCACGCGGGCGGCGCCTGGCTCCAGGTCAAGGACGCCTCCCTGACTCGACTCGAAAGCCCCTGTGCTGATAGTGAAGCCAGGACAGGCAGGACAGGCTGTCCCCCGGGGCAGAGGCCAAGTTCACCGCCGGGGAAAACAAAGAGCCACAGAGGAGACTGTCTGTTCACAGCGGCCCTCGGTGGGGGCAGGAGGCAAGGCGCCCAGCTCCGGGAGTTTCAGGAGCCCCTGAGGCTGACCTGGGCGCCCTGGCCCAGCCCTGAGGCTCCTCGTATAGCCCTGGGGTGGCCCAGGCCACTCGCGTCCATTCACTCCAGTCACTTCCCAGCAGGAGCCGGACGGGGGAAATGTCGGGTTTCCAGAGAGAAAAGAACTCACACAAAGAAAAAACATCACTGACAAAGTCCTTTCCCTGAGAACACTGCTATCACAGCATCTACAGAGCCCTGGTCCAAAGACGGCCACCTGCTCTAAGTCCTGAGAACGGTGTGATTCTAGAGACGCCAAAATAATAAAAGCTGCGTTTGCTTCAAGAAACCCCAAACAGGTCGAGGAGGGAGCCAAGTCTTCGCCTCTGCAAGACTCTGAGTAAAACAAAACAACAATAAAAGCAAAAAAAAAAAAAAAAAAACCCAAACAACAAACTTAAATTCCTACATGTAAGACTGAGCTCTTGGGGACAGCCTAGACTCCAGCTACAGGCAGGGGGCGGCGGTGATGGTGGCGATGGCGGCTGGGCCGGGGCTCACTCCAGGCTGGACACGGCAGGCCTGTCCCCGGGGGCGGTGGGGGTCCAGGGCCCCCGCCCGCTGCCTAGTGGGACGAGTACGATGGGCTCCACAGCCTGAGGCGGGGCTGGTTCGGCGTGCAGGAGGGAGTGCGTTGAAAGGTGTTGGCCATGAGGCAGCAAAATCTAGGTGGGAAGAGAGATGTGGTCAGCCCAAGGGAGACCTCGACGCCCCCGGACCCCACAGGCCCGCGCCAGACGATGGTCAGGAAGCGGCCCAGGCTCCCGGGCCGGTAGGCGGGGCCCACAGGGCCTGCCCAGCTGCACAGGCAGAGGCCTGGGCCCCAGCCTGACCTCCCAGAGCACAAGCCTGCCGGGCAGAGACTCAGGACCCCAGGACCACGTCCCATCCAGGGCGCACTCGGGGAAAGGGGCCTGTCCATCCGGGCAGTGAAAGCTGTAAGAACAGACTCCATCGTGTGTGAGTGGAAGGGTCTGGAGTGCTCAGGAGGCAAGGTGAAGCCCCCGGCACGGCTCCCGCAAAACAGGGAGGCGTGTGCTGGGGAGGCGTGTGCTGGGGGATGCGTGTGCTGGGGAGGCGTGTGCTGGGGATGCGTGTGCTGGGGAGGCGTGTGCTGGGGGATGCGGGTTGCCAGGCGAGCGCCCACTGCAGGACAGCTGACCAACAGGACAGCAGACAGTCAACAGCAGGACGACTCTGACCAGAGTGGACACAGGGGAGCGGGCTGCTGCGCAGCCCACGGCCTCCCCTGCGCGCCAGAGGCCCAAGAGCCAACCTGGACCAGGGCTATGATTCTGGGGTCCATGACACGTGGCTGGTCTCATTACCCAGCAACATGCATCTATACAGAAAGCTCTTCCAAGAAACGCACAGGCCCCTCGAACCCAGGCCAGGCCCCTGTGTAGGTCCGTAGACACCCCCTCAAGGATTCTTTGTGTAGAGGAGGGAACCCTTGGAAGGGAATCGGGAGACACGGGCCGCCATGTATAGCGGCACTGCTTGCACACTGCGCAGCCCCAGGGGATGCCACTCGCGGGTCGCCAGGGCCTCAGGACCGCAGAGACAGCTGGATTAGGGAGAAGAGTGAGTCACGCGATTCTCCTCTGAGCAGCAGCTCTCGGGACCGCCCAAACCCTCACCTGAGTCAGCCCATCCGCCCCGCGCTGAGCCCTAGGAAGCAGCGCCAGTGGGTGGGAACCGGCTGCCCGAGCACACTGGCAGACTCAGGGTCCCTGGCCCCAGCCCCTCCACCTTGCCTGGTCAGCCCGGGAAGAGCTCTGCTGGCCGGGGACCTAGTTCCACCAGCTCCCGTTCCCCCGCCAGTGCCCGGACCTGCCCTCTGGGGCTCACAGCCCAGCTGCAACTCACGCCGGGACGGAGCCTCCTGAGACCCGGAGTACCCCCACCCCCGGACCGCTCCGCGGGGCGGCTACTCACAGTGAGGGCTGTGCTGAGGGCTGGCTCTTGGGGAGAGGGCTGGCGTGCCGGGGGGCTCCCGAGGCGCGCAGACCGCGTGGTAGGCTGAGAGAGGCACAAGTGGCTATTAGAGTGGGGGCGGGGACGGCGGGGCAGGTGGAGTGAGGGCGGGACGCGGCGCGCCCAGCTCACCTATGATCGTGGCTGCCG
>SJXQ01000736.1:430329-445878 GCA_006408695.1 Aepyceros melampus | reverse complement strand
CCATTCACGGACTCCCCTGGGGCAGGAATGCCAGGCCCATCTCTGAATCTTGGGGCCCCACCAGGCTAGTTCAGAGGGGGGGTGAGGGGCAGGTAAACTGACACTACGGCCCAGTGCTGGCCTCACGCCCAGCGGGGCTGACCCCCCATAGCCGGCTCCCCGGGTGCTGCAGGAGGTCCCACGGCTGCCTGGCTGAGACTGTTTGCGGTCCACACCTGGCCCACAGCAGGTGCCTGGGACGAGTGGCCACTGCTGAGGATGCCTTGGGAGGCTCAGTGAGCAGGGACCAGGGCACCTGGGATGGGTACCCCCTCGTGCTCCTTCCAGCCAGGTGCCTCGAGGCCGGTCCCTTCCTTTCCCCCTCCCCCACCGCCACCAGCTGGGAGTCCCCAGAGAATCGGCTTCCTGGCTGACTCTGTGTCCTTCAAGTGGGGGTAACGTCAACCCCGTGTGGGGCCGTGCGGGCGTATGCACAGGGCCTGGGACAGCTGAGGGCCTACTCTGTGCTGAGCCCGAGCTCGGTGCTACACACAGCATGCCTGCAGGCGCACCCCCGATCCTAGGAGTGGACAGAGTGGGGCCTCGCCTCGGCCTGCAGCCAAACTCGTCGGGTGATACCGGGCCGCGCACCCTCAGAAAGAGCCGAGCAACGCGCTGCACACCCGTCCACGGAGACTCATGGCAACACTGACTCGAGCTGGGCGCCATGCAGGCTCGTCACAGGGACTGTCCTGAGCGGTCATGGCTCCCGTGACGGCGGCCCTCCTCTCAGAGCCACCCCGTGGGGCCAGCCGCCAGCTCCCCGGCTCTGGTCAGCAGGTCTGTGGAGCAGCTCCACTCCAGAGATGCCCAGGACTCTAAGAGCGAATAAGGGCCCTGCCTCCACGGAGCCCCCCGCCAGAGCCTCATCATGCGAGCGGCGCAGGGCACCACCCTTCCTTCCCAGGTCTTGAGGGGAGCAGCCTCCAAGCTGAGCTGAGAAGACCAGGAAAGGCCTTGGACCAGGTTTTGCAGCTTGGAAGGCGTCCTCTCCCCGGGTAGAGGCAACCAATGGGGGAGGCCGGCGCCTGGCACAGGAATGCGAACCCTCCCGGAGGTCGCAGTGACCCGGATGCCAGGATGACCACATCCGTCCCCAGGTCAGGCTCCTGACAGACACGGGCTGCACGGACAGACTGCCATCGTGAGCCAGACACACCGCAGGCACACCCGGCGTGCAGGTCACGTTCCCCTCCAGACCCACAGGCTCACCCAGGGCAGCGTCAAACTCGGGCTCCACGGTGAAGACCTCTCGTGCCGGGAAGTCGAAGACATCCTGCTTGAACTGCAGCTGGCAGCTGAGGAGGGCTTCCGGGCGCAGGGCCGCGATGCCTTCCACCTGACTGGGGGAGCACTCGCCTGCAGACGGGGGAGCAGTGAGGAGAGCCACACCCAGGCCCCCGGCCCCCGCCTCAGCCCTCGCCTGCGGAGCCCAGCACAGGCCGCCAGAGCAGACCACGCGGGGCCGGCTGCTCTGAGAAGCTGATCTGCGCCTCAGCCCTCCTGATGACCGCAGCTGATAAAGGCTGAGGGCAGGGGCCACGCCAGCGTTTGCCCAGAGCCTGCATCCAGAGAGCGTCCAGAGGCTGGGCAGCTGGGTCCGCCCCTGTCAGCACGTGTGTGTACATGTGCTCAGCCGTGTCTGACTCTCTGTGACCCCGAGGACTGCAGCCCGCCAGGCTCCTCTGTCCACGGGGATTCTCCAGGCAAGAACACTGGAGTGGGTTGTCAGGCCCTCCTCCAGGGGACCTTCCCGACCCAGGAATCGAACTCTCGACTCTTGCGTCTCCTGCATTGACAGGCGGATTCTTTAGCACTGAACCACCAAGGGAAATGGGGAATTCCTCCCTGGACACCGGTTCCCCATTGGCCCGCTGAGCAGTGTTCCTGCCCACGTGCCCTGGAGTGGGGAGGGGCCGCCACGACGCAGCAGAGCCGCCGTGGATCGACAGCACTGGCATTTAATTCTACTGGTTAAGTGGTTTCCTGTATGGGTGCACTTGGGTTCCCTGGTACTCAGATGGTAAAGAATCTGCCCACAGTGCAAGAGACCCAGGCTCGATCCCTGGGTCAGGAAGATCCGCTGGAGAAGGGAAAGGCTACCCGCTCCAGTACTGCCTGGAGAATCCCATGGGCAGAGGAGCCTGGCGGACTACAGTCCACGGGGTTGCAAAAAGTTGGACACGATGGAGCGACTAAGCAAGCATAGCACGGGGACGCACTTCTTTCCGGCAGCTGCTGCCCAGGACTGTCATGGGCAGGGGAGGAGGCTGACTATTCCACGCGGGACTTGAATCACAAAAATCAGAATGAACAGCGAGGCCTGCTAGGCCAGCTTTTCAGGGCTGTGTGGCCATGGTGAGGCTTTCTCTAGTTGGGTGCCCGGGGCTGACATTGCATCGCCAAGCCCAGAAACAGGCAGTTTCTCAGCACTGGGCCTTCAGAAGCATCCCTCACTGGTTCTGCCTTAGAGGACTCGAATCTCTAAAGAGCTGGAAGGGGCGTTAAATGGGCCAGCCGGGGTTAAATGCCCTCTCAGGAGATGGGGAGGCGAGTCTGAGCAGGAAGGCCACAGAATCCGATCTGAAGGGCCCGCTCCCCAGCCGGGCAGGGCCCCCCAGGCCTCCTAGCCTCTCACTCCCTACCTCGCAGGTTGGAGCTCCGGTCTCCCACGGTGACCATCACTTTGGAGGCCGAGACCCCCTGGAAGCTGCCCTGGACAGGGCGGGCGTACCGGGCCACGATCCTCTGAGGCAGGCTGACCACGACCTGGGGAGGAAGCCGGGGCGGGTCGTTGAGCGCCCGGGATCAGGTACTGCCCTTTCTGCGGTACAGGGGGCAAGGCCGAGGCTCCATGGCCACGTGATTTGCTTGGATGGGGCAGAGCTGGGCTAGACTCCATGCTGGCTGGACGCCCCCACGGAACCAGCTGCCTTTCCCAGCACGGGGCAGGGTCGATGTCAGGCCTGAAAGCACGTGGTAGTCAGGGGTGGACTGAGGACTCTGGCTCCCCTGACAGCTACGGCCCTTCTCTGAACATCAGCTTGGTTAATTAATCTTTCAGTGAAGAGAGAAGGACCTATTTTACTTCAGTGCCATTTATTCAAGATGAACCAGCCTGACCAAAATGCAGGCTCACACGGGCACTTTGAGGGGTGGTCTCTCCCCTCTCCTCCCTCCCCTGCAATGCCTCCGCCCCCGCCCCAGGCCCAGCTCCACTCGCTCCTGCCCCAGGAGGCCCTGTGTGTTCCCACCGCCTCTAGGGCTGCAGACCCCTCCACGTCCTCCACCCTCTGCCGTCTCCAGCGTTCAACCCTGGAGCTCCTGACACAGCTGCCCAGCGGCACGGTGCCCAGCCCCGCCGGGAGGAGCCACAGCCACCTCGGACTCCCGCTACCTGCCCCCAGCTCTGCCCTTCCTCCCTGCTCCCCTCTTCGCTCCCCTCTCGTCGCCCAGGCCAGACTCTGACACTCACTCCCAAGGCTTTCTCCTCCCAAATGGTCGCCAAGCTCCAATGGCCCTCTCTCCTGAGTGTCTCCAAACCCTTAGTCTGCCCCACCCAGGGGCCCCAGGCCTCACTGCCCCCTCCCTCGGGCTCCTGGACTCAGCCAGGTACCAGGCGATCTTTCCAAACGTACCTCTGATCGACATCACTCTTTGCCTTAAAAAATTTCTCTGATGAATCCCTACTGCATCTGGCCAAAGTTACAATGTCCTTACCCTGAACAGCAGCAGCTCATATCCGTGAAGCACAAGTTATACGCCAAGTACCGTCCTAAGGGCTTCACACCCATGAACGACTCATTTATTTCACACAACATCAGCCCCACTTTGCCAGTAAGAATACCGAGGCATAGAGAGGTTAAAGGACGACCCGAGGTCACACAGCCTGTCCGTGACCAGCTGGGATTTGAACCCACAGAGCCTGGCCCCAGAGCCTGCACACCTAACCACGCTAGGAGCTACCTGGAATTGAACGTACATTCTGATGGACAGGGAGGCCTGTGGGGTCACAAAGAGTCAGACACAACTGAGCGACTGAACTGAACGAACTGTGATCCGATCGCAACGCCAGCCTCCGCTGCCCCAGAGCTGGCTCTCAAAGCCTGCACACGTCTGCTGGGTGGTGCCCTGCTCTGCCAGCCCTGGCCCTGCCCCCACCACCCAAGCCTGTCCAGCTGCCCCCCGGGGCTGCTCGGGGTGGGGGCCACTGCTCTGCCGGTCACACCGATGCCTCTGTCTGCACTGAACACACCGGCTATCAGGTGACACCGCTGGGTTCCATGGAGGACAGGCTGCTCGGAGAACGAGCCGGCCGCATGGAACACAGCCAGACCCTGCTCATTGATTCATTCGCGGCTGGAGATAGACAGGAGAGCGAGCCGTCTTGTTCGCCTCCACAAAGACTCAAAAGGTGACTCGCTGGGGGAGGCTGGCTTTGCCGGCGATGCCAAATCACTGCACGGGGCCGCCCACGGCCGCCACACCCTGGGGGACGCCCACGCGGACAGTCCTGCCCACGGGGCTCCGTCGAGGCGGTGTGGGCGCAGGGATGCCCCCAAGAGGCTGCCTCTGTCCTCCCACTGCTGTGGACGGGGGGGCCAGCGGCCTACGAGGAGGGGCCTGCCCCCTACCAGGCTTGTGACCCCCAGCCCACTGCCTCATGAGGCACTGGAGCTTCTTCCATGCAGAAGAGAAGCAGTCAGCAAGGAAGATGTGCTCTCCACCCCCCGGGGGTCAAACACGTGTGCCCGAGGCCCACCTCCTTGTAGGTCCTCAGGTGCCCAGCGACCTCATAGTAGACGGTCACAGAGCCCGCCTGCCGGGCCACGGCCGCGCCCGTCTTGGAGTCGACGTGGAGGACGCTGCTGGCTGACGAGCTCCAGGTCCCGGGGACTCCTGGGAGGGGAAGCTGCGCGTGACCGTCTTTCCCACGCCTCACAGTCCAGTCGTTCCGTCTCACCTGGCTCACTGGTCGGTGTCCCTGCTGCCCCAAGCCTGTCCCCGCCCTCCCCTGGCTCCTGGCCACGCCACCTGCTCCCTGAGGGCCAGGGCCCCTGCCCAGTGCCTCCCGCCGGGAACCTCACGGTCATTTCCCATTCTGGGTGACCTGGGCGCTGGTCCTCCAGGGCTGGCCCTCTGCGTACCATCGCCCAGCATCGCCCCCGCTCAGCCACCCTGCTACGCAACCCTTTTTACACAAAGCAGGTGGCAGACTCTGAGCTGTCACTAGACAGCGGTCCTTAGTGAAATGCCAGCCTCGTTATATAATAAACATGATGAGAACATTCAACAACCACCTTCTATTTGCGGCAAATAATATTTGCTTTTCTTTAAAGGCAGTGTGTAACTTCGTTTTAAAATGAGTTTGTTGTTAACGTTGTGGCTCAGATGGTAAAGCGTCTGTCTACAATGTGGGAGACCTGGGTTCAATCCCTATGTTGGGAAGATCCCCTGGAGAAGGAAATAGCAATCCACTCCAGTACTATTACCTGGAAAATCCCATGGACAGAGGAACCTGGTAGGCTACAGTCCATGGGGTCGCAAAGAATTGGACACGACTGAGCGACTTCACTTTCATCGACTCTTTTGCAACCCCCTGGCCCGCAGCCCGCCAGGCTCCTCTGTCCATGAGAATCTCCAGGCAAGAACACTGGAGTGGGTGGCTATGCCCCCTCCAGGGGATCTTCCCGACTCAGGGATGGAACCCATGTCTCCTGCATTGCAGGCGAATTCTTTACCGTCTGAGCCACCAGGTCCCTGTAAAGGGCCAGATGGTAAGTATTTGGGGTTGGACATGCTTGACTGTCTCTGACGCTGCCACTCAGCACGCAGATGAAAATGGCTGCTGACACGGGGAGCTGGGGGTGCGGCCGAGCACCAGTTACAGCCCAGTGCAGAGAGAAGCCGCGGGCTGGCTCCAGTCGGGACAGTGGTTTTCCGATGCCGGCTCCAGAACCTCACCAGGCTCCACATGCACACCGACCCCGGGGGGCAGAGCAGCCCTTCCCGCCTCCCAACCCAAGACACACATCCCTCAGCCCGCACCCCTCATACCTTCCGGGCTGACGAGTACCGTGGCCAGACAGAGGAGTCCCCCACCACCACCGCCCCGGACAGGTCGGGGGAGATGGCCTGCAGGACGGGCAGCGGGACGAAGTCGGAGAGGCCGCCGTGCGCCGCGTCCCACGCCCTGAGCAGCGTCAGGCCCACGCTGACTGTGCGGATCACACAGGTGTTGTTGGCGACGCCCTTCCCAATCTGCACGAACTCGTCCCTGCAGCACGGGAGACATGGCTCTCAGTCTTGGGAGCGGCCCCAGCTCCCAGGGAGGGGCTGGCACGCTGGGCCCCGTGCCTGCCCACTGCGGCCTGATGTCGCCTGGCTCAGGTTCATGGAGCAGGTGTTCTAGGTGAGGGGCCTCAGGCCATACCAACCAGACTCCCCCACCATCCATGGCCCAGACAGGATGGCCAGCTTCAGCACCCCAACGTCCCACGGGGAGGCCAAGGCCCAGAGCAGGTGATGAGGCTATGCTCCAAGCCCGCCCAAGCAGGGAACCAGGACACTCTGGGGGCACGGGCGGCCCTCAACCGAGTAACTGGAACAAGGGCATCCCCGCCCACCTGCTTTCTCATCTGCTGAGTGGGGCTGACCATGTGCCCACACCACAGGCTTGACATGAGCTGCAAACCCGGTCAGCAGCTGGAAAGAGCTAAGGTCAGGCCAGGCGTGCGGGCACACACGGGCACACGCGGGCACTCGGGCTGGAAAGAGCTAAGGCCAGGCCAGGTGTGCGGGCACACGCAGGCACATGCGGGCACTGGGGCTGGAAAGAGCTAAGGCCAGGCCAGGCGTGCGGGCACACGCAGGCACATGCAGGCACTGGGGCTGGAAAGAGCTAAGGCCAGGCCAGGCATGTGGTCACACGTGGGCACCCGGGCTGGAAAGAGCTAAGGCCAGGCCAGGCATGCGGGCACACGTGGGCACTCGGGCTGGAAAGAGCTAAGGTCAGGCCAGGCATGCAGGCACACGTGGGCACTCGGGCTGGAAAGAGCTAAGGCCAGGCCAGGCGTGTGGGCACACGGGCACTCAGGGACCCCTGCGGGCTGGGAGGACGGCTGGGCTGAGCAAGTGGAGGGTCAGGGCCCCCGCTCCACGGCCTCCCTCCCCACGCCCCCACCTCCCGAGCCCTGACCACTCTCTTGGAGATGGACGCGCCGGCCACGGAAGGGCCTGTGTGACTTCCGCGGGAGCTGGGGTGCTGGACGAGGGGCGGCCTGTGCCCCAGGCCTGCAGACGCCCTGCTGTATGCAAGGAGCACCCCACGGGCCAGAGGCCCTCGTGACCACAGCCTCAGCTGGTACCCCGGGGACGAGGCCACTTTCCCACACGACAGGTGTAGACACGGCAGCCTGGAGGGGTGGCCCGTCCATCCACGCTCACAGGCCCAGAGAGGGCAGAGCCAGGCTTGACTCAGGCCCGACTCCAGACCCCGCTCTCCCAGTGCCTGGGCCCGGGTGTGCTCAGCACAGGGCACACATCTGCTCCAGGGTCCGCGGGAAGCCCGGGCTGCGGTGGCCACCAGCCCCCGGTCAGGAGCTGCTGTGCCCGGAGAGGACGCGCTGGAGCCCTGCTGCCTCCTTCCGGGCCTGAGGCTCCGCTCAGCTCCTCCTGGCTTGGCCTGCCTCCCCTGGGACGGTGGTCCTCAGCCTTGACAATCACCTGAAGGCCTTGTTACACCCAAGTGCCCTGAGAGCGTGCATTGAGGGTTCCCGGCAGTGGTGACGCTGCCCTGTGGGGACCGCACTTTGAGAACGGCTGCTCCAGTGGACTCACAGGCGGGCAGGTCTAGCCTGGGGCCACGGTTCTCCTTCCTGGAGACCAGTCCCCTCTCCCTCACGTTCAGCCTGAGGCTGCAGTTCTATTCCCGAAAGGTCAGCTGAAAAGAACTGCCCTTGCAGGTCCACTGGGCCCTGGTATTCAAACCCTGCTCTCTGGCTGTGTAGCCTGAGACACGCGGCCTGACCTCTCTGGGCCTTGACAAATGGGCAACAGTGAGGAGTCAGTGAGACAGCACATAGGCGTGCCTGCTCACAGCAGAGGCCAGTGACCGTCCGCCGACCCCTGAGCATTGAAGGTATGTGCCTTCTCCGATCAGTGGGCAACAGCGAGGAGTCAGTGAGACGGCACGTAGGCACGCCGGCACACAGCAGAGGCCAGTGACCGTCCGACTCCGTCCTCACTGACCCCTGAGCGTTGGAAGGCGTGCGCCTTCTCCGATCAGCTTTTGCAGAGGGAGCAGTGAGCGCTGCGTGTCCACTGACTGCAGGGCCAGGGCTGTCTGTGTCTCCCCTGCAGCCCAGCTCCCACAAAGTCTTAGTACAAACCTCCAGCCACAAGCCCCAACCTCTGGGCTCTGCTTCCTGGGCATTAGGGGACGTCCTTGCGAAATGACTGTGTCTCATAATAAAGACTCTCGGCAACGGCCCCTCAGGCCCGCGGCGTGGCAGAGCCTGGTGCTTCTCCCGGGGTCCCGAGAGTGGGGCGAACGCCCTGCTCTTGGGAGCTGTGAGTGAAGAACTCATCCTTCAGCAGCACTGGCTTCTCTGCGTGGTCATCGGTCACCGTGTGAGTCAGATCTGGATCTGATGGAGATGTGACTTCACGTGGGGAACGCGGGGGGCCCACCGCCTACCTGTTAGTTGCAAAGTTGAGGATGGAGTTGTGAGCGTGGAAGACGTCTCCGGAGTTGTCGTGGAAGTGGACGGTGAAGGTCACGGTCACGCCCAGGGGCAGGGCCGCCAGGGCCTCCTTGTTCCGAGTGTGCAGGGCGGGGCTCATGGAGATCCGCAGGTAGGAGACAGGGGACACCTGGGGACAGCAAGCAGCTGCGGCGGCGACGGCGCCAGGGACGCCCCCTGAGCCCCCGAGGACCGGCACCCGCTCCCGCCGCTCCCCCACGCAGGATGCCTCCGGGCGAGACCGACGTGGGGTCTGGGAGAGACTGGCCCAGCCCAGATGCTGGCCCTCCTCCTCCCTGCGGTGGCTGGCCTCGTTCCGAGGAAATCTAACCCATGAGAGTCAGAGTCCATGACTGTGAAAAATTAGATCATTCTTCATGTTGCAAAAACATCCCCTGGGCTTTGAATGCCGGGCGCGTCGGAGGACCTGGCTCTCCAGGCATGTAAAGTAGAAACAATGTCCGCTCGGATGGCGGTGGTATCTGGGGTTCACTACATGCTGCCGAGGTGCCTAGAGGTGCTCCAGGGAAAGGAGGGATGGGAAAGGAACGGGGGATGGGAAAGGAAGGGACAACAGCTTTCGGGAGCCTGGGAACCTGAGGTCCTTAGAGAGCCGCCTTGGTTCTCTGTCTCCAGTAAAATCCATCGTAGCCAAAACGCCAGCCCCTCAAAGACCCTGCTTCCAGGGATGGGCACACAGCTGGCACTCAGTACCATCTGGTGACTCGGGATGAGTCCTCAGTCACCTTCTCTTACTCGGAAACTAGGGTTGAGGGTTCCCTGCTAGACACCTATCTTGAAACAAAAAGATACTAGTAAGGAAAGAGGCCCAGGATCCAAGCAGAGTCTAAATATTAATATTCAAGAGGTCATGTATTTGCTCTGTCAGCAAGGATTACATCGTGGTTGTGATGAGATGTGCAAAGAAAATTCTGTTCAGGATAAACCCTGGGACCCGACCCAGGGGACTCCCAAGGAGAACATCCCGTCTTCAGGAGCACAGAGAGGCATGCTGGGCACGGTGGCGGGGGCGGGGGGACCAGAGGGCGCCAACCTGGGGCAGGCTGACGTGGGCTGGAGCCCAGAGCCTGACTCCCAGCCCCCGGGCGGCCTCGGTGACTCCACTGCCTCCGAGACAGGGCCCTTCACCCTCCTGGTACTGTCTGTGACCGAGTGCTTTCTGGGCCAGGACACAGCACACGCTGAGTTCATTGTGCTTAGGTGTCTGCTGATCCAGGCACTGCTGGCCGGACAGGACACTGGGGTGCCAGTCCTGCAAACCTCATACGGCTCTGGGCCACAGTTACTCATCTGTGAGAGGAGCTCATCGCCACCAATCATGTCCAAGGATCTTTGCTCTGACACCCAGGAGACACTGCAGCTTTTCACATATTCTTGCTGTTCAGTCGCTCAGTCGTGTCCGACGCTCTGCAGCCCGTGGATGGCAGCATGCTAGGCTTCCATGTCCTTCACCATCTCCCAGAGTTCGCTCAGACTCATGTCCATTGAGTCGGTGATGCCATCCAAACATGTCATCCTCTGTCGTCCCCTTCTCCTCATGCCTTCAGTCTCTCTGAGCATCAGGGTCTTTTCCAATGAGTCAGCTCTTTGCATCATGTGGCCAAAGAATTGGAGCTTCAGCTTCAGCATCAGTCCTTCCAATGATACTCAGGACTGATTTCCTTTAGGATGGACTGGTTGGATCTCCTTGCAGTCCAAGGGACTCTCAAAAGTCTTCTCCAACACCAGAGCTCAAAAAAATCAGTTCTTCGGTGCTCAGCTTTCTTCATAGTCTCACCTAGGACTTTTAATAGTTTCTTACAATTTCTTGGCTAGAAGGCGAGTATCTTTACTTGAACACCTACGAGGGGAAAACAGTACTACTGCTATCACTCCAAAAAGGAGGCAGACGAGATCCTACCTTGACAGCAACAATGATGGTCTGGTTGGCCCCGAAAGCTTCCTGGGCAGTCACTTCGACCATGGACGTGCCAATCACGGACCCCGACGCCAGGAAGCCCTTCTCGTCAACGTGCACGACAGGAACCTTCTCTGGCCCGTCCAGGATGTGGTAGCTCACAGAGGCAGCACCATCCCTTGGGAAAACAAAACACACGCCTGCTCGCAGCCAACAGCGGCAAGATGGCCACGGAGAGGGGCCTGGGGTTCGGGAGTTCTGCTGCTCGCAGGGGCAAAGGCAGCACAATCCTGGCCTCACGACGCACCAGGCCGCCGCACACAGCCTGCTGCAGCTCAGTGGCCACCGACGGGAAACCTCATCTGGAAAAGCAAGGGTTCCCAGGAGAGCAGCACCTTCCACAGCCAGCCGGCGGGAAGCATGTGGGAGCCGAGGTCCCATGAGCCGCACGGACGCTTGCAGTCAAAAGATCCTTCCGTTTTAAGGCTTCCCTGGTGGCTCAGTAGATAAAAGTCTCCCTGCCAGTGCAGGGGACACAGGTCTACGCTGGTCCAGGAAGATTCCACGTGCCGCGGACCAACTAAGCTCGCGCAGCATGACTACTGAGCTTGCGCTCTGCAGCCTGTGAGCCGCAACTAGCGAAGCCTAGAGCCTGCGCTCTGCAGCGAGGGAGCCACCGACATGAGAAGCTCTGAGCCGCCGGAGCCCAGAGGCAGTGCCAACGGCCCACCAGCAACTGTGTATCTTCAGACACACAAGTCCCCTCTCCCAGCCTCGGCCTGCTCAGCTGTGAAACGGGAGCGACGGCCTGGCCCTGTCCTACTTCTGCCAATAACCGGATAAAAACAGGCTGTTTCTATAATAAGAATGTGGTTCGGAAAACTACCGATAACGCACACCAGTAAGTAAGTAAGTAAGTCAAGTCACTCAGTCGTGTCCGACTCTTTGTGACCCCATGGACTGCAGCCCACCAGGCTCCTCAGTCCATGGGATTCTCCAAGCAAGAATACTGGAGTGGGTTGCCATTTCCTTCTCCAGGGGATCTTCCCGACCCAGGGATCGAACCCGGGTCTCCCGCATTGGAGGCAGACGCTTTAACCTCTGAGTCACCGGGGTTAGGAGACAAATGACGCAGTCTCTTTTGCTCTTTTACATATTCATGATGCTACAAAGGAAGGAAGGAAAGAAAAGCCCCCCAGTCACCCTCCGTGCCGCAGCCCCACAAATCCTCCGCAGATGACTCCTTAAGCAGATGTCACCACTTCTGCCTTAAATTCCTGCCCCCTCCATCAACGCCCTCCTTTTAACCTGCAGGACTCCTAGGCATCCTGTGAGACCCACTCCTGCATGTCCACGGGGGCCGTGCCTCCCCAGAATCCTGGCACGGAGGCCCTCCTTTGGGCTGTGGCTTTGTTCCATTACAAGCCTTCTCACACCACACTGCCCTCTCCCCCACCAGACTCCTCCAGGGCACCGCTGTCATCCATCTGGGATCCAGAGTCCAGCTTGGAGCCAGGCACTGACACTTTTGGTTGCGTGCCTACCATGTGTGTGTGTGTGTGTTTTCTCCAATGTCCTTGCAATTCCCGACTTTGCAACTGCAGTTCACACACAAAGCATCGCCACCCAAAGCACCGCCTTAGAACACAGGGCAGGAGTCTGGTGTGCCCGCAGGCTTCAGAACTCGTTTCTCAGCCTTCACAGGCATCTCCACCACCCAGGAGGGCCGAGATCTGCATTTTTCACATGCCCCCTCCCCTCAGCTGATGTCCCAATTCCCAGACTACACTGAGGGGCAAGTCTTAAAGACACGGGGCATTTGAGAGACTGAACCCCTCTAAGCTGGCACTTTCCTGCCTTTGAAGAAGTGGATTTGTGCAGAAAGCATGAGGCGTTTTGGGCCGCGGGGAGGAGGAGAAGGGCCCAAGGGGAGATGCCGCAGACAAGCAGGGACCGTCCCTGCGGCCGCGAGGAGGAGGAGGCCGGCAGGGCGTGCGGCTGGCCCTCGGCACTCACGGCTCCTGCCGACGTTGACAAATGAGCCGTCGGATGTGAGCGCAGCCTCGCGACCCACATGGAGCCGCGCCGAGTCACGTACCTGTTTGTCTGGAGCTTGATGAATGAGTTCGGTGACATGAGCACGTGTTCCGCTTCTACTTCAGGGCTCAGCAGCCGCAGCTTTTCAAACACCTGGGGGAGAGGGCGAGATCTGCTCTCCTGTGGTCCCCGGAACCACGCGCAGGGTCGGCGTGCCTCCCGTGGGCCGAGACCCGGGTGCCACCCGCTAGGAGCTGGGGTGTGGTGGCGAGCACTGAGCGTGAACAGCCCGAGGGCGTGCTGGGCAGGAGCAAGGTGCGCTGGGGAGGCCCCTGGGGGGCAGGGGTGCGACCCCCGGACTCTCAGGGTGTGCGTGTGAAAGGCGGCACACTCAGCGACGGGGCCTAGGGTCCTGCTCGGCGACGCTGCCAGGCTGGGGAGGCTCTGTCTGCATTCTCTTTCCCCAGCCAGACACGCTCTCCACGTCGGCCCCTCCCACGACCACCCCCCAGGCACTCCCCTCAGCCCCGCCTGGCACCCTCTCTGCCGCCAGGCTCCTGCCGAATCCCACAGAGCCGGGCCAGTGACGGGCACACTTGACAATGTTGGGGGGATCTGCCCCCCCCTGGCAGCCCCACGCCCACGAGGCAGCCCTCCCCCAGGGACTCCAGACCGCTCTCTGCACGCAGCGCACCGCGCCCACACCCCCCTAAGGCCCTCCCTCTGAGGACCCTCGGGCTGCTGGCACCGTTGACACCGAGCCTGGCTGCTGAGCACACCCTGGGGCTCCCCGCGGCTTCTGATACGATCAGGCCAGCTGGACGCTCCGAGGGCCTGTGTCTAAAACCAAACGGGTGATTTCTGAAGAGGAAACTGGCCTACGTCCCCTCCCTCCCAGCAGCTGCTCTGACCACACACTCAGGCGCACCTTCCTCATCAGTAAAAGAGTCCCAAGGGAAGCATCCTTGCCGTGCTCACCTCCCAGAGCTGGGGACGTGCGGGACACTATGGGGGGTGCGGCTCCCTACACAGGGCACGGCCACGGGGTCAGGGTGACAAGGGGCCTGGGGGCTGTGACCGGGCGGCTCAGCTCTATCAGTGAGAGGCTGGCTCATCTGCCGGTGTGGCCGGTGGCACCACTCCATGTCTCCAGGACGAGCTGCAGACTGGGCTTTTAAACAAAATCTTACTGTTTTTCAACATCGGCAACAAATAAAAAACTGTTTTGAAGCATTGAGTGAGCCAAATAAAACACCTCTGTGGGCTGGATCGAGCGTCTCTGCGTTTCCGACACACTTGAAAGTTACCTGCTGTCAGCCAGAGAAACCGAGGCACAGAGCTGCTGAGTGACCGACTGCAGCCACAGAACTCGGAAGACGCACAGCCCCGCCTCTAATTCCAGGACACGGCCAGGGCTCGCCTCGCTCTGTCTTCAGCTGGGAAGAACACGTGCTTGTGTGTGTGTCTGTGTGTATATGCGTGTGTCTGTGTGTTCATGTGTGTCTATGTGTGTGTGTGTCTGTGTGTGGATGTGTCTCTGTGTCTGTGTGTGTCTGTGTCTGTGTGTGTCGTGTGTTTGTGTATGTGTGTGAGTCTCTGTGTGTCTGTGTCTGTGTTTGTGTCTGTGTGTGAGTCTCTGTGTGTGTGTGTCTCTGTGTGTCTGTGTCTGTGTGTTTGTGTCTGTGTGTGAGTCTGTGTGTGTCTGTGTGTGTCTGTGTCTGTGTGTGTTTGTGTCTGTATGAGTCTGGGTCTGTGTGTTTGTGTGTGTGAGTCTGTGTATGCAGGCAGGAGTCGGGGGCGGGGGCTGGGCAGACAGGCGTTTCTCTCTGAAATGTGCTTCTTCACCCTGCGTGGGGTATGTGCCTGACCTAGAAATGGCTTGTTTCCTCCTGAAGAGGGGGTTTGAACCTGTGTCTTTCCTCATATCTAGGAGTCACTTTCAGTCTTTCTTTGCAATTTCAGTTCAGTTCAGTTCGTGTCCGACTCTTTGCGACCCCTTGAATCGCAGCTCGCCAGGCCTCCCTGTCCATCACCAACTCCTGGAGTTCACTCAGACCGTCCATCAAGTCGGTGATGCCATCCAGCCATCTCATCCTCTGTCGTCCCCTTCTCCTCCTGCCCCCAATCCCTCCCAGCATCAGAGTCTTTTCCAATGAGTCAACTCTTCACATGAGGTGGCCAAAGTACTGGAGTTTCAGCTTTAGCATCATTCCTTCCAAAGAAATCCCAGGGCTGATCTCCTTTAGAATGGACTGGTTCTTTGCAATTCAGGGGGACCCAGATATTACATTTAAGGGCTTCCTGGATGGCTCAAGTGATAAAGAATCTGCCTGCAATGCAGGGGACCTGGGTTCGATCCCTGGGTCGGGAAGATTCCCTGAAGGAAGAAATGGCAACCCACTCCAGTGTTCTTGTCTGGAGAAGTCCACAGACAGAGGAGCCTGGGGGGCTACAGCCCAAGGGGCTGCAAAGAGTCAGACACGACTGAGCACATACGCACAAGGTCAGGACATTATTGAGTCTCACGTTAGCAGAAGGGGGTCCCTACGGCTAAACGTGCTCAGGGCAGGGGGGCTGGAGAGAGCCATGGGCAGGCCCTGCGTGGACAGCTCCATCCTGCCGCTGCCCCTTCGAGGGGCTCTGAGCAGGCCAGCTGCCCCCATCCTGAGGCTCAGGTCCCATCTGTGAAAGACGGGGTCACACCCTGTCTCCTGGGGCACAGCTCTCGAGGCCTTCTGGTTCCCTCCATTGCCTGCTCCCTGGGATCCCCCTGCCCCAGGGCTTCGCAGGACCCAGATCAGGAAGCAGGGG
>SJXQ01000736.1:412128-423951 GCA_006408695.1 Aepyceros melampus | reverse complement strand
ACCCCGTAACTCCTCCCACAGCCCGCTCTGAAGCCCCAGGTGGTGGGGGGTAGGGCGTGGCCTTGAACTCCTACCTGCATCGTCGCCCCAATAATCAGCGTCACCTTCCTGGGGATCAGTCTAAACGGGGGGAAGACCTGGGTGTGGAGACAACAGGGAAACAGGCCGCTGTGGTCCACGCTCACACGGCCGGGCGCAGCCACCCTTTAACTCCAGGGACGCGGGAGCACGTGCACAGGCTCCTGCCGCTGAAGGGGGCCAACGAGGGCCTGGGGTCCCAGTCAGCCCTGGGGGAGACCTCACGCACCCTGGGCCCAAGGCTCCGGGCCTCTCCGGGGCGTGTTCTGCTCTGGTGGGGTCAGCAGAAACGCCCACTCCCCGGCCCGCCTGGGACCTGCCATCAGAGGCGGGTCCTGCCATATGTTTCAGCAAGTCCCCAAGACAGTCTGGTTTCCAACCCTCTGCCTTTGAGGTTCCCCAGCTCCCTTTGGAAGGCTGACTCTTGCAGTTTCTAGATTCCTACTGAATAATCATCTAGGATGGTTCTCTACTCCCATGACCTGCGTATTTTCCAGATGAGGGAAGGGGGGCTCAGGGGGCAGGGCGAGGAGGCCCTGTCTCTGCGGCAGGGCAAAGCCCCTGCGTCCTCCTACAACCCCACAGTCCCCGCTTTGCCGAAGATGCGCCAGTCAGCCCAGGGTGACGTGTGCGTGAGGCGTGGTCTCCGAAGGGCTGCCTTGAGTATAGGCGCAGAGGAGAAGGGCGCGCCTCCATCCTGAAGCAGCACCCACGCCCACCGGCACAAAGCCCCCAGCCCGCGAGGCTGAGCCCGCAGCGGACGCAGCAGGAGCAGCGTGCCGCCACTGAACGGTAAGCCCCGACACAACCTCCCGGCCCTGGCGGCCGTGGGCTCCTGTCTCAGCCTAACACCGTGGGGGCAGCAGGTGGGCCCCGAGCTCCCCACCCAGAACTGCTGCTCCAGGGGCTCCCGCGAAGCGCCGGCTGCTCCAGGCCCCCAGCCACAGTGTGTGCCTCTACACTCGAGTCCAGACCCACCTGCTCCCCCCGCCTCTCCCCCGTCTGTGACAAGTCACTGCCCTCCTCTGAGCCACACCAGGCCCCCCGAGTCCCGGGGAGAGTGAAGTAACCCAGCCTGCTCACTCCTGGGCTCCCAGACCCCCAGGACCACGGAAGGCCCCCTCTCAGTCGGAGGACCCTGGAGAGCGCTTTAACACGGCCTCTCCACGTGGGGCCTTCCTTGGTGGCTTGGATGGTGAAGAACCCGCCTGCAATGCGGGAGACCCAGGTTCCATCCCTGGGCCAGGAGGAGCCCCTGGAGAAGGGAACGGCTTCCCACTCTAGTATTACTGCCTGGAGAATCCCGTGGACAGAGGAGCCTGGCGGGCTGCAGTCCAGGGGACGGTTGCAGAGGCAGAGACAGCTGAGCGACTGACACCTTCCCTTTCCCCGGGGCCACCTGGGCTGCCCCTAAACGTCCCAGCTGATCACAAAAACTGCCATATCCTGCCCCCTCCACCCCCACAGGGCCCGGGCGTGCAGGCCCAGGAGGCGTGAGGAGGAGCGGCTCTACCTCAATCTGCTGTGGGGCTGAGTTGATTCTCTGTCCGGCCTTGTCCGTCACGGTCGCAGTGAGGCTGGTCTGGCCGATGGCCACGCCGTGGACGCGGAAGGAGGCGGTGTAGTCGTCCGGGGCCTCATCGAGCGCCCTGGAGCAGAGGGAGGGGCTGGGACCCGTTGCCGCTGCCCCCAGATCCCCTCCTCTGACCCTCGACCCCACGAGAACTCACACCAGTGTGACAATCTGGGAGGCTGCCCGGAGTTTCAGGTCCATAAAGGCCAAGTACTTGGCCAGGAAAGGCTTCTTGTGGAAGTCCAGCACGCGGACGTGCGCCTTGACCGTCTTCCCGATCTCCACCTGTATCATGGGCGACAGAGACTCCGGGATGGCCTTCGGACGACCAGTGCCACCGCCTGTGATGCCCACAGCTCTCCGCAAAAGCGTCCCCAAGCTCACACCCGAGGCCACGATGACCTCCAGACTATCAGCCTACCAACAAGCAGAACTGTTTACATGCTTTCCATGTTCAGGGGGCCTCAAGGGGTTACTCAGGGGCTTTGCTCAAAGCACAAAAGTGACAGAAAGGTCACATCCCACTCTGAGAGAACTAACATCTGGAAGAGGGATAAATGAGGATGGGATTAACAGATACACATGCCTGCATATAAGGTAGATACACAGCAAGGCTCTAGATAGCATAGGGACTACCTTCAAAATCTTACAATAACCTATAATGGAAATGAATATATCATGAGCTTCCCTGCTAGCTCAGCTGGTAAGGAATCTGCCTGCAATGCAGGAGACCCCGGTATGATTCCTGGGTTGGGAAAATCCCCTAGAAAAACTACCCACTCCAGTATTCTGGGGCCTCCCTGGTGGCTCAGACAGTAAAGAATCGCCTGCAATTGAGAGACATGGGTTTGATCCCTGGGTTCGATCCCTGGGTTGGAAAGAGCCCCGGAGGAGGGCACGGTAACCCACTCCAGAACTCTTGCCTGGAGAATTCCATGGACAGAGGAGCCTGGCAGGTTACAGTCCAGGGGGTCACAAAGAGTAGGACACAACTGAAGCAATTAAGAAAAGCTATGACCAACCTAGACAGCATATTAAACAGCAGAGACATTACTTTGCCAACAAGGGTCCGTCTAGTCAAAGCTATGGTTTTTCCAGTAGTCATGTATGGATGTGAGAGTTGGGACTATAAACAGAGCTGAGCGATGAAGAATTGATGCTTCTGAACTGTGGTGTTGGAGAAGACTCCTGCAAGTCCCTTGGACTGCAAGGAGATCCAACCAGTCCATCCTAAAGGAAATCAGTCCTGAATATTCATAGGAAGGACTTGAGTGCTGAAGCTGAAACTCCAATACTTTGTCTACCTGATGCGAAGAACTGACTCATTTGAAAAGACCCTGATGCTGGGAAAGATTGAAGGCAGGAGGAGAAGGGGACGACAGAGGATGAGATAGTTGGACGGCAACACTGACTCATGGACACGAATTTGAGTAAACTCTAGGAGTTGGCGATGGGCAGGGAGGCCTGGCATGGTGCAGTTCATGGGGTCGCAAAGAGTCGGATACAACTGAGTGACTGAACTGAAGTGAAGCGTACGTGTCTATAAATAAATACAAAACTGAATCACTTTGCTGAACACCTGAACGGACGCAGCACTGCAAAGCGACTCCTGAGGACCTAGTGAGAGAGCTAGCCCACGGCTTCGGATAGCAACAGGCACACACACACGCAGAAGTCGCTCTGTCGTGTCCGACTCTTTGCAACCCTGCGGATTGTAGTCCACCAGGCTCCTCGGTCCATGGGATTTTCCAGGCATGAACACTGGAGTGGGTTGCCGTTTCCTTCTCCAGGAAGGTATACAGTGGGGGTTTAATAAGTGCTCAGCAGTTCACACCTGGCAGCACATACTGCACATGGTAAAAACTTTGGGAAACATGAGTCAGACGTGCTCAGTGAAAGAACACAAGTCTAGAGGCAACTCACCAGCGGAAACGAGATCAGAGAAGGCATACCCGAGGCTGAGAGAAAAGTGACTTTGAAGGAGCCCAAGCTGCATGAATGCCCCCTTTAATGACCACCCCTTCTCTCCCTCGGGAAGACAGGACCCTGACGGCATTCCTCGGGAAACCGCTGCAGTCACCTCGTGTATCTGAGTTACATAAAATCCCTCTTCACATTAAAGAAAAGCCTCGATCTGTTATGTATTCCTTTTGCAGAAGCTCTTGGCATTAGTACGCTTTATTCATCTGCCACTGAATCTCTGAGAATCCAAAAAGTCCAGACGGGGGAGAAAATTCATGGTCTGGCTGGTTAGTCACCTGCAGCAGCCAGAGAATAGGAATCCCCAGGCCAGGGTTAACGTGAGGACAACTTCCAGGGGGATTTACGGCCAGTGTCGACCAAGATAAAGATGGACCCCCCCAGAGGCCGCCCTGCGCTGAGCCCAGGATGCCAGGTGAGACAGTGCTGCAAGGGGTGGGGAGATGTGAGGAAAGCACCCCCATAGCCCCACTGTGCTCCCGGCTCCTGTGCAGCTAAAGAGGGAGCGTACCGGGAGGTTGACACTGACCTTGTCCACCACGCGGATATACAGCTCCTGAATGTCCGAGACGTAGACGTCGGCCTTCGCGGGGGCGGGGAAGGCTAAGCACAGGTCGTGGATCATGATGGTGGAGGTGCCAGGGAGCAGAGGGCGCACCTGCAAGGCGGGAGCGGGGTGCAGTCACACAGCCGCTCAGGGTCGCGGCCTGTCACCCGCTTGGAAAACCCAAACCCAAAGGCAGCCCTGCCCACCTCTCACCGTGAGCCCCCACTGCCAGCCGGGCGACAGGCTTGGGATGCAATATGTTAGTGACAGGATAGATTTCAAGGAGCATTTATTGCAACCTGGCACAAATTACAGAGAAGAAATGGAAGCTGCTCCAAGGGGGTTGGTCAGAGCTCGGCAGAGAGAGGATTCACACCCAGGATCCCATATCGCTTGTCCAGGCCCCCTGCTGCAACCTCCATCAGAGCAGAGCGTCCTGTGGGGTCTCCTCTGATGCTGGCAGGGTGTGAGGCGGCTGCCTTCCACATTAAGCCCTCACGGAGGAATCCTATCTGGACCCACAGACTCTCAGAACCTGGGAGTAGGCCCCAGAGGCCACCACATCTTCACCGTCAGCTCCTCAAATCCTACCCATCTCCACATTCATCTCTACCTCTGCTGTGTTTGAGGTGGCTCAGAGGTTAAAGCGTCTGCCTCCAAGGCGGGAGACGCGGGTTCGACCCCTGGGTCGGGAAGATCCTCTGGAGAAGGAAATGGTAACCCACTCCAGTATTCTTGCCTGGAGAATCCCATGGACAGAGGAGCCTGGCGGGCTGCAGTCCCCGGGGTGGCAGTCAGATGTGACCAAGCGACTCACACTTTGACACACTTTCCCTATAGTTGACGTAGAGCCTGTGTAAAATGCTCCGAGTGAACGAACTCATCTGTGCTCCTGTCTTGCAGGCTTTCCTTGCCAAAGACCCTCTTTAAAGCTCTCTTGCCGAAGACCTTCTCTCTCTGCTTTCTTCCAGGGATCCCACTTCCAGAAGCCCTCCCCAGACAGCCTGCCTCATCACCACTTTCTCACGTGGCAGATGGACTTGAGTGATTAGTCGTGTTGCTTACACGTGCTTCTCCGCTGGGCGGCCTGGGGCTGGACGGGTGGAGGCGCGGCGCGGAGCCAGCGGGGAGCCTGTGCCTCCCGTCTCTATGTGGCCTGGCTCTGCCGCCTGCAGTTTGCGGCCTATATTCACCGGGGGTAAGGGTGGATACAGTGAATGGTTCCGTGTTGGCAAAGCTACAGTTTTAATAATGAAGAACATGTTGGGGGAAAGAAATATCAGGAGACAACCAAATAGGTTAAAAGCCTTCAAAGGCTACCCAGAGTGAGTTTTATGTTCTACGAGAACCTGGCGTATCTGGCCCCTGCCCGGGCTCTGATGTCACCGCAAACCGCGCTCCCCCACGGCCGTCGCCCTCCGAACAGCTGGCGCCCGCCTGCCCCTTGGGGCTGCGCGATCCACCCCTGAAATCTGGGCTCTTCCTCCCCCATGTCCACCTGCTGGTTCCCTCTGAGCCACAGCCCCGCCCGAAGGTCCCTCTCTGGCCAAGGCTCCCCCGGTCCAGGTGGGAACCTTCGCCCCCTCACTCACTTCTCCTGGGGCAGCTCTGCTGCTCCCACCTGGTTAGTAGGCAGACGTCCTGTGTATCCGCCCCAAGGCTGCGGTGGCACCTACCGCCGCCTTGGCTGAGCCTCGAGTGCGGCCTAGCCCCTCAGCGTGTGTGTACACTGAGAGCCAGGGTCGCCGCTGCGAGGCGCTGGTTAACCTACGGAGGAGACTGGCGCTTCCACCAGCTCAGCTTCCACCCTGGCTTCATCGAGACCAGAATTCAGAAAGAAGTCTGCAAACCCCAGGGACCCTCATCTATCTGGGAAGCGCTGACTCTAGTCCACGGCCCCCCAGTGGACATACAGAAACAGGCCCACCCAGGGTAGGAACCCAGGCTCAAAGGGCGGCGCTGGGGAGGGAGCACGGTGCCCGAGACGTCACTTTAGGGCGCCTTCTGCCACACTCGGCCACGCCCGAGAGCCAGACGCCACCAGCAGCCAGAAGGGAGCTGTCGGGCAGGGGGCTGGGCCAGACAAAGCGGGCTAACTGTGCCTGCAGCGCTGGGCTCAGGGGCTCAGGGACACGAGCACAGGTGAAGGTTGCCCAGGGCGCTTCATGTAAGGACCCAGGTCGCTCAGTAAAAATCCCAGAGCGGAAACCCCACCTGCACCCCGAACAACGACCGAGCCAGCCTGGATCAAGTACACTGAAGACGGGGGGTCGGGGCCACGGGTCTCCAGTTCTGTGGTGGTCGATTCGCCTGGCTGATTACATGTCCTCCAAAGAGAGCGCACTTAAAAATCCCAGGAAGACACAAGGGCTCCAACCTGATCCCCCCGCAAACATCACCACCGTCGGGAGCGGCACATCACTCAGAAGGCAGAGAAATGATGGCTCGCTGCGCCCACAGGGAGAGACGCGCAAGGCGGGGGTGGGTGTGCCGGGGAGACGTTTTTGTCTCTCCTTCAAAAGAGCCATTTTGCACTTTTTAAACAAAGATCTAACTGACGTTGAGGAAATCGGTTTCTCTCCCACTTGATTTCCCAGCAGCTGGACGTCCAGGCACCTCCCGGGTGACAGGGTGGAGGACGGCGGCCCACAGAGACACCACACAGCTCACCGGGCCGGCCGGTCAGCCCCGCCAGCTCACCCGACGGTGAACGGTGCCCCACGGGTGAGCCCGCCCACCGCTCTGGAGACAAACTGCTCCGGAGGAGGCGAGGGGGCAGGCTGGCGGGTGGCTCGGGGTGAGGTGGGGGGTCCTGTCCCCACCCCCACTGTGCAAGCATCACCACCTGCTTCTCCAGGCTCCAGACCCACTTGCCTCTTGAAGGACGTGCAGGGGGTACGCGTGTGCAGGCGGAGAGGGGAGCGAATCCACCCCTAGAACCAACTCTCCTTCCTCAGGGGTGACACTGCCCCCTGAAGCCCCGAGGAAGCCCTGTCATCTCTCTGGAGCTGGGGACACGTCACTGCTCATTAAGACGCTGCCGCAGAGCCAGGGGCAGCTCTGCTCGGGATGTCTGCCCGTGCCCGCCAGGCCCCGAGGTGCCGATGCGTCCTCACGGCTCCACGCTTCCCAGTCCCATCACACGTCACACCTGTCCCCTGACAAGCCGCATCTGTATGCGGGCGAGGACCCTGTGGATGCCTGCGAATGTCACCGGTGCCATCGGCTTCCGTCTCCCGTGTGTGCCCAGCAGCGACTCGTGGCGGCCAGGCCCATGCCGGAGGTGAGGACTGTGCCCCCCACAGATACATCCCCCTCGAGGCCGGTGGGGGGTGGCCAGGGTCACAATGAGGTGAGAAACACCATCCAAGGGGCCCCGCCCAGCCCCGAGGCTTCCTACAGGGCCAGGCTGGGGACCGGTTCCGCTGCCCACTGTCCCCTCTCAGGAAAAAGGTGGGACACACCTAAGCTCATGCCGCACAGCTGCCACTACCACCCACCCCATCTCAAGGAAGGACCCCCGACCCCCGCGCCGAAGCACCTCCTCAGAGGTACAGCTTCACGGGGACCAGCCCACTGCCCAGGACCCGGGATAGGGGTCGGCTCCTAAGAGCAGGGCTCCTGGTTGACTGCTCCCTGCTGAGTCCCCAGAGCCTGGCCTGGGCTGGCGCATGACAGGAACCTGCCTTTGCAGAGTGACCGCTTGACGAAAGGCCTGAGTGCTAGGCTCCTTCCTACCGCCCTTAGAACTACTACACGGCTTCTGCACAGAGGGTGCCTGTGAAATGCAAAGAGGTGATGGGAACAAAGAAACCCTGAGTTTAAGTCAGGCCAACCCTTTCGTGCGTAAGCCAGCCGAGAAGGAAACAGAGGCGCCTGGCAGAGGGTTGGGGCTCTGTGAGCCTGTGCGCCCTGGGACCGTCGTGTGGGTACCATCGCCTCGCAGCAGCCCAGGTGCGCCCGCGCCAGGCCCCCGCCCGGAGACGCGCGGGAGCCGGACACACCACCCGGAGATGCGCGGGGGCCGGCACACACCGCCCGGAGACGCGCGGGGGCCGGCACACACCCACGAGCCATTCTTGCCTCTGAATGGGCCTCGATAGTGAAAGAAAGAAACATTTCCTCTGAGCTAATTGAAGAACTGTTGTGGGCTTCCTTGTCTTCGTGAATAAGGGAAATGAGAATGCTGCTAATTAACAGCTGGGAGATGCTGCAGAAACGTGTAAATGTCCTTCAGAACGAGCGCTCTGAGACGCCCCGAGGACCCGTCATCAGCTGTCAACACTCCGTGAAAAATCCCTCGTGCCCTTGGCAGAGGAGGCAAAGGAATCAGCGTCCGACTGCATCTGGAGCCTCAGGAGCGTCTGTGCAGGCCAAGGTCGGGGGAAGCTGAGACCCCTGGGGCCGAGGCCACCCTGGGACACCTTCTGGGCAAACACAATCCTGGCGGGGCCTGGCTCATTGGGCGCTGCTGGCATGCCCCACACACGGTACTCGACGAGTCACAGGGTCGTGTCTGCAGCAGCGATAAGCCCCTCTCGCAAGAGTCACGGAAGACGGGACGTGGGCGAAGGCTCGTCTGCCACGGGGAGAGAGAACTGCTCCAGCTCCTCTGTTGTTGAGTCACCAAGCTGTGCCTGACTCTTGTGACCCCATGGACGGCAGCACTCCAGGTGTCCATGTCCCCCACTATCTCTTGGGGTTTGCCCGAGTTCGTGGCCATTCATCGGTAATGCCATCCAACCATCTCATCCTCTGCCGTCCCCTTCTCCTCCTGCCCTCAATCTTTCCCAGCATCAGGGTTTTTTCCAATGAGTCGGCTGTTCACATCAAGTGGCCAGTGTACTGGAGCTTCAGCTTTAGCTTCAGTCCTTCCAGTGAGTATTCGGGCTTGATTTCCTTTAAGACTGATTGGTTTGATCTCCTTGCAGTTCAAGGGACTCCTTGCTGTAGCTCTAGCTCGAGCTCTTTGGGACCATCTATAAACAGGGACCTCCTGCCTGCCTCGGCAGGGACCGGAACCGCAGGACTGAGCAGGGCTTCGTAGTTCTGGGAAGACTTGACTCTGGTGCTGTAATCCCGTCTTGAGTCTTTCAGATGAGCATGCCAGCTTGAATGCCTCCCTGGACAGGGAGTTCAGTATCTGCAGGGAGTTATTTTTAATCCCCAGAGATAAAGCAAAGCAAGGCATATTTCAAGCAGTTGGAATCATTTACAGTTTGAGGTTTTCCGTTCAGTGGGAAGGATCTGATGCTGACCACTCATTTACAAGGAGAATGGCCAGGGGATTATCCTATCTTGGACGAAAGGAATAACAATGCCTCGGGGGAGCTTCCTATGATCTCAGGCATCCAGCTGCCCCCAAACTCCCTCTAACAACACACGCTCGTCCACAGGCGCCAAGGACGGCTTTTTCTTGCTCTGATTTACGGCGATAAACCCAAGAGGCCCTGACATCCGCGATTCTGCCTCTGAGGCATGTTATGACATGCTACCTCGTGCTTTTCCTTCACCGAGGGAATCCACGAGAGAGCTAAAGACCAAGGCTGCCCACTGAGGAGAAGGTAAGGAAATGTCAGAAAAACAATGTAACAAAAAACCAATCCTCCTAGAAACTCCATGCTACCAAGACTGACTCAAAAAGAAACAGACACTCTGAACAGACCAATAGGAGGCGAAGAGATAGGATCCCTATAAAAACTGCCCGTGAGGAGAGCCCGCGAGCCCATATGCCCCAGCGAAAGCCTGTGCTCCTGAGCCAGGAGGGCGGCTCCTGAGCCCACCTGCCTGGGAGCCTGTGCTCTGCAACAGGAGAAGCCCCTGTGAGGAGGAGCTCACACACTGCAATCGGAGAATAGCCAGCCCCCACTTGCTGCAACTAGAGAAAGCCTGAGTGTACCAACAAAGACACAATAAATTAAACAGTCCAGCACGCTTCCATGTGTGTGCGTGTGGAAGAACAGGGAGGTGATTATTATTATTTTTTTTTTGAGTTGATAAAATACTCTAAAACTGACTTTGGTGATGCTGCACTTATCTATGATACACTAAAACCCGCTGAATTGTGACTTAAGCCGGGGAATTGTATGGTATGCCAACTACACCTCAATGAAGCTGCTACTAAAATCACTAAAGACTGATGAGGGGTCACAGCCACCGCTGAGCCAGTCTCTGCTCTCTAGTCTGCCGCAGTCCCCACCACGCCCTAACACCCTCCGACGCCACAGCTGAGCGTCCGGTGCCGGCTAGCCCGGCTCTTCCCAGCGTGGTCCTCGCGTCCTGCTCAGCTGCCTCACTTGCTCAACACTCGTTCCACTTCAGAAGCAACCGGTGCTGTGACCCTTGCATCAAGGGTCATCGGATGCAGAAAGTCAGAGAAGGGACCTGCAGGGTTAGAGCTGAGAGAGCGAGCTGTCCGGCGGAGGCACACGCGTACTGCTCAGCCGTGGGCAAGGCGCCGGGCTGTGTTTCTGAAAGGAGCTGGTGGGACCAGGTCTCTGAAAGGTGAGTCCGATGGCAGCCTTCCCCGGAATGCGTGTTTCATGCTCTTGCCAGCGGCGAGGGCTCCCCCGCACAGACAGGCAGTGCCCAAAGCACGTGCGGACGGCAAGACTGCAGGCGAGCCTGCCTCCACCCCCACCGCGTACCAACCGCCAAGTGCCCGGCCTCTCTCGAGTCCGGGACCAAGTCTTGCTGGGTGCTGGGAGCCCCACCCAGGGGAGTGCAGGTCTTCGGCCCTGAGTGGTGCAGAGCTCACGGCAGAGCTGCAATGCCAGGATACCGCTCGGCATCGCGGCCGCGACTCACATCAGGGGCTTGACGCACTCCGTCCTGACGGTTTCCTTTTAAACACAGTTCAGGTTTCGTGGCCGTATAACTCGCCGTGCCGATACGCACACAGTCAGGACGCTGGGCTGGTCAGCCTTCACCCTGTCATAGCCACAGGAAGAGCTTTTACTTTTGTATTTTTTGGCTTCACCATGTGGCCTGCAGGGTCTCCGTCCCCTGACCAAGCATTGAACCTGTGCCCCCTGCGTTGGAAGCATGGGGTCTTAACCGCTGGATGCCGAGGAAGTCCCATAGGGCAATTAAAAAAAACAATTAAACAACGCAAATGCCCCACAAGGAGAGAACGGCTGAGTAGAAATGACTGCCAAAAGCCACTGTCATCACCATCCTCACCCAGCCTACAGAGCAGCGTGGAGAAAGAGAAAACTTGAGTTAAAGCCCTGACGAGCGTGGACGGCTCGGTTCCTCCATGGTCACGGCCGGGCGGACGTCAGGGAAGGAACATGGGGAAACAGAAAAAGCCGATGTGTCCGTCAAGGCGACAGTCCTTCCGGTTCTTACAGGGTCGCCCATGTAATAATATTTCCATCTTACCCGAAAGGCCGACTGAAAGGAAACCTGAGGCAGCTAACAGCGCGGCAGCTTGTGAGACAGGACATGGACCGCAAAGGCAGCTCGAGCGTGTCTGCAGCGGCGCCTGGGAGGCGCGGGAGGCCCTGCGCCGTGGCCGACGTGGCGCCGCTGGCGCAGGGGCGGGCGGGCCCACACTCACCGTGGCGACGCCCCGGGCCTCCTGGTAGGCCACCCCGACCACGTCGGCGCTGCTGGTGTTGAGGAAGAAGTAGCCAGAGCCTTC
>SJXQ01000736.1:378726-399347 GCA_006408695.1 Aepyceros melampus | reverse complement strand
GACGCTTTGTGCAGGGGGCAGAGAGACGTTCAGGGCAGAGATGCAGAGAAGGCTTCCCTGGGAAGGTGACATATGAGCTTGACCTGGGAGCGTGTCAGAGACGGCCAGACCCAGTCTGGCTGAAGAGGGTCTGTGCAAAGGCCCTGAGGTAGTACGTTGGCGGGAGGTAAAGAAGAGGGGAGCGCAGGGTGAGAGGCGTCACCGGCGTCAACACCAAACAAAACTGCCCACATGCCAAGCTCTGTTCCAAGAGCCGGACGCGCTCACCCCATCCTCCCAGCCTCCTTGTCAACAAGGTCACCAGTGCCTCCGCCCGATAAGGAAGCTGCTGTGGCGATTGAGAGCCCGCCTGGCTGCAGCAGGGTGAGTCTGGGCCAGGCAGGCAGCCCCGGAATCCAGGCTCTGACCCACACACACTGCGGAGCTGGAAGCGGGCTCTGGGCTCCTCGGGGGTGGGCGGGGCACAGTCACCGAGATGAATCAGCCTGCGGCCACAGATCATCCGAACACCTGGAAGCGATGCTACAGCTAAGCCGTCTCGGCTGCAACCCTCCTTGCGTGAGAGTTAGGGCTTCCCAGGAGGCGCTAGTGGCAAAGATCCTCCCTGCCAGTGCAGGAGACATGAGAGGCACAGGTCTGCCCCCTGAGCCGGGAAGACCCCCTGGAGGAGGGCACGGCCACCCCCGGCAGTATCCAGCATTCTCTCGGACAGAGGAGTCGGCGGGCTACAGCCCATGGGGTCGCACAGAGTCGGACATGACAGAAATGACTTAGCACGCACGTGAGAGTTAGATGGATCTTTAGGCAGGTGGGTGTGGATCGAAATAAAAAGACGAGGACGACCTGTGCGTTAGTGTCCCAGATAGTGCAGAGGGTTGGGGCTGGACACGCTATGTAAGGAGCTTCCGTTTTGGCCCTAAATGGAGTGATAAAAGCAGCTGAGGTCAGGGTCAGGTGGTCAGGAATGTGCTGGGGTCAGGAGGCCACCAGGCGGGGCTGTCCACGGGGTCACTCCCACCTTCGCCATTGCTTGGGATGTCACTTGGGACGGATGGCAGGTATAGGGTCCCTGTCGGGGGACTCCTGACTTGGATCTGAACAGGAGACAGAGGAAAGGAGCAGGCCAGTCTCTTGGGGTCTGGGGGCTCCCTCTCCCTCTGAATCTGCAACCCAGCGCCCAGCGGCCTTTCTGATGCAGAGTCCTCGCTTTCAGGTCAGAGGGCCTTCTAGGATGACTCCTTTGAGTATCTCGTGTTTCTGAATCCTCTGACCTCCCTATGGGATCCCGTCGGTCCCACCCCTGCCCGGAGTGGGATGGGATGGCTGTCTCCCAGGTATGTCCATGAGCTCAGGAGCCAGGCTGGACCCGACCCCTGACGCCCCTCACCAGAATCCCAGCCAAGGTCAAGACTGATGACTAAGGGTGTTTCTGAATTGAACCTGAGGCTGGTGAAGACGGCGGCTCCGATCACTCCCCAAGCTGCCCTGCGACCGCCCCGACCCAGGCCTCACCTTCATCTCGCCAAAATGCAGTGGGTTCTGCACGTCGTGTGCCTGGATCACACTGACCCCCGTGTCACTGCCTGTGGTCATCACGCCCTTGACAGTGACCGTGGCCACCACAGAGCTTGAGGAGGACCAGCTGAAGTTCCCGCTGCCACCGTGCGCCTGGGGAGGGAAGGCATCATCGGCTCAGCCCACCTTTCCTGCCCCTCCATCCCTCTCCCTCTCACACCTTCGCTCACACGCGTTGGCATCGCGTCACCACGTGGAGACACAAGGCATCAGCCAGCGTCCGGCTGGCACCGCCCCCACCCCTCGTTCTCCCTGCCCTGTCTCCTTCTGGTCCTCGTATTCCACAGACCTCTGACTGACACACGTGTGTATGCACACGCCCCTGAGAGTGGCCCCAGGATCCAGGGCACCTCCCGAGCTCAGGCTGCAGTGGGGAGACCCCAGCCACAGGGTCATGACGTCCCTGCCCCTCCAGTCATCTGCCGTGAAGTCAAGGACAGCCCAGCCCTCCGCGTCAGGGGCCACCACCCCGAACCCTAGAGGGGCCGGGAAGGTGACACAGCTGAGGGAAGGGACAGTGGGTCCCAGAGCACACGCAGGACACCCGTCCTCACTGCCGGGAGACAGCGGGTGGATGGAGGGCGGCCCCATGAACCCCAGCCCCCAAGGGCCCGGGGCCCTGACACTGACACTGGGGGGACACGTGAACTTCAGAGACCAAGAACACCAGACGTGCGACGGAGTTGGAGACGTCTCCCCACCAGCTCCAGGGTCTTCTCTAAGGATATTTACACTGCTCCCAGAAAGCAATTATTTTTATGAGAAATAAAATCCACACGTGAAAGGTAAATCCACGTTCAGGACTTTCTTCATCATGTTTTCTTTTCTATTTTTCAAGGTTTTTTCCTAATTACCAAAACGGCCTGCTGTGATAGAAAGCCTTGGAAGATACAGAAAGCATAAAGACTTAGATTTCAAATTCTTTCAACCAACAGAAGGTAATTTAAGAGAAACAGAATGGAGTTAAAGCCCCAACACATGGAAACACCCAAAGAAAGTCACCCAGACGGGGTCTCCCGGTTACCTTTATCGTGTACTGATAGGCGCCTGCCTTTGGTTGCCATGGAAACGTCAAGATGCTCGGATGAAGGGTGATGGGGCTGTGGATTTCCACCTCCTGCTGGTTCCACACAGGCATCCGTAATGTGTGGACCCCTCCATCCTGCAAGGGGGCAAGGGAGCCACACACCAGCATGACAGCCAGACCCCCGCCCCTCCCCTGAGACTGTGGGGGAGTGGGAAGGAAGATGCCGGGTACCCTGCAGCCTTCTTTGTCTCCATGGAGACGGCTTTTGGTGGCTCTTCAACAGCCACTCGAGTCAGCACTGCTTGACTGCAACCTCACGGCACTCCTGCCGGGATGGCCGTGGCTATCCCCACTTTACAGATGGGGAAACCGAGGCATGGGACACGAAAGCCACTCTCCCAGAGCCCCCAGAGGAGAACTGGCCGCTTCGGCAGGAATCTCTGCCTGCTCCCCAGGCCACAGCGGCTCCATTAGGCCAAGGAGAGGTGTAGTGAGGAGATGAGAATCCCTACACCAAGCTTCCAATCAGTAGAATCTGCTCCCACCGAAACCAAATGGCCTTTCAAAAATGGGGAGGAATTTTAAAACTCTGAAGGACCCAAAATAGCCAAAGAAACACTCATGGATCCCAGTCCGTGCACAGCGGGCCCCATGGAGCCCAACAAGGCTTTCTAAACCCGGTCCCAGGGGTGAGGGCTTGCTTTTGCAGGAGCCAGCAAGGGGCAGAGGAAGGGGCCTCTGGTCCATGACAGGGACAGAGGACAGGGGACAGGAAAAAGCCAAAGCCCCCACGCCTGATGCCACTGGGAGCCTAGAGGAGGAAGGACCCCCACGGCGCCCGTGACAGCACTGAGCTCTCGGGGCCCCAACTCCTCCAGCTCATGCCCACCCTGGGTTGACATTTCTGCCTGCAGAGGGCCCAGGGAGGTGCCAACTTGCCTGGTCCACCACAGAGGTGAGGGCCGCCTCAATGGCCGTCTGGCCCCGCTTTGTCGCCCTGACGTGATGGTAGGACCCATTCTGGGAAGAAGCCAGCACCTCAAAGAACTCCGCAGGGAGCACAGTTTCAATGCGGATATTCTGGAAGGCAACACAGGGTGGTAAGAGGAGATTCCGGGACAACTCAGGGAGGTCAGGACGCGGGAAAGAAGGCACGTGGCCCCCAAGGAGCAGTCGGGCCAGACTGATAAGCCGCACGAAGCCCGGGATCTGAGCTCTGAGCCCCGAGCCTCAGCCCCTCCGTGCGTGACCCGATGAGCCTGTGCTCAGGAGCACGAAGTCACAGTTGGCTCTCAGACCCCGTGGTCCAAACAAGGAAACCACCAAATACAAAGAACAACAATGGAATCCCTGAGAGCTAACATCCCCCCATAACGGTGATGAAGCGAGTCTAATAACACAAGGAAGGCGGTGGCTTCTGCCAAGAGGCCGAAGGGAAACCTCAGGGCCCGCGAGGAAGGTCTGGATATTCTCAGGATCTTGGGAATGCTCACAAAGGAACAAATGCGGCCAAGACACCTCTCCATCTGCCCGTTTGTGTGAAGCTCTTTCCAGAACCAGGAAGCTACTGGGCTTGGCCTCAGCCGAGGGGCCTCTGGACAGTTCACAGGCATTTCTGGCCCTGAGCCGCTGTAGGGCCGGGAAGGATGGATTCTCAGTGGTGAGGTCCCTGGGCTAACAAGGAGGGAGCAGGAGGGCAGATGGTAGACGCCACCTCCACCACCATCACTGCCTCCGTGACCCTGCTGCCTGCGGCCTCCTCCCCCTGCTCCAGAAGTACCCCTACACCCCCAACCAGGCCTGAAGGGGACTCACATCCGACAGGTAGACCTTGTTGCCAGACTTGTCAAGCACTTCGACAGTGATTTCGTACAGACGGCCAGTCTCGAGCACCCACCTGCCACCAGGGTGGACTGTGAACCCTACAGAAGAGGCAGGCGCACAGTCTCAGCGCTAGGGTCACAGGGGCCTGCGGCTCAGGCAGAGGGCAAACCAGGCCCTGTGAGCACCGGGGCCACAGCCGCTCCGCTGCATGCCTCCCGGGGAGGGACCAGCGCCCGTGAATGGCAGATCTAATGCCCACAGCAGCCCTGAGCCCTCAGAACCTGAGCGGACCTCAGATGCCCCTGGACCAAACCTGAACATTCGCTCCTGGTGGCTCCAGGGCCCATTCAAACTTGACCTTATCCATGGTGGGCCCAGCTCTGACCCACAGTGAGTCTGCACTCTGAATCCACAGTAGGTCAGCACTCTGAGTGCACAGTAGGTCTGCACTCTGAATCCATAGTGCGTGTACTCTGAGTGCACAGTAGGTCTACACTCTGGTGCACAGTAGGCCCGCACTCTAAATCCACTGTAGGTCTACACTCTGGTGCACAGTAGGTCTGCACTCTGATTTCGCAATGAGTCTGGACACTGAATCCACAGTAGATCTACACTCTGGGTGCCCAGTAGGCCCACGCTCTGAATCCACAGTAGGTCTGCACTCATAATGCCCACAGCAGCCCTGAGCCCTCAGAACCTGAGCGGACCTCAGATGCCCCTGGACCAAACCTGAACATTCGCTCCTGGTGGCTCCAGGGCCCATTCAAACTTGACCTTATCCATGGTGGGCCCAGCTCTGACCCACAGTGAGTCTGCACTCTGAATCCACAGTAGGTCAGCACTCTGAGTGCACAGTAGGTCTGCACTCTGAATCCATAGTGCGTGTACTCTGAGTGCACAGTAGGTCTACACTCTGGTGCACAGTAGGCCCGCACTCTAAATCCACTGTAGGTCTACACTCTGGTGCACAGTAGGTCTGCACTCTGATTTCGCAATGAGTCTGGACACTGAATCCACAGTAGATCTACACTCTGGGTGCCCAGTAGGCCCACGCTCTGAATCCACAGTAGGTCTGCACTCTGGGTGCACAGTAGGCCCACGCTCTGAATCCACAGTAGGTCTGCACTCTGAGCACTGCCCCTGCGCCCTGGCTACGCTCCCCTGGGTCCTCTGTGGCTGGGAATTCCTCCCCTCCTCTCTAGGCCTCCAGCCGTCCCCTTTCCCTCCAAGACATCTCGCCAGCGTCCGCAGCCACGGTGCGGTCTGTGCAGAGCCCAGGTATAAAGCCAGGAGACAGAGCCCTCCGCACTCTACTCTGTCCTGCTTCTCTCCCTGAAGAGCTGGCTACCTGCTGGAATTTGGCCCACCCTCCCTCCGCTTGTCCTGTACACAGACAGGGGAAGGACTGGGGGTCAGGGTGGGAGCTGATGTCCCAGGCCTCCCAGCCAGCCAGCAGATCTGGCCAAAGTGAGGCCATTCTCTGGAGGGCTGTTGCTTTTATCCGACTCTCTACCTCCTGTAATCCCAGACAACCCAGGACACGCACACTCACCTAGGTACCCAGGCTCCACCACGTGGATCGTGCTGTTGGGTAACCGGGAGGCGCCCGCATGCGGATGCCTGGATTTTGAATTAAGGAGCGATGACCAGGCCGGCAGCTTCGGTTTGGCTCCTGTGGCTCCGTCATTGTCAACACCACGCAGGCAGAAGCAAGCATGGAAGGGCCCCTGCCCGAGGCCTGCAGAACACAGGTCTTTTCCAGGATTGGTGGCCACAGGGCACTTCCTCCACTCAAAAGGGGGCCTCTGCAGGGACCCTGGAGACCGCCTGGGCCGCATGAACAAGTCCGGGCCACGGGACTGTCCACATGCTGGCATGGGAACAGCCTAGGCCCCCAGAAGGAGGCCAGAGAAAGTTCTAGAGGCGGGGAGGGGGCTCAGCCCCAGCCACTGCTCCCACCTCGGAGCCTCTCCAAGGAGGCCTGCACGGAGGTGAGCCATTCTGCTTGGACACGGTGCTATTTTGGTCCTTTTTGATTTTCAGACCTTGAGGGAAAACAGGGCTATTTTTAGCCTCGTCAAGGTTTCAGGGAGAAAAGTGACTTAACTTCCAAACAGCACATCTGTGCAGGACACACAGGTGTGGACGCACCATCCGGGAAAAGGATACTCTTGTGGCCGAGGACCAGGCTACTCTGTCCCAGCTGCACGGCGGTGACCGTCGACGTGTCCTGGGCCAAGACCGCCACAGGCCGGCCTGGGGCTCCCTGCGGGTCCCAGACGTTGTTCAGAAGCTGTAGCTCGTACTGATCAGAGGGCATTGAGAGTTCTGGCCACCCAGAAACAGGGATGAGCAAAGCAGGCGGAGAGAGCCAAGACAGGAAATGTTAAAAGTCAATGTCACTCTCCCCCACCCCCATCCCCGCCACAGCAATCCCTGGACCCTGCAGTCAGTACAGCAGCTTGATTTTGGGTGTGTGTGTGTGTGCCTAATTTTTTTCAGCACTTTCAATTTTAATAGTATTCTCCATGCCTGTGGACAAAGCTGACACTCTCCATGAATTTTCAGAGGCAATCAGTTTTCTGTGGATGCCATGAGCAGCTTTTTTTTTTTTTTTTAAATTAAGCACACCTCTGACTCAAACTGTCAGCGTCTGGCAGGATACCAACATCAGAGCCTTTTCTGCTTGTCACAGAAGTAGGTGACGCTGCTTCTGCACTGAGGAGCCTAGGGCAGGCTCACTGGACCTGGCCATCTTCTGGGGGTCTGCACAGAGAGGCTGGTCTGTGGTGCGCCACTGGGCTGCAAGAGATGGGTCTATAATTTTAAAGAATTCTCTCTCTTGCTGTCCTGACCATCCATCGGTGTTCTTCTCTGTGTTGCGCTGTGGAAGAGAACTCACCCAATCTGGGCCAAGATGGAAAACAATTTCCCTGGGAAATAACGGGTTCTACAAACCCATGACCTCGGGGTCTAACCTTCCTGTGCACGTCACCCTGTTTACCCCATGATGCCCCTGAGACCCTCACGTGAGCGCTGGGGGACCTGCTGAAATCAAGACTGGACGCTTGCTAGGGGCCCCTCAGTGGAGGGCAGCAGACCTGGGACACAGGCCATAGGAAGCAGGACCACGCAGACACGCCCTCTCCGCGGTCTGCAGGACTTCCTATCAGATGGCCCACTCACCGAGCCTGTGTGTGAGGCCCTGCTCCAGCCCTCCAGAGAGGGACCACAGTCAGCTTCCCTGCTCACCACCGAGTCCCAGGCGGGGGCTGCCCCGGGAGGCCCAGGACAAGGATCCGAGAGGCATTTCAACCAGAACATCCTTCAGAACTCCCAGGAATTCTTAAAAGGGGGCGGGCAACGTGCCCATCTCCTGCCCTGGGGTACCGGCTGTGTGTTCCAGTGAGTCCCCAGGAATTTGCCCTGGAGCAGAGTGTTCTCAAAGTGTGTGCCCTGGACCACTAGCATCACCTGGGAAGCTGCAAATAATTGGTCTCATCCCAGGCCCGCTGAACCAAACTCAGGGAGCAGGGAGGAGTGGGGGGCCAGGCAGGGGGGTGGCTGCAGGGGAGGGACCAGCACGGGCCCGGCAGGGGATTCTGACACGCCTGGAACAGAGAAGCCCTTCCGGTCCACAGGGCCCACGTCCGTCCGCACGGGCCAGCAGTGGCCGAGACGCTTGCAAACGACGCACTCAGGGATCAGACCACAGCTGCAGGGCATGGAGGACTGCTGCTGCTGCTTAGGCACTCGGTTGTGTTCGACTCTTTCGCAACCCCATACACTATAGCCTGCCAGGCTCCTCTCAGTTCAGTTCAGTCGCTCAGTCGTGTCCGACTCTTTGCGACCCCATGAATCGCAGCACACCAGGCCTCCTTGTCCATCACCAACTCCCGGAGTTCACCAAGACCCACACCCATGGAGTCAGTGATGCCATCCAGCCATCTCATCCTCGGTCGACCCCTTCTCCTCCTGCCCCCAATCCCTCCCAGCATCAGAGTCTTTTCCAATGAGTCAACTCTTCGCATGAGGTGGCCAAAGTACTGGAGTTTCAGCTTTAGCTGAAATTCCTTCCAAAGAACACCCAGGACTGATCTCCTTCAGAATGGACTGGTTGGATCTCCTTGCAGTCCAAGGGACTCTCAAGAGTCTTCTCCAACACCACAGTTCAAAAGCATCAATTCTTTGGCGCTCAGCCTTCTTCACAGTCCAACTCTCACATCCATACATGACCACAGGAAAAATCATAGCCTTGACTAGACGGACCTTAGTCGGCAAAGTAGTATCTCTGCTTTTGAATATACTGTCTAGGTTGGTCATAACTTTTCTTCCAAAGAGTAAGCATCTTTTAATTTCATGGCTGCAGTCACCATCTGCAGTGATTCGGGAGCCCCCCAAAAATAAAGTCTGACACTGTTTCTACTGTTTCCCCATCTATTTCCCATGAAGTGATGGGGCCAGATGCCATGATCTTTGTTTTCTGAATGTTGAGCTTTAAGCCAACTTTTTCACTCTCCTCTTTCACTTTCATCAAGAGGCTTTTTAGCTCCTCCTCACTTTCTGCCATAAGGGTGGTGTCATCTGCAAACCTGAGGTTATTGATATTTCTCCCAGCAATCTTGATTCCAGCTTGTGTTTCTTCCAGTCCAGCGTTTCTCATGATGTACTCTGCATAAAAGCTAAATAAGCAGGGTGACAATATACAGCCTTGACGTACTCCTTTTCCTATTTGGAACCAGTCTGTTGTTCCATGTCCAGTTCTAACTGTTGCTTCCTGACCTGCATACAGATTTCTCAAGAGGCAGGTCGGGTGGTCTGGTATTCCCATCTCTTTCAGAATTTTCCACAGTTTGTTGTGATCCACACAGTCAAAGGCTTTGGCATAGTCAATCAAGCACTCCTCTACCCATGGGCCTTCCCAGGTAAGAAAACTGGAGTTGAGCGTCATTTCCTCCTTCAGGGGATCTTCCCAATCCAGGGATCAAACCCACGTCCCCTGCATCAGCAGGCAGATTCTTTACCGCTGAGCCACCAGGGAGGCCCCGCATCGAGGAAACGTCCTAACAAAAGCGTAAGGCAATGCTGCTCACTGGGCAACATCGCTTGGTGCGACTTCGGAAGCACTCATTCCCTCCCTTCTTTAAGGTTCTCCAAACGAAAAAGGCCCTTTTTGGTAAATACATAAACTGACTCTGGGAGGATCTCACACAAGGTGTAACCCTATTTACAAAGCCCTAAGATGGCAAAACTGAGGGGCTTGCCTGGTGAACCTCTTCAGCGCCTCCCTATCGCAGGACCTTGCTACTCGTCAGAGGTCCTGAGCAGGGAAGGCTCTGCGGACGTGAAAGGTGCCTGTCCGTCCACAGGCGGAGGAGGTTGCTCCTGGGCCCCAGCCCAGTCCAGCTACCACTGCCGAGGGCAAGAGGCCAGCCCCAAGGGTGCCCTTCCGTGGCCAGGAGGGCAGCCAGGCTCTGACCCCCCTCAACCCTGGCTGATCCTCTAGACGTGCTTCTGATCGCCGGAACCCCCACCCCCACCCCGTGTAGGCTGCAGGGATGACCACGGAGCTCCTGGGGAGGTGGGTCCATCCTGAGCAGGGAAGGCTCTGCGGACGTGAAAGGTGCCTGTCCGTCCACAGGCGGAGGAGGTTGCTCCTGGGCCCCAGCCCAGTCCAGCTACCACTGCCGAGGGCAAGAGGCCAGCCCCAAGGGTGCCCTTCCGTGGCCAGGAGGGCAGCCAGGCTCTGACCCCCCTCACCCTGGCTGATCCTCCAGACGTGCTTCTGATCGCCGGAACCCCCACCCCCACCCCGTGTAGGCTGCAGGGATGACCACGGAGCTCCTGGGGAGGTGGGTCCAAGCCCAGGACGAGGAGAAGCACACGGCCCTGCCTCTGAGCCCGGCCCTGCAGGCAGCCCAGCGTAAGCTCGCCCTGGCAGCCACGGCTCAGGGGGCATTGGGTCCTTTAATAGCTGCGTCTTGGACTCAGGAACCCCTGCTCCACACCCACCCGTCCTTCAACCTCAGCC
Source organism: Aepyceros melampus (assembly GCA_006408695.1). NCBI lineage: Eukaryota > Metazoa > Chordata > Mammalia > Artiodactyla > Bovidae > Aepyceros > Aepyceros melampus. The sequence goes on along the minus strand of SJXQ01000736.1, from coordinate 388,890 downwards.
CGATTTACCCCAGGAAGTTCCAGCAGCCCTGTCACCGAGGTCTCCTAAGACACCCCGTTCCTCAGCCAGCACGTCCTCCCTGCGTCTTGTCCTCACAATTGGTTACTGCGCCAGGCGAGCCTGCAACACCAGCATCATGGACTGGGGACCAAGCAGGGCCTCACAGACACCCCTCTCCCGGGCCTCCCGCCCCTCCAGCTGCCCACTGCAGGCCGTCACTGGAGACCCAGGTGGCTGGGCCCTGGGCTGCCCCCGACCGCTGCGGACCCCCAACAGTGCCCACAGACAGAGCAGGGGCTCCACACACAAACAGGCTCGTGAGAAAGCAAGCCGCCACTCAGCGGAGCAGGGCATGCCCGCCCACGCCAGGAGTCTCACCGGGAGACCCCAGGGACAGAGCGCACGCCGCGGGGGTCGCAAAGAGTCGGACGTGACTGAGCGACTAACCCTTCGCTTACACTGTCACTTAACGGAAGGCAGGCAGACGTCAGGAGATGAAAGTAGGGAAGAAAAAGAGGAACACTGCATTTGGAAGGAAGAAAGACTGAGAGAAAACGTGAAGGACGGATTTGGGGTAACTGCCCTCTGGGAGTCATTCTCTGAGCCTTCTGCAGGACGCCATACAAGACTGGGGCTCGCCGAAATCCAGGTCCCCTGTCACGACGCTGACCCCTGACTTTCCTGTCTGGCAGCCCATTAAAAATGGCAGCAATGTGAATTCTATGTCAATTAAAAACAACCCATCCAAAAAAAAAAAAAGAAATGGACAGTGCGTTTCCACCCAGATGTCTCGTTCACAGTGGCTCGGCGCCGGCTCCTCCCGTCTGCCTCCCCCAGCATCTGTCTGGAAGGCACGCCAGCCCTGGCCTGGTGCCGTCAGTCATGCAGGTGTGTTTATTTTTAGAGGCGTTTTCCATCTCATTACCTCACAGATGCAAGGGAGGCAGCTTAACCACTTCCTCTCCGGGGCTAACTTTCCTGGGTTCCACTCTTTGATTTCTACCGGAGGTCAGTGACCAAGCCCAAACGTCCTCTGGGTGTCTTGGGATGCGCTGTCCGTCAGACACTGAAGGGTAAGCTGTGAAGTCTGCTTTATTAAATCTCCCCCAGCCTCCCTGGTGGGCGCACACCTCTCCACCCTCATCCACCCCTGCAAAGAGGCCACCCACCCTGCCCTGGGAGGACAGAGAGCCGTTGCTGTGCTCCCCCAGGGGCCTCTGGCCTTTCAACCTGTTCCCACCGCGTTCCTCCTGAGCACTCAGGGGCAGGATCCCGAGAACTCCGCCCCGAGCCATCGCCCCTTCAAGAGTCTCAGAAGGCCACACCTGGGTCCTAAATCTGGGGGCACGCCAGCCTCGGGCCAGGACCCCACCCAGCTTTGTACACACCCCGCCTCCACACTGACATACGCAGAAGAGCCAGACGCTGGGCGCCCAGCGCTCGGGGCTGCTCAGGACCCCCAGGCTCCGGCCCTGCAGCAGGGCACCCTGAGTGGGAGCGAGCCGGACCCCAAGGCCTCCCCAGGCCTGCAGCGCCTGCCACACGGTAATGACGGACCAGACCCACCGCCCTGATCTGCAGACCCAGCTGCGGAGCAGGCCCAGGCTGCTCCGACGCTGGAGCAGCTACCCGCTTCTTAACCGCTGCCCTGCCTCACAGACAGGAAGCCAGCAACTGGGAGAGGCGCCTGCCCGGACACGCCTCGCAGCCCGCAGGCCTCGAATGGGACACTCTCGCACCCACGAGCCTGGACGCCCTGGGCTCTGAGCAAAGACGTGCGGGAACTAAACACAGTGACGATGATAATTCTTAGCCGGCTTGGTGATGCCTTAAGAACACTCCCCACCAAGAATGCATCACGCACACAGCGCTTTAGAGTTTCCGGAACAAATCCACAATAATCCACCCATCAGGCCCTCGACACAGGCAGAAAGGCCCTGAGGGCTCCAGCAGAGACGCTGAGCCCTAAAGCGGGGCAGTGCCTCGTCCAGGCCGCCCAGAAGTCAGTGCCAGGCCAGGAACAAAACCCAGTCCGGCAGAAGCTCGTGGCTTCTGACGTTCTTCAAACAAAGGGATATAAACCCCCAAGGACTGAAAGCAGGATCTCAAGGAGATGTTTGTTCACCTCTGCTCACAGAGGCACTATTTATAATAGCCAAGAGGCAGAAGAAACCGTGTCCATCAAAGGATGAATGCCCACAATGTGGTCTACACAGACAGTAGCCTAGTGCTCAGCCTTGAGAAGGAGGGACATCGTGACGCCTGGCACAATGCAGACAGGCCTTGAGGATGCTCTGCTCAGTGAAATAAGCCAGCCACAGAGGACAGACCCTTCACGAGTCCACTCACATGAGGTCCTGAGAGCAGTCGGGTTCGTGGAAACAGAAAGTATAAGGGTGCTTGTCAGTATAAGGCTGGAGAAGGGGGCTAGGGAGTTAGTGCTTAACAGGCTCAGAGCTTCAGTTTGGGAAGACGAGGACGTTCTGGAGATGACGGTGGCAATGGCTGTACAACAATCTATCGATAGATGGAATCAACGCCACTAAAATGCAACTTAAAAAATCGCTCAAACGGCACGTTCCACATCATGCCTGCTTCACCACGATAAAAAGGCTGCTTGAGCGCGGCGCTGAGCGGGGGACCCACCTGTAATTTTCCCTTGCCTGATCTTCTGCACCCTGTAGCGGATGGACGTCCCCACCAAGAGGTAGACGTCGTAAGCCGGGTTCAGAAGGATGTTCTCCAAGATCAGCAGCCTGACCTCCGCGGGGTGGACATTCTAGCGTGAGGAAGGAGAGAAGGGGGAGGTGAGCCCGACGGGGGGTCGGTGTGGGCAAGAGACAGAACCTTCTCAGTCTGTTCACTGGGCAGGTGAGGCTGAGAAAGCAAGGCAGCACCTTGGGACGCCCCAAGCCCCAGGGGGCCTGTGGCAGAGGGGCAGGAGGTCAGAGGTCATCGCCAAAATACTCCAAGCACAGCACTTCACAGCGTGCAGCCTGCAGGTCAGTCTTAAACGGAAGAAGTACAGGGAAGAACGAGGAGCCAGGAGTGATGGCTACGGAGACAGAGGCGCCAGGGGCTCCATGCAAGAGCCCCAAAGGCCGGGGAGGTGGGCAGCCCGCTCGAAAACCTGAGGAGGAACAGCTGCGCTCTGACAAGCGCCCACTGTTCAGGCCACCCCGCCAGCCCGCCTCTCAGCCCCACCCAGACTCCCTCCTCAGGAAGCACCGTGGCAGACTCTGAAATCCGGGGCAGACAGCTGCATGGAGTCCGGGGCGCCCCCAGGGGATCAGACGCTATGGGGCCTGCACCTCCACTGTCTTGGAGCTGCTCGTCACCCCACAAGCTGGGAAAATGGAGGGCAAAGCGAGGGATCCCTGTCCACAGAACTGCAGACATGTGTTCCCTGGAGGACAAGCAGTGGTCATCCCTGGGCTTAGGCCAGTTCTGCGTCCGTCTGTAGATCTCTTTGGGTTTCCTACTGAACAAGCTCTGACGTGTTACACGCATCCTCGCTTAACAGGAAGTTAAGGTCCCCATTCCCGGTGACGATGTAGGAAGACCCTGCGCTCACCCCCTCCCACGGACACACTGCGTCTGCAACTACATATGCAACAATTTCCTCTAAAAAAACCCTAAAAACTGGCAAAGCAACCTCTTCACACGGGACAAACAGCCGGGAAACCACATCAAAGTGACTAGGATCCCGGGACAGTCTCATCATAAACCTCACCCCTCGTAGAGACCACATTCACAGAGAACCCAAACCCGGGGCCTCTCCCTGTGGAGGGAAGGGTCCGTCTCTCACATCAGGCCCCCACCTTTTAAGACCAGCGCCTGAGAGATGAGCCCCGAAACACCTGGTCTTAAAGACCTGAGTCGGGGGCTTCCCTGGTGGCTCAGTGGTAAGGAATCTGCCAGAGTCTGCAGGAGACACAGGTTTGATCCCTGATCCGGGGCTACTCCACACGCCACGGAGCAGCCAAGCCCGGGCACCACGGCCGCTGAGCCTGTGCTCTAGAGCCGGGGAGTGGCAGCTCTTGAAGCTCATGCACCTACCGCCCGTGCTCTGCAGAGAGAGACGCCACCTCAGTGAGAAGCCTGCTCATTGCAAGCAGACAGCAGCCCCCGATCTCTGCAACTAGAGAAAAGCCCGCACAGCAGGGAGACCCAGCACAGCCAAAAATCAATCCATGTAGTTACGAAAAAAAAGACCAGAGGGGCTATGGGGACTGGCAGACGCCCCTGAAGGGCCCGGATGTGCAGAAGCCTGCTGCCCGGGGCCCAGAGCAGGCACAGCCCGTGGAAAGTGCTCAGGGAATTCCCTGGTGTCCAGTGGGTTAGGACTCAGCACTGTGGCTGTCGAGGGCATGGGTTCAATCCCTGGCTAGGGAACTAAGATCCCGCAAGCCATGTGGAGGGACCAAAATATCAGAAAGGAAGGAAGGAAAGAAGAAGAAAGGAAGAAAGAGGATGCTCAGATGTGACGTGACAGAGACTCATCGCCCACTGGACTGGTTCCCGCCAGCGGACCCTCGCTCAGCCATGCCCCGGAGCTCAGATCCCCCCTCCCAGGTGCCCCAGTTCTCATATCTCCACCTGGCTTTCTAGCTACCACCCAGGAAACACGCCAGATCACCGCATGCTGGGGGCTGAGGTGGGGGTGCTAAGCTCCTGGGTCCCACAGGACTGTTACAATTGGAGAGACCGTTCCTGGCAGGACCCTAGCCCAGGGCTTGCACAGACAGCAGACCGACACGCCCAGCCTTCCTGGGAAAGAGGCCGGTCGGCCTGCCCAGAGGGCCCCCAGAGAGCTCTGGAGGGGGTGCCGGGGCAGACCGCCACACCCCAGCCTCAGTTGAGCACACCTGACTTACAGAAGTGGGTAGCACCCATCTCCGGGGCCCTGACTTTGGCAGCTGCTGCCGGACGACACGTCTCCACGCCCGGCTCTGGTGCCCAGACACGGGCTCTCAGATTTCATGGGACCAGAACCAGCCGAGAAAGCTCTTAACCAGCTACCAGCCCCAGCGCACAGCAGCAGGCAGCACGCCCTGGAAGCTAATCTTTCCGGAAAGCAGCCAGCGGCTGGGGCTCAAGGCCGGGGCACAGGGTGAAATGGAGGGACCACCTTGGGGGAGCAGTGACGCCGGCGCCAGCTCCCCGGCCACCTGTTCCCAGGTACGGCTCAGCGCAGACCCTGGTCCCCGCACGGCATCTCCTCTCCGCTAGTAGACATGCCAGCGGCCCGTGCGTCCAGAGGCCGCCCCGGAGACCAGGGCCACCCACGCCCACCTCTGCGTCCAGAGGCCGCCCCGGAGCCCAGGGCCGCCCGCGCCCACCTCTGCGTCCAGAGGCGCCCCGGAGCCCAGGGCCGCCCGCGCCCACCTCTGCGCCCAGAGGCGCCCCGGAGCCCAGGGCCGCCCGCGCCCACCTCTGCGTCCAGAGGCCGCCCCGGAGCCCAGGGCCGCCCGCGCCCACCTCTGCGCCCAGAGGCGCCCCGGAGCCCAGGGCCGCCCGCGCCCACCTCTGCGCCCAGAGGCGCCCCGGAGCCCAGGGCCGCCCGCGCCCACCTCTGCGTCCAGAGGCCGCCCCGGAGCCCAGGGCCGCCCGCGCCCACCTCTGCGCCCAGAGGCGCCCCGGAGCCCAGGGCCGCCCGCGCCCACCTCTGCGCCCAGAGGCGCCCCGGAGCCCAGGGCCGCCCGCGCCCACCTCTGCGTCCAGAGGCCGCCCCGGAGCCCAGGGCCGCCCGCGCCCACCTCTGCGCCCAGAGGCGCCCCGGAGCCCAGGGCCGCCCGCGCCCACCTCTGCGTCCAGAGGCCGCCCCGGAGCCCAGGGCCGCCCGCGCCCACCTCTGCGCCCAGAGGCGCCCCGGAGCCCAGGGCCGCCCGCGCCCACCTATGGATGCGCGCCTTGAGCTTGGAGCTGCCCGTCTTCAGCCCGGACACCAGGACGGTGTCGCCCTGCTTGGCCGCCTTCTCCATCTCTGAGATGTACGAGGGGGGTATGTAGGTGGACTCCAGGAAGGTCAGGATGCTGGAAGAGGAGCGTGTGCTCAGCCCTGACGTGTAGAACCAGAACCTCACACATCCCTCTAGGTGGCTCCTCCGCGTGCTGCCAGGCGCCACAGAAATGACCCAGTGGGTGTTGCCTAGAAAACCGTCCCCAGAACGCCCTGCCTCAGAACTTCCAGCGTCCCCGGAAACACCCGCCTCTCAGTCCCCGGCCCGGCCCTTGGTCTGCACCTGGGGACCTGCATTTTATAAACATCCAGCTGTGACTGTGATCAAAGGCAGCACTGAAATTTGAGGACTGCCCACTGGGATCCCCGGGTGGCTCACAGGGTAAAGAATCTGCCCGAAACGCTGGAGACTTGGGTTTGATCCCTGGGTTGGGAGGATCCCCTTGAGGAGGGCATGGCAACCCTACTCCAGTATTCTTGCCTGGAGAATCCCACGGACAGAGGAGCGGGGCGGCCTACAGTCCACGGAGTTGCAAAGAGTTGGACACGACTGAGCGACTTCCACTCACTCAGTCAACTTTATGAAAAGCTTTGGTCTCACGGACGTGAAGGGTGAGCCCCAGGACCAGAGGCCCAGCCAGGGCCCCCCGCTACTCCCAGTGTCCTCTCCCCGGCAGCTCCTGCATCTGGGAAACGGTTCAGCGATGACCCCTCGAGTGTCAGGAACAAGGGATGACCTTGCATCCTACCCTAGCCCTACGCGGTTAGGCTGTGGGAAGAAGGGAGGGAGCATTCGGGATGGAGTGGGACCCGCAGAGCGCAGGCTGGTGAGCGGGGCCAGCCTGAGTCTTTCCTGACAGCCTGAGATCTATAAATAAGCCTCCCATTCCGCCCAAACGAGAGCAGTCAGACATGTTCATTCTCCCCAAGATCTGCCGAGAGCTGCGGTGATTCATTTCCTGGCTGTTTCACAAGGTATTGCATGCTGAAATTTGTTTTCTTTGCATACAGAAGAGTTTTGGTCCTTTTTTTTTTATCATTTTTTATTTTTCAGAGAATAGTCACTTAACAATATGTGAGGGTTTTCGCCATACACCCACGTGAATCAGCTGTAGGTATGCATACGCCCCTCCCCACCCCACCCCCGAGGCTGTCGCCGAGCACCAGGCTTGGGTTCCCTGCATCTGACCTCACGACTCCCGCTGGCTGTCTGCTTTACATAATGTGACGTACACGCTAAGTCACGTCAGTAGTGTTTCTGTGACTCTTTCCGACTCTATGGACTGTAGCCCACCAGGCGCCTCTGTCCATGGGATTCTGCAGCCCAGAATACTGGAGGGGGTTGTCCTCTCCTTCTCCAGGGGATCTTCCCCACCCAGGGATCAAACCCGTGTCTCTTACATCTCCTGCACTGGCAGGCGGGTTCTTTGCCTCTAGCGCCACCTGGGAAGCCAAAGAATGCTGGAGTGGGTTGCTAGGTCCTTCCCCGGGGGATCTTCCCAACCCAGGGATGGAATCCGGGTCTCCTGCATCGCAGGCGAACTCTTCACAGCCTGAGCCACCAGGTACATCTGTGTATGTTTCAAAGCCATTCTCCCCCATCGTCCCACCACCTCCCCCATCGTCCCCAGCACCCCCCTCCGGCGTCCCACCCTCCTCTTCCCCCCACCTCACGTGTCCACAAGCCCATTGTCTGTGCTTGTCTCCTTTTCTGTCCTGCTCATAGGATTATCAGCACCGTCCTTCTAGACCCCACATATGTGTGTTCATAGATGATATTCGTCTCTCTCTTCCTGACTCACTTCACTCTGTACAATAGGCTCTAGGCTCACCCACCTTATTAGAACTGACTCAACGAGGTCCTCTCTACAGCTGAGTAATGTTCCCTGTGAGTCTGTACCCCAACTTCCTATCCATTCCTCTGGCAATGGACATCCAGGTTGGCTCTATGTCCTGGCTATTGTAAGTAATCGCATGCTGGATTGAATAAAAGCACAGGGCACTCTGGTTCCAACGCTCTCAGCGTTGGACTCCTGGACTTGGGTCAGCACGCAGCTCACACCCAGTGCTTGAAAGCTCGGGGCCGCTGTAAGGGCAGAAACAGGGCTGGTGCGGGGAGGGGCAGGCAGCCCGCAAATCCTGAACACCTAGTGTGTGCCGGGTCTGGTGACGGGCTCTCATCCCGTCAATGTGCTCCCCACCCGGCACCCCTGGAGGCAGCATGGTGACGCCTCCATCCGCTGGAGGAGGAAGCTGGTGCTCAGGTGGTCACAGTCCTTGATGTCGGCCACAGGCAGGACACGACAAGGCCAGGACTGGGCGCCAGGTCTCTCTGACCTAAAGCCTGCACTCTGGGCTTACAAGACAGAGGGAGTTCCAGAGCTCATCACTCAGGAGATGGAGGCTGACAGCCCAGCCCCCAGAGAGCTCTGAGCCAGGAGGGCAACTGGCTTGCACGGTGTCAGGCTGTGAGGGTGTCTGCTGGGGAAATGGCCGTGAGCTGCGCCCCACTGCTTCCTGGAGCCCTGAGCTGGATGTCTGAAAGTGTAAATAAGAGGTCAGACTCTTAACTCCCCATAAAAAGTTGTTAATTGCAAGGGGGTAGAAAGCGACTTCAGAGTGGGGCCCCTGGCAGACACCGCCCTCCCCGAGGATGACAGAGAACAGAGTCAGCGCTGCTTTATGATAAGATGCAGCGAGGACGCGGAATCTCGCCTCTGGTGATGTTCCTGCAGAGACGCAGGGCTCTGGGCCTAATCAGAGGGAACGTCAGGTAAGCTTGGAATGGGGGAAGTTCTACAAAATATCTAGCCTACCGTCTTCACGAGTCCCACATCCCGAGAGTCAAAGAAGGACCAGGAAACTGGACCAAGTCCCCAGGTTGACAGAGATGAGGAGAGACAGGACAGCTTGAGGCAGGGGCCCTGGGCTGCGTGTTTTGCTACAAATCGGGTAAACTGGCAAACCTCGAATAAGGTCTGGCGATTGCAGGCATCAGTGTTAATTCCCTAACTGTGATGACTGTCTCAATGATAGGCAAGAAAGTGTCCTGAGAGGTGGTAAATGCACACTAAAATAATCGGGGGTCACAGCCCCCAGGCTGGCTGCTTGCTCTCAAAGGTTTGGGGAATCCACTTCCTGTACCGTACTTGCAACTTCTCTGTAGGCTGAAGATCGCTGCAAATCTTTAAAAAGTAAGTCTTCCTCCCCCGCAAACTGTATTTAATGCAGCACAACGCAATGAAGCATGCTGCTGCTGCTGTTGTCCAACTCTTTGTGACCCCATGGACTGCAGCACACCAGGCTCCTCTCTCTCCATGGGACTCTTCAGGCAAGAACACTGGAGTGGGTTGCCATTTCCTCCTCCAGGGGATCTTCCCGACTCAGGGATCGAACCCACGTCTACGCGTCTCCTGCATTGGCAGGCGGGTTCTTTACCACCAAGCCACCTCCTCCCAGGGGATATTAGCCCAGACTCCGGGAGTGCACGAATGCCGGCCAGCAGAGCCTTCTGCCGATGGAAACGCCCTGTCTGCCCTGCCCAGTGCGGGTAACACTGGCCACACAGCTAATGAGCTTCTGATGGGGTCTGTGCATTGGGGACCGGAACCCCCCATCTTCCCTGGTGTAAGCGTGAATGGCCAGGGTGGGCCAGTGACCACCACGCAGCACAGTGAGGATTCCCACAGACCAGAGCAGTTCAAGTCCAGCTCCACCCCTTACCAATCCGAGGCGAGCGGACAGGGGAACATAAGCCACACGGCTGTCGGGAGGACCGGCCAAGTCAAGATGGGAAGCGTGTCCATCCCACAAGGCGTCCATCTGTCTCCAGTACTGGCCCTCTGCCTCCTGTCCCGCCCGGCGCTGGGACAAGCGGCCTCCTGTGCCTGGACAGCTGCGACCAGCTGCCACAGCTGGAGGGACCTCCCAGCCGGGACTGTTACCCACTCACCCCACGCTGGGGCCCCTCCCCACCCCTCCGGCACCCCGTGACAGCTCCAGTTATCAGGATGAGCTTTCTCTGCCGCAGCTGGACAGCCCAGCACCCTCAACAACGGCCCCCAGAACACACCCCAGGACAAGGCCCCTGCACAGCTCGGCCGGCAGCCTGGGAACCATTCTGGGCTCCTCGCTGACGGGGTTGCTAACAGTGACGATGAGGGCAAAAGCCCCCAACCCACTCTCCCTCCCACCTCCCTCCG
>SJXQ01000736.1:357977-368618 GCA_006408695.1 Aepyceros melampus | reverse complement strand
CAGACAGGGGCTCGCGCACAGGGGCGCTCAGGGCAAGGGAGCCACGGCCCACCCTCGCAGGGAGCTGGGGTGCTGGAAAGCACACGCCCCACCACCGCCCCCTCTCACCCGGCTCTAGGGCCCCACATCTGAAGCTGGCAGACTCATCCCAACCACCTGGAGGGCGTAAGACGGCCTGGAGGGGTGTCTCTGTCCCCCGCAGAGGGTTATTCTCGGTTACCTTGGAGGATGCTTGGAGGCCCGTGTGCTCCTGCTGTGCCTTTAAGAGCAGAGAGCCCAGCAGGGGCCTGGTGTCGGGTGTCCCTGTCACTGGCCTGAGTCAGTGGAAAAAGCATTTTCGAAGGTGCCCGTCAGGGATTCGAAAGGGAAAGGAACCCCTGGAGCCCAAATTCAGAGTGGGGACTGGGGGCAGGGGTGAAGATAGGAGCAGCAGCAGAGGGGGCTGCAGCTCCGCCCACAGGGTCTCCCAAGGGGAAAGAGCCAAACCCACACGCTGCTGACCATGCCTGCTTCTGACCCTAGGATACGGGAGCTCTGTGCTTTTCTGTATCGCTCTAACTTCTAAACAACAGTGTCTCCCCGTCCACGTCAGCTGTGACTCAGAGAGTTGCTGTGCGCTCATCTTACGGAGGAGTGAAGTGTTGGCGTGAAGGTGTCAGCCGTGACCTGTTGTGACCCCACGGACTGTAGCCACCAGGCTCCTCCGTCCACGGGATTCTCCCGGCAAGAATCCTGGAGTGGGTGCCATTGCCTTCTCCAGGGGATCCTCCCCACCCAGGGGTCCAACCCAGGTCTCCCGCACTGCAGGCGGATTCTTTACCATCTGAGCCTCTATAGCCCCCGGAGTGAGGGCGGGCTGGTCTAGGGCCTCTCTGAGGGCCAGGGTCAGGACACAGGGGTCCAAACCCGAACGTGGATGTTCCCTGCCGTTTGAATCACGTCAGTCCCTCAGAAGTGCTGTGTCTGCGTCTCAGAGCTCTGGGTACCCTGAGAGCTGCCCACAGAGGAGGCTGGCTCCCTCCTGGGCTGCGACGGGAAGAGCTGACCATGTGCAGTTCTGGAAAGCTGCTGCCTCTGGGGCCTGGCAAGAGAAGAATCACCTCCTCCACGCAGGGAGGACGGGCCATCCTTCACAGACACGATGGTTAATCTCCCTGCAGCCCAAGCCAGGCAGAGGGAGCGGAGATAAGGCGGGATGACAGGCAGGAGCCCCTTGTGTGTGGCAAACGCAGAGATATCCAGACACAGTTCTTTTAAAAAACAGAAGTGTGCTGGGGGTGTGCGGTGGCTGATTGCACGGGTCAGTCTCGCTGGGACATGAGGTGCCCAGCCACAGGGTCAGACATTATGCTGGGTGTGTCTGAGGGTGTTGGGGATGAGATTAGCCCTTAAACCAGTAGACCAGTAAAGGAAATTACCCTCCCCAGTGTGGATGGGTCTCACCACTCAGCTGAGGCCGGACTAGAACAAAAAGCCCCACTCGTCTACGCTCAGTCACTTCCGTGTCCAACTCTTTGTGACCCTGTGGACTGTAGCCCCGCCAGGCTCCTCCGTCCACGGGATTCTCCAGGCAAGAATACTGGAGTGGGTTGCCATTTCCCCCTCTAGGGGATCTTCCCGACCCAGGGATACAACCCACGGCTCTACGTGTCCTGCTTTGACAGGCAAGTTCTTTACCACTAGCGCCATCTGGGAAGCCATGTATATATCTCCTATTAATCGTGGGTCTCTGGAGGACCTGACCAATATAGGGAGGGCATAGAAGATAATGAAAGGCATTGTCTACCCTGCGTTAAGCCCAGAGCTAAATCCTTCCATCCATCAGATTACCTAACCCTCCAGCAGACCTGTGTGGATAAAGCCAAACTGAGACTCAGAGAGGTTGAGTAATTTCCCCAAAGCCACACAGCCATGAGCGGCAGGGTCAGTGGTTATAGCTGTGTCTGTGTGAGCCCAGCTCAGACAGTCCTCGCAACACACGAGTGCTTTCCCCAGAAACGCACAGCACCGCAGAGCAGCGAGGCGCAGATGGGCTATTTTTGGATTGAGTCTTTATGTCTCTTAATTAGCACACATTCATCTTTACTGTTTCAGGAAAAACAAATGTATCAAATGTATGAGCTCCTAAATGTGAACACGGAGGAGCACCTCCAGTGCTCACAAAGGCAGTCATTCTGAAGGAAGCAGTTCTAGCACAGGCCGGACATTGAAGAGGCAACGTGGGACAGCGGCTGAGTGGCTGCAGTTTGGGGAGGAAATATCAGAGTGCATTTCTGGGGCAGCTGTGAGGGGCGGGGTCTGTCCATCAGCCGCCGTCTCCAGGGTATCTCAGACAAGGACCGAGCAGCCTCCGCAAAGCTGGCCGGAGCGCTAACAACCAGACCGTGCCCACGCTGCTTGGGGAGGACCCAGGCGAGGAAGGCAGGGAAAGAGGGAAAGACACGACGCGGGCCGCAACGCCTTCCCGGCCTGACCCTTGCGGGCTCAGAGACGGCTGGGCACTCGACAGAGAAGACAGGGTCTGCGTGGGGTGAAAGGCTGGGATGCCCACGTGGGAACCAGCCCCAACAGCCAGGTCATTTGCATCCAGCCTCGTGTTTGCCAAAGCAGCAGGTTCACGCTCAACGGCTTTTCTGCACCAGAGCCTTCCTCTGCCCCCAGTTTTTCCGTTTGCTGTTTTAATTATTTTAAGATTTCTATTCATTTATGTCGGCTGCACGGCCCTTTGTCGCAGTGTGCAGGCTTTTCTCTAGCTGCGGCCCACAGAATTAGTTGACCCGTGGCACGTAGCGCCTTAGTTCTCTAACCAGGTAATCATACCCACGTCGCCTGCATTGGAGGGCAGATGCTTAACCACCAGGGAAGGCCCTGCCCCCAGTTTCAATGCACTGATGCTACTGCTCAGAAAAGATAAGAGCTGCTTCAGCCTGTCCATCTGTCATTCTGTGCATCTTAGCCAGAAGTCAGCAGGCCTGCCCACCCTCCCTGCTCACCCTCCCTACTCACTCACTCGCCCCAAGGCCTGCAGGAGGAGCTGGCCCTCCCCAGGCCCCTGGCACAGGCGGTGCTGGCAAGATGGCCCTGTTCTCTGCTGAGAAGGTGAAGGCCTAGGACAGCAGGGAGCTGCCACACACCAGTTGTGTGACCTTGAACAAACAAGTCAACCTCTCTGGGCCTTTGTTTCTGCATCTGTACAATGGGAAGAAAAATGATACCTGCTGCAAAGGTTTGACAGAGAAGGCAATGGCACCCCACTCCAGTACTCTTGCCTGGAAAATCCCATGGATGGAGGAGCCTGGTGGGCTGCAGTCCATGGGGTCGCTAGGAGTCGGACACAACCGAGCGACTTCACTTTCACTTTTCACTTTCATGCATTGGAGAAGGAAATGGCAACCCACGCCAGTGTTCTTGCCTGGAGAATCCCAGGGATGGAGGAGCCTGGTGGGCTGCCGTCTATGGGGTCACAGAGATGGACACGACTGAAGCGCTTAGCAGCAGCAGCAGCAGCAGCAGCAAAGGGTTGGGGTGGATTAGATAGGATGATAGACACCTTATCACAGGGCCTCGAACAGACTAAGCTCTCAAACTCAGGAACCAGGAGCAGGTGCCCAAATGAGCGCTTGTGGCCCTGAGGTGTTTGGCAAGATTCCAACAAGAACTTTTGATTTTTAAAGGCAGGAGGAGAACAGGGGCCCTTCTAGATTGTGATCACTGATGCCTGACCTGCCCATCCGCTTCCCTGAGTGAAGCCTGACCCTGATCCCGGCTGGCAGGGCCCCGCCCCCAACCACAGACATCCTCAGAGCCGGGGCAAAGAGTCAGAGGCGGGTTTCCCAGGTGCGCTCCCTCCCCCCAGCTCCTCTCCCCGCGCCTTCCCTGAGCTTATGCTGAACCCACAGCCGGCTCTCCTTGGGGCCCCTAATGAACCCGTTCATTCATGCACGAGTCCATTTTTATTGAGTTTTGTGCGATGTTCCAGGTGCTTCCCAGACACTGGGGACACAGCAAAGTACCAACTAAACCTCACTCCCTGCTTCACGGAGCTCACTTTTTGGTGGGAGGAGAACAGAACAGACAAATGAGTGAGAGAAGGTGAGATCTCAACCAGGGCTGCGGACAAACAGAAACCAGGGGAGGGAAGGGCTGCGGTTTCCACCTGGATGCTGAAGGGAGCCTCACTCAGGCAGGATGTGTGAGCAGGAGGGGCCACCACGGGGTCCCTGAATAACTGCAAGAAGGGCATTCCCGCAAAAGCACAGGAGAGCGCAAAGGCCCTGAGACCACAGCAGGCATGACCCTCCTCCCCGTCAGACTCCCTCGGAGATCATGTAAAGACAAGAGTCCACGGCGTGCTCATTTCTTGCCCCTGTTGCACGCAGGTAAGACCCTGGTGCCAGTTTTTACAGATGCCCTTTAAGAGGTCGACAGGCTTCCCTGGAGGCTCAGATGGTTAAGAATCTGCCTGCACTGCGGGAGACCAGAGTTCAATCCCTAGGTCAGGAAGATCCCTGGAGAAGGAAATGGCAACTCACTCCAGTATTCTTGCCTGGACAGTTCTATGGAGAGAGGAGCCTGGTGGGCTAGAGTCCATGGGGTCGCAAAGATCTAGACACGACTGAGAAACAAACACTTTCATTTCATTTCGTTATGGAGTCTCTTCTACTCCAAATTGGCGCATTTTCTATCATAAGTGACTCTTGAATGCTCTGCACATATTGAGACCATTATATGGTTTTTCTTTTTCATTTGGTTGATAGAAGAATTGTTTATTGTTGCTCAAGCAATTACACTGATTGGTTAGTATTAAACCACCCTTGCATTCCTGGGAACAAGCCCAGTTGGTCATAATACATTACCCTTTTTATATTTTTCTGGATTTGATTTGCTATTTTGTTAAGGAATCTTGAACTCTGGGTCTGTGAATTTCTTTTTCTTGTAATATTTGTGCCTGGTTTGCAATCAATGTAATGTTGGCCTCATAAAAATAAGCTAGGAAATGACTGTTCTTTGTCTCTTTCCTGAAAGAGTTCATAAAGGATTTGTACTATTTCCTCCTTAAATGTTTCACAGAATTTACAAGTGAGGCAACGCGGGCTTACACTTTTCTTTATGAGAAGGTCTGTGACTATAAACTTAGTTTTACCAAATGTCCTAAGTGGACTGGAAGGCACCAAGGTGTTCTGAGAGCCCTCCCCCAAGTCCCGCGCAGGAGGAGGGCGGGGGCACCCCCCAGCTGGGGGACCCTGGGGGGCAGTGCTGGTGGCCTGCGGCCGTGTTGCCTCTTTTCCTCTAGAATTTCTCACCCACATTCCAGCAAGACCACCCTCTCCCCCTGCCAGATCACAGCAGCTCCCGTCAAGGGCCCCAGCTGAGCAAACCCAGGGTATACACACCATCCCCACCCCCCAACACACACACCCAGAGCTGGGTAAACGTGCACACGTGGGGTCATCCCTGCAGGGGACCCGTGTTGGGTTTCGGCTGCCCAGCCTCTGCCTCCCTCCTCAGTAACAGCACCCAGCTTTTCTGTGCTCTTCTCTACCCTCAGACCGTGAGGTTCCGGGCACCCGTGCTCCTGGGACACTGGGAGGCCTGGTCAGTCAGCAGTGTGAACCCTGGGCTGGAGGGGTCCAGACTGTGCCTCGACAGCACTGACGGGGTCTGCAGGGCCAGAACTGCCGGCTGGGGAGCCCCGGGCAGAGGTCCAGACCCAGGACCTCGGACCAGGCTCTGCTGACCTCACCCAGCCCTGCGTGCAGCCTGAAGCAGGCGCTGCCAAAACAGAGTTTCTCTAAACTTTACAGAACTTCAAAGCTTATTTAAACTTTATTTAAACTATTGTGGTTTGAGTTTCCTGTCACAGGCAAGCGACTCAGGAAAATCTAGCCAAGTGAAACCCCGACTGAATTCTTCAAGACATGTTGTCTCATTTCATTTAAGCCACTGGTACTATATCTTTTTAAAAAGAAAAAAGTGTCACTTATTATGTGCTTATTATGAGTCAGGCACAGAACAAAACACAGCACAAGTATTTTATTTGCCTCCCAACAACCACTGAAACTTCCACATGATACCCAGGGAAAGAACAGCATGGATGGGATGTAACTTGCCCAAGGATACATTCCTAGAAACACCTCCGTGAGGCTGGTCTCCAGACCCCTCACTCGGACACCACCCTCCCCTCTTGTGATAAATGCACCCAGATTGTTCAGAACAGAGCCAGCAGACTCCCTCTACCTGTGGTTGCCCACAGGAGCGTCCAGGCTGACAGACCTCAGTGAAAAACGACTCCACGTCCTCAATTACCCCGACTCCACTTACATCCTTAATCCTGCTTCTCAGTGTGCCGTCCACGTTCCGAAAACCCTGCTGAAGGAACCTGAGTAAAACGGCCACTGAGGAGAAGGCCCGGCACATTTCCTGGGCGTTCCGGGGCTGAGAAGGCATACGTCTGGGGCTTGCCTTTGTTTTTTAGGTGGGCCTTTTTTCCCGTTTTTATTGAATTTGTTACATTACTTCTGCTTTATGTTTTGGGGCATTTTTGGCCAGGAGGACGTGGGATCCTAGCTCCCCGACCAGGGATCAACCCCATACCCTCTGCACTGGGAAGCAGTCTTAACCACTGGACCGCCGGGAAGTCCCTGTCACCTGGCTTTGAACTTGGCTCTGCTGGTTCCCTATTTGTACAGTGGCTGGTCACTCGAGGCGTTTTGTTTTCAGGACTGAGTGGAGAGTAACACGCAAAATATGCAAATGGATCAGCAGGAAAGCTGGCTCTGCCCTCGGCTGCCGCCCCCGCCTGCAGCGTTCAAGTCCCTGCCTTTGGACCTGAGTGTCCGGCCGCCCACCCACCGTGGGGGCTGCCTGGACACGGGCGCCTTCCCCAGTTCCCAGCGCCTCTCTTTCTGCATCCAGTTATATCCAAGTTACCCTTGTATCATTTTCCTACTTTAATTTAAAAAAATTGATTCTTCTTTATTGAAAAGGTACTGTAAAAAAGTTTAAAGTACCACGCCCTTTAGGCCACGCCCTGAGGCACAGATCTTGGTTCCCCAACCAGGGAACCTCCACCCCTGCAGTGAAAGTGCAAGCCTTAACCCCTGGACCGGCAGGGAAGTCCTGCAGAAGGATTTAAAGAGGAAACTGTATGTCACTAGTGTAAACAGAAAGCCTGTATCATTTGCCCTCCATCTGAAGTAACCATAAAAACAATCATGAGTCAAAACAATGTTGCCACTTCCAGGGATGCGGGTGAAGGAAACCAGCTGATGTCACCCGGTGTTAGGGAGACTAGAATGTGGTTGTCGGGGCTGGAGGCCGGGAGGAGCGTTAACAGACCCTGACTCTCAGTTTGGGAAGATGAAAAAGTTCTGGAGATGACGGCGGAGATGGCTGCACAACACCGTGAATGTAGCTGACATCACTGAGCTGGACACGTAAAGATGCTTACTCTACTGATATGCGTATTTCACCAGTTTGAAAAAATAGAAACATGTTGGCGCCAGAAATGAAATTTATCTTCAGGGTGTCTAACCGGACATGGGAACCCAAGGACAGAGGAGGTCAGGAGTGGAAAAGGAGAAGTGATGGTTGTGCAAAGGAGAGGTGGGTGTGGGCAGAGGAAGACACAGCCCCCCTCCACCCACTGGCTAACCGTCCCCCCAGCACACACACACACAGAGGCAGAGCTGACGGGGCGGAAGTTGCCGCGAGAGCAGAGTTGGGTGAAGGTCAGGGACAGGCAAGGGAAGCAGGAAGAAAACCACCAGGGAGGCAGGTCCACTTGGTAAACACACTTGCCGTCACCTCCTTCCGTGGGTCCGGGAGGGGGGACCCAAGCACCCATGGGTGAACCAGGACCCGTGGGCCGGGGTGGGGGCGGGGCACAGCCAGGCCCCGGTCACCAGCCCAGCAATCCACTCCAGTACTCTTGCCTGGGAAATCCCACGGGCAGAGGAGCCTGGCACGCTACAGTCCATGGAGTCATAAAACAGCTGGACACGACTCTCCGACTGCGCGTGCACCCAAGCAATAACGTGAAATATCAAAAAAGAACCAGGAACTTGTCACGAAACCAGCAATACTGCTGTGACGGGAGGGGTCCAGTCGGGTCTGGCCAATCAGCCGGAGGCTGCACATCCCCAGAGAGGGTGGGGCAGAAGGCGCCACTCCCTGCCCCCTGCCCCCTCCTGTGGGCTCCGGCTCGATGGAGACCACCACTCAGCCCCCAGAGCACCTCCCTCCCAAGGCTCGCACTGACGTGTGAGCGGTTTTAACTTGATGATCTCTATAGTTCTCCTCACCTTAAAACTGCCCGAGTATTTGATGCTATAAAATCAAGAAACAGGGAAAGTAAACTGAAAGCCTCTGGCTCAGGTGTGCAACGATCCAGAAAACTGGGAGCTGGGCTGAAAATGCAAAGGATGAGCAAACACTCCCCCAGGGCCCAGGGGCGTTTTCACGCTCTCTGTTCTCCACCTCACAGACTTCACAGTGACCTGCTTGGGTGAAGAAGAAGGTGGTGGAAAGCTTGCCTGCACACCCACTCTTAAAGTTCCAGAAGAGACTCTTCAAAAACTAAAACAACACCTGATTGGCTAGGAAGAGAGGACTGAACACAAACATTTCCAATGCTGGAAGAACAGAAGCTTCTCCTGTGAGGTTAAGGGAGAAATCACAGCACCAAATACCTCTGAGACACTTAAGCAGTCACACATTTGCAAAAAAAAGACTGTGGACCAGATTCAGAACAAGTTATAAGGTACTTAGCACTCCTCTGAGGCATCACAGATTAGGAATTTTCGTTGCTGTTGTTGTTTCCCCCTTCCTCCTAAGAAGCTAGATAGATAAATTAAAATCCATCAGTTTTTCCAAAAACAGCAGTTGGGGGGTGGGGGGAACAGTTGTTACTTCAAAAACAAAAAGCACAGCTCTAGAATCTTAGGAAATAGCACACAAGGACACCCAAGGGGGTTCATGTGAAGCCAGCTGTTTGTAACAGTCCGCTTCCTTTTCCTTGCCCCCGTATCAAGAGAAGAGACATCCTCAACCAGAGAATGAGCACAGTCTCAGGCGAAGTCTGGACTGACAGCTGATCCCCCAACACCAGTCAGGGCCCTGGACAAGGACGTAGAAAAGTTAGAGCAAAGATCAGCCTCTGATACCAAGCCAGAGATACGACCCACCAGGTGCAGAAGGCGCTAGCCCGAAAATGCGTTTGGCTAACTGGATGGTCATTTCAGGAGGCGACCTTCAGAAAACAAATCGGTGCTAGCGATGCATGCATGGGGGCTCAGGGGTAAAGAATCTCCCTGCAATGCAGAGACGCAGGAGATGCTTGCTCAAGCCCTGGGTTGGGAAGACCCCCTGGAGGAGGGTTTGGCAACCCACTTGAGCCGTGCTGCCTGGAGAATGCCATGGACAGAGGCGCCTGGCGCGCTACAGTCCATGGGGTGGCAAAGAGTCGGAGACGACTGAAGTGACTCAGGAGAAAACAGTCGGAGCCACAGCAGCAGGCTCTCTCGATGCGCACGTACTGGCCTCACAGACTTAACACACGCTGGACTCTGTAATGCGGTCACACCTGTGACAGTCTAGCCTGGAAACAAGCAACCAAAGGAGGAGCAGGGTGTAGCATGTGGGCAGCACCCCTCCCTTTCATCTCCAGCAAGGTGGCAGGGAGGTGTGGTAGGGCCTCGGCCACACCCAGCACTCAGCGCCCTGCTGGGAATGAACCTGCTGCAGGCCGCCTTCTGCTCCATCCGAGGGATGGAGCGGCGGGACCGCATCACCCAGCCACCTTGGGGTGAGGCAGACCTCTAGTCTCGTTAGCTCCTGGGGTTTCCCGATCACACCCCCGACAAGGTGCAGAATTCCTGAGCCCCCAGCAAGCTAGGAATCCAGGCCAGCCCTGGTCTGTGGGCAACCTGGGGTGAATCACCAGCCATTCTTATACATCTTTCATCTGTAATGTAGCTGTAAGTAAGTGTTAGTCGCTTAGTCCTGTCTGACTCTTTGTGACCCCATGGACTGTAGCCCACCAGGCTCCTCTGTCCAAGACATTCTCCAGGCAAGAACACTGGACTGTGTTGCCATTTCTTTCTCCAATGTAGGTGTATCATGTGTTAAAAACCAAGGGTTTGTCCGAAAGATCTCTCATCAAAGGCTTACATTCCTTCCCAAGACGCTGCACTGCTGACTCAACTCCCACGCACACCTTCCCGGCTTCCCCACAAGCCAGGTTCCCACACCAGTCCGGCGCCAGGAACGAGTCACCAAACTCCAGCGAGCTGCCTGGGTCCCCAACCCAGGGCTCGGCAGAGCGCCGACTACCCCTCCTGGAGCCTGAAGGAGAACGGAGTGCGACCACGTGGACGCGCATCCCGGGCCCTGCAGCTCTCCTGTGTGACCCTCTCCGCCAGCAGAGGGTCCCTCCGGAAGCCCCGGACCGACAGGCCTTCGGAGGCCCTCAGCCGCGCCCGCCAGGCGCCCTCCGCGAGTCCAGCCTACAGCTGGGCTCCCGCCCGCACCCCCGCGCCCCGGCAGGCCCCCTCCTGCCTGAGCGCGCCGAGGCCCGGGCGGCGCCATGCGCAGTGGCGGCGACCCGCGCGCACGCCGCCGGGTCACGAGCGGCCAGTAGCC
>SJXQ01000736.1:328934-356974 GCA_006408695.1 Aepyceros melampus | reverse complement strand
GGCCGCCGGCGCGCCGGGGCCCAGCGCCAGCAGCCCCGAGAGCAGGAGCAGCAGCGGCCGCAGCCCCCGGCCCCCAGCCGCCATCCTCGCCGCGCGTCACCTCCCGCGACCCGGTGCCGGCGGCCCGCGCGCGCCCCTCGCGCCCTCCGTCCCCGGTCGCGCGCGCCCGGCCGGCAGGTGATAAGCGCGGGAGGGAGTGGGGCGGGGCGAGGGCCGCGGCCCGGGGCCACTTCCTGGGCCCCGGCGGGACCTGAGCGCGGGAACTGAAGGGGCCGGGCTCCCAGCCCCAGCCCCGGGCCCTGCGGGGCGGAGCGAGGGCTGGGGCGCGCCCGGGGCCCCGCGGGGGGTGGATGAGTGGGACGGGGCGTGCGGCCGAGTCACCGCGGGCAGGGCGAATACGGCGCCGGCCAGGACGCCCCTCGACCACTAGGGAAGCGCTGCACGGGTTCCCGGCCTCCACGTTCGGACCCCTGGTTTCAGACTCCTCTCTGCCACCCGCAGCCATTCACTGGACCCCGTGCAGCGCCTCTGGCCAGTGAGCCTGGCCAGGACCCCACAAACAAGTCGGCCAGGTTCCTGAGACCTTGAGCTCGATCGGGAGGAGACCCCCATCAACACGCGAAGGAACGGGGTCCCAGGAAATCCGGAATGTGTACGCATCCTGGCCTGGGCATCCCAGTTCCGCAATATAAACCACCTGCTGAAGTCCCGGACCTTCTACCTCCCCCCACGGAGGCACTGTGATCCCCACTTCTCGAGGAGAAACGAGGGGAGCTGGCCTGAAGGCCACTCATCCACGAAGGACAGCGCCGAGGCTCTCAGACCCCAAAGCCCTGTTCTCTGCGCTGCACCCGCTCTCTTCCTTCCGGAAGCCGTGGGGAGGTTACTGAAAGGGCAGATTTAGGGGCCGACACCGCCAGAGCACACCCTGCTGCGCCTCTGCCCTCAACCGCGCGCGGGAGGGAACGCTCAGCATCAGTGAACTCGGCGCAGAAGCCTTCGATCTTAAATTCAATCTACAGATTGTGCTCTGGGTTTGTAGTTGCCTTTGTCCCGACGTACAGGAGGAGAGGACTCCCAGTTAAGATGTTAATCGCTGCGCTGCGGGGAGGCCCCAGCCTAGTGGGAGGTCAGGAAAGGGCGGAGCAAGTGCCCAGGGGCCCCGCGTGTGAAGGGCCCAGGAAGTGCGCCCTGAATTGTAACCGGGGGCCCCTGATCCCCTGGAGGAGGGCATGGCTACCCACTCCAGCGTTCTTGCCTAGAGAATCCCATGTGGCCTGGCGGCTACAGGCTTTGGGGTTGCAAGAGAGTCAGAGAGGACTGAGAGACGAACGCTTGCACTTCTCAGGCCCCTTGATGACCCTGCCTGAGGGTGGAGGGAGAGGCTGAACTTCAGTCCTGCTGGGAAAGGCGTCTAGGAGGAGGTGGCCCCTGTGTTGGGCAAAGCCATCTCACCGGGTCTCCAAGAGGCCCGGATGGCCTGCGCCTGCCCCTCAGGGGCCAGCCAGCTTTGCGACAGTAGGGAGGGGTGTTTGGGGATCACCCTCAAAGCCTTTCCTGGCGGCTCAGTTGGTAAAGAGCCTGCCTGCAGTGTGGAAGACCCAGGTTTGATCCCTGGGTCCGGAAGATGCCCTGGAGAAGGACATGGCAACCCACTCCAGGATTCTTACCTGGAGAATCCCATGCATGGAGCCTGGCTGGCTGCAGTCATGGGGTCACCAAGAGGCAGACTCTACTGAGCTATTTCACTTTCACTTCCACTCGAGGCCTAAAGGCCCAGAAGTCTCTGTGAGCTGGGTTCTTCCCTGTGTGGAGCCAAGGGCTCTGGGAGAGGAAATTCCAGGGGGCTCTCTTATGTAAAGAAATGAGAGTTGTATGAGAAAAAACAGCCCCAGAGTGGGTATCTGTGAGGAGTTCTTAGTGTTCTTGTTTGCGTGTTTTATTGATTCGTTTTTTAAATAATAATGGATGGTTTAAGCTAAAAAGGCTGAAAAGAGCTCATAGTAAAAATGACTCCCCCTGCTACTCCCCCTCACCCAGTTCCCTTCCCAGAGGCAATCAGTGTTTTCTGCTTGGGTATGCTTCCAGACAGATTTTATGCATATATAAGCAAATACATGTGTGTGTACATTTGAAATTCATGATATAACTCGTCATGTTCCAATCTGCCCACTTAAATTGGCAAACCAGGAGCCTTGCCCAGCAGGTAAGTAAATACAAGGAACTCGGTGGGCCATCAGGGATCTTAAGCCCCTCTGGCCCACGGGAAGCAGGAATCCCTGTTACCCCAGCTTTCCAGATCTTCTGATTATTGAGGAGAAATCAGTGATGTCGATTCGTAGATAAAACATCTTGACTGTAAGTGAATGTAATTTATCTTGGACATCTATCCCAGGAAAATGAAAGTTTAGTTTTCACAAAAGCCCATACATACGGTGTTCAAGCAGCTTTATTCAGAACAACCCAACACTGAAAACAGCAGAGAAGTCCTTCCAGGGGTGATGGTCAAACAGACTGGTCAGTCGACACCATGAAATGCTACTTGGCAGCAAAGGAAAACAACTGATACACTCAGTAACTCGAATCCGAAGGAAATTATGCTGAGTGGAAAAAAGCCAATCACAAAAGGTTACGTTTGGCATAATTCCATTCATATAACATTCTTAAAAATGGCAAAATTATAGAACTGGAGAACAGGTGAGTGCTCGACAGGGTGAGAGCCAGACAGGGAGGGGCAGCTGGTGATGTGGCTGTGGAATGTGAACCTCTGTGAGGACGGAAATGTGTCTTGACTGTGAAAAAGTGAACGTGTTAGTAGCTCAGTTGTGTCTGACTTCTCCAACTGTGGTGTTGGAGAAGACTCTTGAGAGTCCCTTGGACTGCAAGGAGATCCAACCAGTCCATTCTGAAGGAGATCAACCCTGGGATTTCTTTGGAAGGAATGATGCTAAAACTGAAGCTCCAGTACTTTGGCCACCTCATGCGAAGAGTTGACTCATTGGAAAAGACCCTGATGCTGGGAGGGATTGGGGGCAGGAGGAGAAGGGGACAACCGAGGATGAGATGGCTGGATGGCATCACGGACTCAATGGACGTGAGTCTTGAGTGAACTCCGGGAGTTGGTGATGGACAGGGAGGCCTGGCGTGCTGCGATTCATGGGGTCGCAAAGAGTCAGAAACGACTGAGCGACTGAACTGAACTGATTGTGTCTGACTCTGCGACCCCATGGATTGTAGCCCGCCAGGCTCCTCTGTCCATGGGATTCTCAAAGGCAAGGATACTGGAGTAGGTTGCCATCCCATCTCCAGGGGATCTTCCCAACCCAGGAATTGTAGCTGGGTCTCCTGCATTGCAGGGTAAATCCTGGTTACAATATGTCCTATGGGTTTTTTCCTAATTGACACATACTTGATTTATCGACACAATGTTATCTTAGTTTCAGGTATACAGCAAAATGATTCTTTTTTTTTTTTTTCAAATTCTTTTCCATTATAAATTATTACAAGATATTGAAAGAGTTCCCCGAAGTCACCATTGCGGGGGATTGGGGGGAAGGTGCACAGGATCTCTCTGTCTTAAACACGTCTCGGTGTCTTAAAACTGCATGGGAAGGACTTTCCTGGCGGTCCAGCGGCTAAGACTCCAGGCTTCCGGCGCAGGGGACCTGGGTTCCATCCCTGGTCAGGGAACCAGATCCCACGTGCCACAACTAAGACCCAGCACAGCCAAATACACAAATAAACGTTAAAGAAGAGTTGCATGTGAATCTATAATTACCTGAAAAGAAAAAAGTTTAATTATGCAAACAGAAAAGCAAACGTACAAACAGGCCTAACAAAATAATCTTAGTAGACACAGCTTGTTGATCACCCGTATGCTTGCTTTAAGGCAGTCAGGAAATTTCCCGTGAGGACACTAGCCAACAGGAAGCAACAAAATGATGGCCAGAACATTTCCCTTCCCTCTTTCTTTTGTCCTCAGCCTTGCCCACCCCCACCCCACCCCAGCCCCGCCCAGCTGCCCGCGGTGTCTGAGTCCCAGACTCTAAGCAGCACGTGCCTTCTCTGTGTGATCTGCATCCATGCCCTGCCTCTGGGTACCTTCTCTGGGAATCGAGTGCTTTATCTGAGTTTCGGGGGCCAGGGGGCCTGGCCTGAGCACGCCATGCTGCCCCAGGCACAGAGAGCCCCGTGGAAGGAAGGGACCCCACGTTTGTCCTCCTGATAAATAAAGTGAGACAAGACAGTGGCTTCTATCAGTATGTGCCATGCCTGTCGTCTCCCGGCACTCAGAAAAATTGTGCAGACCTGAGGACCACTGGTACTGGTATTTCCTACTTGTCTTCAAATCAAAGCCTTCACATTTATTTAGAAGGAAATTTTGTCAGTTCTGTAAATAGGAAGGCAGCATCAGTTGCTCAAATAGTAGCCATAAAATAAATACAATGAAACAATAGGCTGCCATGATTCTACCCGGAGACACTGCTTCCGGAGCCCAAGGCCCAAGCTCTCTGTTCCTGGGAGGAGGACCAAGCCCTGGCTGACAAGGCGACAAGGACCTTTCTCCAGGAGCGAATGAAGGTTGAGAGGGGATTTCAAAGGCAAGCAACCTGCTTCTACTGGCATGTTGTCACATTAGAATCTATCTCCTACCTTTTTGCAACAAACACATTTTTTAAATGGTGCAGTGGAGAAGCTCAAGCATTCACGGTAGTTGCTAGAATAGCATAATGAAGCCCCCAGTGGGACCATCCACCCCCACGACCACAGCGGCGCCGGCCTTGCTCCTTCTGCAGCTAACTCCAGCCCCTGCCCGTCTCATTTTGAAACGATTCTGAGACATCTTACCATTTCATCTGTATTTCAGTGTGTGTATCACTAAAGATAAGAACCCTTTCACATGTATACGATAACCACAAGACTATCGCCACATCTAAAAAACGACCAGTAATTCCTCAGTCATAAAGTATCCAATCAGACTTCAAACTTCCAACTGTCATAGCTTTCTCTTTTCACAATTTGTACTTTCAGAATCAGGATCCGAGTAAGGTACACACATTGCAATGGGCCGAAATGAGCTTTTAATCTGCGGGTTCCCCATCCGGCTCTCTCTGCCTCCAGGCATTGTCTGTGTTCCTCTTGTGATAACAGTTCTTTAGAGCACCCTCACTCCCGCCTGCCCACCCCCACGCCGTCCATCTGTGGGGCCTGCCCGGCAGCAGTGGTCCTCCTGCGGCATGAGGCCACAGCTAGCTTCTGGTCATGGTCCCTGAGGATTAAGGAAAAGGTGGGGGGTCCTCACTGTGGGCCTTCAGCGCCGTCTCTGAGCTGGAAACCTCAGCATTTAGGGAAATAAAAAGAAAAAGGCTGGGCACAATGGAACAGCTCCAACCCCAGCAAAATGCTTTCTAAAACTTCAAGGGAATGGCACCGTTTAATTAGGCAGAAATGCAGCTTTTTGCCAATGCTCAGACATGCTGCCTGCTCACGGGATCTAGTGTTGAGTTGTGCATTCATGCTCACGAGGGACGGTTTCCTCACACTTGCCACTTCCATCCCCTGCCAGGATCAGGGGATGCCCGGGCCAGTTCTCTGCCCCTGGACCGCCGAAACCCTCATCCTCACCCCCTTGCTCTCTTCTTCCCCGAAGACCTCACCATGGGACAGTGGAGGCAGGGAAAGCTGACTGATGCGCCACGCCGTCAGGCCCCTCGGAAGTGCTGGCACGCATGCTATCGCACCGCCAAGCCTGACGCCAGCAGCCCTGGAGGGACACAGGGGGTCTCAACCTCACCAGCCACCAAAAACTGGAGGAGGGGGACTTCCCTGGTGGGCCACTGGCCAAGACTCCGTGCTTCCAATGTAGGGGCCCTAGGTTCGATCCGTGGCCTGGGAACTGGATCCCACATGCCACAGCTGAGAGCTTGCATGCCACAACAAAGGTGGAAGATTCTGCACAGTCAAGTAAATAAATTTGAAAAATACTGGAAGAGAGGATGTCCTAGCCCTGGCTTCCCAGATGGGCCCTGCCCACCACCAGGAAGCGGACGCTGGTACCAGAGTGGTCGACACGGGCCACAGTACGCGCCTGCCTGGCCCACCCTCCACAGCCCCCCAGATGCCTTTGGCAGAAGAGTCTAAACTCCTCCGTGAGCTTCAGGCCCCTCCAGGCATATCTGCTTCCCACACAGCATCGCCTCTTCCGGCCACCTCCCAGGCCCTCCCCTCCAGTCTGCACACAGCTGGCTGTTTCAGCCTCTTAGGGACGAACATTTTTTTCTAACACTCCTTCATAAGACAAAAAAATTTTTTTAATTAAAAAATATTTTTATTTTTATTAAAAATTAAATATCACAGCCCCAAAGGGAAAGGTAATAGATTATTCTTTTTAATCAGTATATTTTTTAAAAACATACTTTCATATCTGCCCATTGCACTAATAAATAACACCAGGGTGTACGGGTCCATTTACTAAATAAGAATGCAATCAAACAGAAATTTGCAGTTTTGGGGGGAGTGAGGATTCCACCTGCCGATGCAGAAGACACAGCTTCCATCCCTGATCTGGGACAATCCCACATACCGCGGGGCATCTAAGCCAGTTCAGCACCATTGAGCCTAAGCTCCAGAGTCTGAGAGCTCCAGCTACTGATGGCCGCGTGCCCTAGAGCCTGTGCTCTGCAACGAGAAGCCACCAGAAGCCTGCACACCGCAGCTGGAGAGTAGCCCCTGCTCACGGCAACCAGAGACAAGCCCATGAAGCAAGGAAGACCCAGCATAGCCAAAAACACAAACATAAATAAAAATGTTTTTAAAAAACATTAAGATGATAAACTTTACATGAACTCTACCACCACCACAACAAAAGGATTTTAAAAAAAACAACAAAACCCTTAACAGTAGCCACAGTAACTAGAACTTAAACCTACAGAGGCTTCCAGGCATTTGTGTATTTCATCCCTGTGTGATGAATTAAAAACATACGGTGTGTCTTTTATCACTGACATTAATATTGCCTGGGCAGGGTGGTTACGGAGACCAGACCGACTTCAGTCCCTCTTGTTGCTGTCTGCAGCATCTCTGGACAGTGCACCTTCGTGCTGTGGGCAGCCCCCAGCCCATCCTCAGGCACAGCTTACTCTGAGGCCTGTGCATACGCTGGTCAGATGCCATCCCTGCTCCCTGTTGGCTGCGTGGCGCTGAGAAGGTAATTGGTTACACCTTCACTGATAACATGGAGTTGCTCATGGTCCCCAAGGCACAGAGATCCCATTGATAAGACATGTAACCTTAGGACAGGGCTTCGGACACTGTGCAGTCAATTACTTTCTCCACGAGGAGGACATTCCTCTTCCTCAGAAAACACTACCCAGAGTTCTTCCCTTTGAATTGTTTCCCAATATTTAATAATCAGGTTTTTTTTTGTTAACATAAAATCTAGCTTTATAATTTCTTTTAAAACATCAGAAGTTAAAAAAAAAACAATCAGAAGTATTGGCAACACGGGGCTCATCTTCCCACAGGGTAATGACCTGCCAGAGACGAGTGGCCATCTTTTGAAAGAAGGATTTTCAACCTCCCCAGTTTGCCACAGTCCCCACCACTCCCTACTCATCCCAAGCAGCTTTACATTATACACAAATAAAATTCAAACCCAGGAAACAAAATCCATTAGGAAGCTTTCATTTCACCCAGACTTGCCAATGCAGTGATGAGGAGGAACTTCAAAGTTTAAAGTTTGCCCATAACTTTCCATATGTTCACGGAGGCGAAGAGGCCAGAGTTCTGCCGACCTTGCAGCAGGCCTCAGACTGTCCGCCCTCCGGCCGAGCCGCCTGTCAAGGAAGGATGACTTCCTGCCTGAAGCTACACTCTCCCTGCCCGCCCATCCCGCAGGGCACTTGTTTCCATTTCGCAGAGCAGCCAGGTAACTTTAGCCAAACTGTCCTGGGGGCTGTTTTTGTTTCTTGTTTTGCTTTTGTAATTCTTGCCCCGAGCATGTGGGAATTTAGTTCCACAACCAGGGATCGAACCCACGCCCCCTGCATTGGAAATGCAGAGTCTTAACCACTGGAGCGACAGGAAGTCCCCGAACTGTTAACAATATCACAGTATTCACATCACAAAGGTGCACAGTAGACTGCGGCAGATCATAGCGTCCTTTAAGTCAGATGGAGAGGGAAATGGCACCCACTCCAGTGCTCTTGCCTGGAGAATCCCAGGGACGGGGGAGCCTGGTGGGCTGCCTGCCGTCTGTGGAGTCGCACAGAATCGGACACGACTGAAGCGACTTAGCAGCCAGTACTCTTGCCTGGAAAATCCCATGGACAGAGGAGCCTGGTGGACTACAGCCCAAGGGGTCGCAAAGAGTTGGACATGACTGAGCCACTTCGCTTTCACTTAAGTCAGAACATGACTTGAGTGGATAATTTAGGTTTTGCATCCATTAGAAACTTTGAGGAAGTCAGAGTTTAAGTAGCTGGTGAGAGTAGGGGGTGCGGTTCTTTGCTCCCATTTTTACTCCATGGGCCCAGAATGCTTTCTGTAGGACTAAGAAAGGCAGTGTCTATCGGGGAGGGGAAATTTCCCTCTTCCCCCATTGGGTTCCTGTGGCTGAGCTAATAATAAAATGGACATATTTACGTAAGTAAATAAATTTTAATTTGTGCTCATCGAGGTTTCACAGTAATGAGACCTAAGAGGTGGCCAAAGCAAGCAGCTTGTATATTTTTTTAGACAAAGAAACAATAAATTTGAGAGGAATTGAAAGGAAAAAAGGAAATGAGGCTTTGGGAACTCTAATCAGAGTTGGGGCTTGGGGTGGTAAATTAAAGAAGTAACAGGTTTGTTTATATAGACTCTCGCCATGGATCTCCTATTTCTGGCAATAAGGGTTCCTTCCACTTCCAGACGCAGGCAGTGGTGACCCTCTTACAGGAGAGATTTATTCCCTGCTTTCTGGGAGGCAGAGAGGAGGGTCACAGGTTCCCTCTTGTGTTAACATCTGCCTCAAGTGTTAGCCTCTCAGTTGCGTCCGACTCTCTGTGACCCTAAGGACTGCAGCCCTCCAAGCTCCTCAGTCCACGGAATTCTCCAGGCAAGAATACTGCAGTGGGTATCCATTCCTTCTCCAGGGGATCTTCCTGACCCAGGGATCGAACCTGGATTTCCTGCACTGCAGGCAGATTCTTTGCCATCTGAGCCACCAGCGAAAGTAATTTTAACTCAGAATAACCAGTGTGCCATCAGGGCATATTTGGGGACGGCCTGACCTGCCAGAAATCATCTTTACTTTACACTTCTTACTTTCTCTCCTACCGTTTTTATCTCAGGGCAAAAAGAGAAGTTTGTGAGAATAAATTCCACTTCTCTACCAGCTGAAAATTAGAACTGCTTGAGTATGGTGTTAAGAGGCAGTTTGCGGAGAGCTAAAGAAATCATACTGAGAAGATAGACAAGAAACAGAAGCTTCCCAGGAGAGAAAGTCCCAGTGGCCAATACACACAGAGACCTGCCCGTTCCTGATCCAGGGAAAGGCAAAATAACAGAGGAGTGAGCTGGCTTTTCTCACTGATCAGATCAGCCAAACTCTTAAAGTCTGACTCTATCGAGTCTGAGCAAAGACAGGGGAAACACAGTCTCTTGCACTGCTGGTGGAGGTGTAAATTGCTTCAGCCAGTTGGAGATTTTTAGGACATGTGTCTGCAAGTCCTTCTTGAAAATCTGAGCCCAGATATGTTTCAGAATTTTAGAAATAGTTTTTACTTATTTACTTATTTTTGGCTGTGCTGGTCTTCGTTGCTGAGTGGGCTGTTCTCTAGTTGTGTCCAGAGGGGGCTACTCTCCAGTTGCAGCGGGCGGGCTTCTCACTGTGGCGGCTTCTCTGTTGCGGAGCTCGCGCTATAGGGCGCAAGGGGTTCAGCAGCTGCAACCCCTGGGCTCTCGAGCGCAGGCTCAGTGGTTGCGGCATGCGGGCTTAGTTGCCCAGACACGTGTGGGATCTTCCTGGACCAGGAATCGCTCCCACACCTCTTGCACTGGCAGGTGGGTTCTTTACCCCTGAGCCTCCAGGGAAGCTGCTGTTTCAGAATCTTTT
This sequence comes from Aepyceros melampus, assembly GCA_006408695.1. Classification (NCBI taxonomy): domain Eukaryota; kingdom Metazoa; phylum Chordata; class Mammalia; order Artiodactyla; family Bovidae; genus Aepyceros; species Aepyceros melampus. Next base: position 346,878 of record SJXQ01000736.1, on the reverse strand, counting down.
GGTTTTTCATTTAGTTTGAAAAGTAAAAGGTGCAAAACCCATTTTTGCAACACCGCTCCCAGTGAATTCAAGAACAGCACCTACTGTCAACACTTTGACTGTTCTTAAAGCACACATCAGTATCCACACTGAACGGGCAGAGGACTAAACAGTCTCAACACAAGGATGTCAGTTTTCACTGCAACGGACTTTGATGAGAACTTATGGGGAAAGTGATATTAGGGGTTTTGGGGGTTTGTTTTTTATTTCAGAATGGTGGGGAGGGATCTTGGATCTGTATTTAGTAAACCTGAGCACAGACAAAGCTCAAGACCTAGCAGTTCATCTCATAAAGATGTGCCTTAGAATATGAGACTTGAACTTTTTTTCTCAATTAAAATTTTTTGAAGCATAGCTGATTCACAGTGTTGCACTAGTTTCTGCTCCACAGCGAAGTGACTCAGCGATGAACATACGTAGCCTCTCCCATACTCTTCCCGCCATGCTGCATTGCAGGACATCGACGACGGCTCCCTGTGCTGTACAGCAGGGCTCTGTCGTCCATCCACCCTGCATAGAACAGGCTGCGCCTACTAACAGGGTTTGAACTCTTCTGAGTGCAACCCACAGTATGAGAAACACCAGTCAGAGACTTCCCTGGTGTCCAGTGGTTAGGGCTCCGCGCACCCACGGCCGGGGCCTGGGTTCGATTCCTGCTCAGGAACTATATTCCACATGCTGCTCAGTGCAGCTAAAAGCAAAGCAACGCGACTACACGTGACCCGCTTCCCGATGCTTTGTGTGAGCGAAACGAAGTTTTTATGAAGCAGCATTACCTTCCTGCAGGTGACCATCCTGATATCCTCTGCTTCATATTTCATCACTTGGGTGTTTAATATGTGCCAGCATAGTTCTAAGCCTTTTCATTCTTTCAAAAGTTCTTGGATAACAACTCAATGATAAAAAAAAAAAGAAAGCCAAATAACCCAATTTTTAAAATGAGCAAAGAGCGTGAATAGGTATTTTTCTGAAGAAGATATGTAAACAGCCAATAGGAAGATGTCCAACGTTATTAGCCACCAGGGAAATGTCAATCAAAACCACAGCAGATAGCATTTCACGTCAACTGGGATGGCCGTGATAACCAAAAAAGGGACATACCAAGTGTTGGTGAGGATGTGGGAACTGGAACCACACAGAAGGAAAAACTTTCCCATGCCATGTTAGGTTCAGTAATGGGGGCAGGTTAGCAAGAAGACAGACTTTTATAGGTACTGGAAGTTCACAGGGAAACATAGTCTCTAAATAGCTGAAGACTCAATAGGGGAGAAGGATACGGGAAAATGCTTCTATGGAATAACAGACGGGTTTCCAGAGGAGCAAGTGGGAAACAAGAAAGCCCATGATGTTTGTTTAAGCCAGCGGTGCTAGTGGTAGAGGGCCCACCTGCCAGTGCAAGAGAGGCAGGTCCGACCCCTGCGTTGGGAAGGGCCGGAGGCGGGCATGGCAGCCAGTCCCGTCGTCTTGCCTGGGAAACCACACACAGAGGAGCCTGGGGCTACAGTCCGCAGGGTTGCAAAGGGTCAGACGCGACTGGAGCACTTGGCACAGCACACAAGCAGCTGCGAGGGGCTTCCTGTCGCTTCCTTCCAGCCCTAGAGAGGAGGTTGCGGAAGTTTCCACCTTTAAGCGAAGGAAGGAAGCTCTGAAGAGGCTCTTCCTGCAATTGTGAGTCTCAAATGTCTTTCCTTTAAAATGATCTTTCTTTCAACTCTGGAGGCCTCATTGGGCGCCCAAAGGACCCTCGCTCAGTGCTGATGGGAACACAAAATGGTGCGGACCCTTTGGAAAATACCTGGCAGCTCCTGGAAAATTAAACATAGAGCTGCCCTGTTGTTGAAAGTGAACGTCGCTCTGTCGTGTCAGATTCTTTGTGACCCCATGGACTACACAGCCCATGGAGGTCTCCAGGCCAGAATACTAGAGTGGTAGCTTTTCCCTTCTCCAGGGGATCTTCCCACCCCAGGGGTTGAACCCAGGTCTCCTGCGCTGCAGGCAGTTTTTCACCAGCTGAGCCCCGGGGGAAGCCCCCGTTGCTGTTTTCAGCCGATCGGTCGTGTCCGACTCTTCGTGACCCCATACACCGAAGCATGCCAGGCTTCCCTGCCCTTCACTGTCTCCCGGAGTTTTCTCAAACTCACGTCCACTGACTTGATGATGCTGTCTATCCGTCTCATCCTCTGCCGCCCCCTTCTTTTGCCTTCAATCTTTCCCAGCATCAGGGTCTTTTCCAATGAGTTGCCTATGATCCAATAATTCTGCTCCTAGGTATATACCCAAAAAGAAATGGAAACATTCCTCTACACAAAAACTTATATACAGACATTCATTAAATTATTCACAGCAACCAAAAAGGGGAAACAACCCAACTGTCCATCAACTGAGGAGTGGTCTGTCATACAATGGAATACTGTTCAACAACAAAAAGGAAGCAAGAGTTGAGACGCGCTGCAACGTGAACGAACCTTGAAGGCATGAAGTCACTGAAAGAAGCCAGTCACAAAATGCCACACGTCACATTATCCCATTCATGTGAAACGTCCAGGATTTCCGGAAGCAGAAACGTAGCTTAGTGGTTGCCTGGCAGTGGGGGTGTGGGTGGAGAGCAGAAATGGGGAATGGTTGCTGATGGTCCAAAGGTTTGTTTGAGGGGATCTGAGAATGTTCTAAAACTAGAGGGCGGTTTGTGACTTCCCTGGGCTTTCCTGGCGGCTCAGACAGTAAAGAACCTGCCTGAGATGCAGGAGACCCCAGTTCAACCCCTGGGCAGGGAAGATGCGCTGGAGAAGGAAACGGCAAGCCACTCCCATATTCTTCTGGGAGAAATCTATGGACGGAGAAGCCTGGCGGACTACAGTCCATGGCGTCACAAAGAGTAGGTCACGACTGAGTGAGTAACACACACCTGAGACTTCCCTGGGAGTCCAGTGGCTGAGATTCTTCCCTGGGGTCCAGTGGCTGAGAGTCTACACTCCCAATGCAAAGGACACTGGCTGGATCCCTGGTTGGGGAACTAAGACCACACGCCATTCTGAGTGGTCCAAGACTAAATAAGTAAAATTAGAACATTGTGGTGCTCGTACGACCCCGAAACGCCGCGAAACACTGAACTGTAAATGCATTGTGATGCTTGTACGACCCCGAAACGCCGCGAAACACCGAACTGTAAATGCATGAGTTTTCATGACATGCGAACTATATCTCGATAAAGCTAAAAAAAAGTTTGGTTGAAATCCGGGGCACTCTATGTCCCCATTCTGATGTCTATGTCAGAAGCTTTCCCTGTCCTTTTTATACTTTAATGAAACTCTGCTACACACACACACACACACACACACACTCTCACACACACACACACACTCACATACACACACACACACACACTCTCACACACACCTCACTCACTCACAAACACACACTCACACACACAATTTTGGTTGAAATCCCTTCCATTCATCTCTCACCCCGCTTATAGGTTGTGACCCACAGTGAGACGAAATGGCTACAGAGAAAGTCTCATGTGTACAAGCAGATGTGAAGAAGGATATTTGTTGCAAGACTTTTTTTGTGAATATAAATAAATTAGAAGTGTCTCTAATTTCACTCTTGGGATAAAATACAACAGTCAAACAGGATGACCCAGACCTATAGATTGACAGCTTGAGATCACATCACAGCGTTGCATGAAGCAGCCACGTCGTCAGGGAACACTGGGGCTTTCTGTCTCGGGAATGTTCTTTTTCTTCACCTGACTGACGGTCCCATGAGGGTTCACTTTGCACCCTTTTGTAAAACTGAACACTTTTCTGTATCTGCATAATTTATAAATAACTTAATTTAAAAAAATAAAATACGGCATGTTAGGTACAGCTTGATGCTGTTTATGTATAAATTTTACAAACATGCCAGTCAATAGCATTGTACCCATCCATGCCTGGTCAGGAAAATAGAAGTTGTTCTAGCTATATTGAGCAGAAAGGTATTTAATGTAAATAATCACTTTCAAGTGTGTTGAAGGGGACGAGCAATAGGAAACAGTACTCAGACATCAGGAGGCTTCTCTGCCCCTGGACTGATGTCAAGAATGCGCAGGTACCGCTCACCCGCCAGAAGCCCTGCCCTCGACCGTGAGCTCAGGGGCCGAAGGTCCTTCTCCTGCCGCAGCTGAAAGCACCATCAGCCTGCGGAGCTGGCGCAGAAGGGAGGACAGCTTCCTTCTCTCTGCTCCCCTGCAATCTCCAAACGCAGAAACAAGGGGGTGGGCTGATAGCTTGGAAGCTTCCGGTCCCACAGGCTAAGCAGAGAGCAGGCAAAGACGGAACAGGGCTGACAGAAGCCAGCGTTTATACGGGAAGGGCTCCCCGCCGAGTCACGCAGTGATCACAGCCAGCTTTGCTGCTGCTGTGGTCCAGCCGCTCAGTCGTGTCTGACTCTGCGACCCCATGGACTGCAGACACCAGGCTTCCCTGTCCTTCACTATCTCCTCGAGTTTGCTCAGACTCATGCCCACTGAGCCGATGATGCCGTCCCACCATCTCACCCTCTGACTTCCCCCTCTCTCTTGCTCTCAATCTTTCCCAGCCTCAGGGACTTTTCCAGTAAGCGGCTCTTCACATCAGGTGGCCCAAGTATTGGAGCTTCAGCTTCAGCAACACTCCTCCCAGTGAACATCCAGGGTTGATTTCCTTTAGGACTGATTTGAGCTCCTTGATTCCCACCCGAGTCATGATAGTAATCAGAGTCACCTTTATAACAGTTTATGTCTTTAATTTTAAAAGTTAAATAAATGAGTGATTGTTGATTATGACTTTGGAGACAATGGGCACTTATTTTATTATTATGCATCTTTTTCTACATCTCCTTAAATTCTAAGAGTCTAACATATTCCAAAAATCTAACTTCTAAAAATTCAGCCAAAAAAGAACTTAATGAAAAAGAGTATATACCAAAACGCTAACGATTTTTCTGGTAGGGTGGTAACCTAGGGAATTTTTGCCTTTTGTTTTAAATTTTTGAAGTATTATTTGACACCTGTATTAAATTTATAGTGAAACATTATGGTAGGGATGCTCTTGACTCTTGCATAATTTTACATGAGTGTAATAGTTTGGAGGAAATCCCACGTCAAGAACATCATTTTAAGCTCTTGTAACTATATGGAAGATGAGCTTGAGATGTCTGTTGGTGCAGACAGCATCCTTTCAAAAGAAAAAGAAAATAATGACAAAGTCAGTGGACTGCTTCTCCATTCAGCTTGTTGAGAACCCTGGGACAAGCCTCTCTGAGGACTGACTCCGGACACAGAGATGGATAAAATGACGTGTCAATCTGTTTACAGGGCACGACTGTGACTCATAAGGGGCTTCCCAGGTGGGGCAGGTTTCCCAGGTGACACACCCACCTGCCAGTGCGGGAGATGCGAGAGATGGGAGTCCGATGACCCCTGGGTCAGGAGCATCTCCTGGAGTCGGAAATGGTAGCCCGCTCCAACATTCCTGCCTGGAAAATGCCCTGGACCGAGGAGCCTGGCGGGCTGCAGGCCATCGAGAGCACACACACATTTGCTCATTCAGGTGATGAGAACGTATTTCTCATACAAAACTGCTCTTCAGCCACAGCTTCTGGCTCAAAGCTTCCAAAACCCTTGGAACTTCCTGGGACATGAGAGCAGTAAGAACACCATTTGTCATGATACGTGGTTTCTTAACTTCAGCTTTAGAGCCACAAAGGTGAGATAGGCGTCCTGTTATTTATGACAACCCCAGCTCCAACATTCCTGCCTGGAAAATGCCCTGGACCGAGGAGCCTGGCGGGCTGCAGGCCATCGAGAGCACACACACATTTGCTCATTCAGGTGATGAGAACGTATTTCTCATACAAAACTGCTCTTCAGCCACAGCTTCTGGCTCAAAGCTTCCAAAACCCTTGGAACTTCCTGGGACATGAGAGCAGTAAGAACACCATTTGTCATGATACGTGGTTTCTTAACTTCAGCTTTAGAGCCACAAAGGTGAGATAGGCGTCCTGTTATTTATGACAACCCCCTTTCTACCTCCACTGGGCTTTTGTTGATGAGGTGACTTGGGCAAGCATCTAAGGATGGGGCTGGTTACCAGGGGAACCACGTTTGAACAGAGGGGAGAGGACTGATTTCGGGGAGGGGAGATGGGCTGGAGGGCGAATGGCTGGCCAGTGGTCAGTGACTGATCAGTCGTGCCTGTGTGAGGAAGCCGGAGGTTCAGAAAGCTTCCAGGATGGGGAACCAGAACTTGTCTACGTGTCACCGTACTTTGGGGATTTTCATGCAGGCCTCATCCTGTAGGTATGATTAACCATTAAGTGAATCTCCAGCCTCTCTCCCCACTCCCCAGTGGTTAGGGGCTGAAGCTGAACGATCTAAGCTTCTAATCCTGGCTTGGTCTTTCTGGAGACCAGCCCCCATCTTGAAGCCATCCGGGGGCCCACAAGTATCGCCTCAATATAACAAAAGACACTCCTAAAATTACAAAAAAAAATTTTTTTTGTTTAAATTTTTTTAAAAATTTAGAAAGGAGCTTCCCTGGGGTCTAGTGGTTAAGACTCCACGCTTCCAATAGTGGGGGCCCAGGTTCAATACTCTTGGTCAGGGAACTAAGATCCCACACACAGTACAGTGCAGCCAAAACATAGCAACCACAACAAGGACACTCCCATCATCCAGGAAATCCAAGGGATGTAAGAGCTCTGCGTGAGGGTCCCGGGCCAAAGACCAGTATCAGAACAGACAGTGTTCCTGGTACCAAACAAGTAAAATCAACCCCGTTCCACAGACCTGAAAACGGAGCAAAACCAATGGCTTCTGAAAAGGCACCTGACCACTTGGCTGGTAGAACAGGACTTCAAACTTAGTTCTTCTGACATCCAGGTCAGGGCTGAAGATATTCCCAATGATATATATATATATATATATATATATATATTTTAAATCAGAACTCTCTTCTGTCTGCATTCTCACTTTGAGTGTGAGATGCCCACGTGAACGGGGACTGGGCCCATATGCATTCTCTCTCCCACACTAATTGGCTTCAGTTTGCTTTTGCTCAGGTCAGCTCATGGACACACAGAGAAGAGGATAGTAGTCATTAAAAAAGATTTTAAAGGAGTGGCTGTGAAGGGCTCTGCTGTTCTCCAAAGCCAGTTTCTGCTCCCAGAGGTGGGATGAGACGATTGTCTGTCGCAGAATTGTGTGTGTCTTTCAGCAAAAATGGGCTGCACTTGGATGCTGAAGAGCTGACATCCTAAGGAACTCGGGCTTCTGAGATCAGGGCCTTTTCCTCCCAGGCAGGAGACAATGACGCCCTGTGTGCGCCTCAGCGGTCAGCTTTCCCGATGCCGTTGTCAACTGCGATCTTTCCATCCTCAGTAACCGGCAGAGCACAGAGCAGAGCACTTGGGAGAGAGCCTTCAGGAGACCCAGCACACGCACGCTTTAAGGGCTGTGCCCATCTCACACGCGAGGACGCTGGCTCACACAAGCAGTGAGGTGCCCGAGATCCCACAGAGCTGACCAAGACCCTGGCCCCAGCGCACGTTCCTGTACTGGGGGCTGGGGTCGAGGTGAGGCTACACACTCCACATGTCCAAGGGCAACAGCATTTTGCTTGATGGTTTATTTCTTAAGAAAAAAAAAAAAACTGACCTAATTTATTTTTTGAAGTTCAGTTGATTAACAATGTTTTAGGTGTACACAAGTGACTCAGATATATATACATACATTTATATATATATATCTCCTCAGATTCTTTTCCATTATAGGTTTTATAAGATATTGAATATAGTTCTCTGTGTTTTGCAGAAGGACCTTGTTGTTTATTTTATATATAGTAATTATTTCTTTCCAGACAGGGAAATGGTTCATGTTCCTGCTTAAAATATCTTCACGGTCTTTAGACCAATGGCCAGGAAATTGTGAATAATAATCAGTTTTTAAAGAAACACGATAGGTTAGGCAGAACACGGTAGTTTCTTAAAGAGTGGCCGTGAAATTCCGGTTTGAACCTGACTGATAGGTTTCACCTGTAAGCAGAGACAAGCCGTAGCACCTCCAGGGACGAAGGATTCATCCCCGCCTGAATCAGCTGCTTGTTCCTCTGCCCCACGTCAGCCCAGGATCCACCTGCCCACAGCTTCCTTCCATCCCTCGGACCACACTCTGCTGCCACCCGCTGTCTATCCTCTGCACGCCGGACACAGGCCCACGGCAGGAGGGGACACCGAGACACAGCTTAGCCTGAGGATGAGGACTCGACCCCGAGCCGAGCCTGGCTGTCTGCACACCTGATGGGCCTCGGTCAAGTAACCTCGACTTCTGTCCTGTCCTGAGAGCACTGAGTATGGACCTTCATTCTCTCTTGACACAGCTGCTTAGATTGTATTAATAAGGGTCGTCCAGAGAACCAGAACAGAATCTGCCCGTGTGTGTGTACATAAACACGCAGGTACATTTCAAGAGATTTATTATAAGGAATGATTCACACAGTTAAGGAGGCTTGCAAATCTCAACATCTGTGGTCTGCAAGCCACAGACTCAGAAGGGCCGATGCTGCGGTCCAGTCCAAGCTTGAAGGTCAGAGAACTGGGAGAACCAAAGAGGCAAGTTCCAGCCCAAGGGCAGGAAAGGACCCGAGTCCCAGCTCAGAACTCGGGTCACAGAATTCCCTCTTACTCAAGCTTTTTTCCCCCTTGGGTCTTCAGTTAATGAGACTATATTCGGATGGCAATTCAGCGTACTCCGTCTACTGATTCAGATGTTAATCCCACCCACAGATGTCTTCACAGACCTGTTTGACCAAACGTCTGCCCCCAGACCCAGTCAAGCTGGCGAATAAAGCTTAATCTGCTAAGTTCCTCCAAGCACTGGTTCTGGACTACCCACAAATTCTGACATGCTGTGTTTTCACTCCCATTCAGTTCAAAATACTTTGAAACTTTTTTGAGTGCACCCTAAGCCAAGTGCAACTCTTGAGACTCCGTGGACTGTAGACCGCCATGCTCCTCGGTCCATAGGATTTCCCAGGCAAGAATCCTGGAGTGGGCTGCCGTTCCCTTCTCCAGAGGGTCTTCCCAACCCAGGGATCAAATCTGAGTCTCCTGCATTGGCAGGAAAATTCTTTATCCACTGAGTCACTTGAGAAGTGGTTTGATTAAAAAGATTTTTGAGATTTTCTGGATAGCTTTTTAATTTTCTTTTTAATTAAAAAAATTTTTTTTGACTGCACCCCATGGCATGTGGGACCTTATTTCCCCGACCAGGGATGAAACCTGCCCCCTGCTCTGGAAGACAAAGCCTTAAATCAGTGGACCACTGGGGAACTCCCTAATTAAATAAGAATAATAATGTGGTGAATACACAGAACGGATATCATCTTCTGAACCATCGCATTACACACACTCACACTGTGGGGCAACCATCACTGCCATCATCTCCAGAACTCCTTCCATCTTATCAGGCTGAAAGTGTGTCCCCAGTAAGCACTAACTCTCCATTCCTCTCTCCCTGAGCCCCTGGCAACTACCTGTCTACATTCTACCTCTGTGAATCTGACCACTGTAGGTGCCACATGTAGGTGGAATCAGACAGTGCTTGTCTTTTTGTGACCGGCTATTCACTGAGCATAACGTCCTCTAGGTTCAACAATGTTGTCATGCATCAGAATTTCCTTCCTTCTTAAGGCTGAACATTCTGTTGTCTGCAGAGACCACAGCTGGTCTGCCCATGGTCTGTTGATGGACACTTGGGTGCTTCTGCATTTTTAGCTATGTGAATAGTACTACGGTGCACATATGTGTAAAAATCTCTCTTAAGACCCTGCATTCAGTTGTTTGGATGTTTATGCAGAAGTGAAATTGCTGCATCCTATGGTAACTCTATGTCCAATTTTTTGAGAAACTATCACACTGATTTCCACAGTGGCTGCACCATTTTACCTTCCCACCAACAGTGCACAAGAGCTCCAATTTCTCCACATCCTTGCCAACACTTGCTATTTTCTGGATTTTTAAAAACAGTATCCATTCTAACAGTTGTCAAAAACAACTTATCTTCCCTGGTGGCTCAGCTGGTAAAGAATCCACCAGCAATGATGGAGACCTGGGTTTGATCCCTGGGTCGGGAAGATCCCCTGGAGAAGGGAACAGCTACCCAGTCCAGTATTCTGGCCTGGAGAGTCCATGGGGCTGCAAAGAGTCGGACACAACTGAGCCGCTTTCACTCTCTGAGAGTTATTTTATGGCCCAGTGTGTGGACTCTGTGCCGGGTATATTTCCTGACTTCTTGAAAGGGATGTGCATTCTGCAAGAGTTCAAGGTAACAGTCCTTAAACATCGGACTTAAACATAGGACAGTTTGTTGATAGCGGTGCTTAAATATTCTATATCCCTACTGATGTTTCAATTATTTTTTTGTCTACTGAAGGAGGTGTTAAAATATTCAATATTACAAACAGCTTTAAGCTAATAAATTTGACAACCTACACGAAAGTAGCAAATTCCCTGAGAATCACAGCTCAGTGAAAGGGATACAAAAAAGATATAAAAAATCTGAATGACTCCTTAACTTAAAAAAAATAAATTTGCAACAAAAAACTTTCCCACGAGGAAAAATCCAGGTCAAGAGGGCTTCTCTGGGGACAGTCTAGCACATATTTATGGAAGAAATAATGCAAATTTACACCTTCTCTTCCAGAATACAGAGGAAGTGAACTTGCTTCTCTACTCCTTTTAGTGGGCTGATGTAACTCTGATACCAAACCCCCTAACAAGCAGAGAAAAGTGAAGATCAATATCTCTTTTAAACACAAAAATCTTAACAAAATATCGGAAAAGAGAATCCAGTAATATATAAAAGTATACTGCATTATGGCCAAGAAAACTTGCCCCAAGAATGTGAGATTGGTTTAGCATCCAAAACTCAATCAGGAGACTTCCCCGGTGGTCCACTGGCTAAGACTCCATGCTACCAACGCAGGGGGCCCAGGTTTGATCCCTGGTCAGGGAACGAGATCCTACAAGCTGAAACTAAGACTTGGTGCAGCCAAACAAGTAAATAAATATAAAAAACAATCAGTAAATATCATCTCATTAAGGAGGTAAAAGGCAAAAATCATACACGCATCTCATTAAGGCAGAAAAAGCAGTTCAGGACATTCCACACCCACTTGTGATAACAGCTTTCAACAAAATAGGAAGAAAAATAATAAACTGCATCTATGAAATACACATAGTAACTGAACTGCTTAATAATGAGACGTGGAAAACTTTTCTTCACTTCAGCCACGAGGCAAGGATGCCTAACCTCACCACGCTGATTCAACATTCTACTGGAAGTTCTAGCCAGTGCAGCAAATAAGAGGAAAAAAAGGATACGTGTTGGAAGGAAAAGATTCAGCTGTTTCTATTTGCAGGCAACACCATTCTGCATACAGAAAACCCAAAGAATCATAAAAAGCAAAATCTGCAAAAAAAAGTAGTGAGTGAATTTAACAAGGCTGTATGTGTTGGGGAGGAAGGAATTTTCCTCTGAGCTTCTAGGTTCTTCTGGTTGGTCTAAGCATGAAACTGAATTGAGAGGGATTAACAGGAGAAAATCAGACAGAAGTTTAATAACATGTACACATGGGAGAGACCGAGGAAAACGAAGCAATTTAGTGAAACAACTGAAAACCTCGCCTTAAATAGCACCTTCAGCTAACACAGAGAGGATGCTGGAGGTAGTACTAGGTTTGGGACCTCAAAGGGCAGCAAGGCAATTAATTCCAGAGACAATGAAAAGGCAAATGCTGGTAAACAAGTGACTGCTTGATCGGCACAGACAATGGGACATGGAGAGGAGCCTGAACCAGCAGACTTTGCTGGGGTCCCCCTTCCTACACACCTGGTTCACGTTATCCAGAGTTACCTGTGCTACAGCTCCCTCCTGTAACAGGACCTTTATCTGTATTCTTTTAGACAGTCGTGTGTGTGTGTGTGTGTGTGTGTGTGCCCGTGCGTGAGTGTGCATTCAGTCGTGTCTGACTCTTTGCAGCCCCATGGTCTGCAGCCCACCAGGCTCCTCTGTCCATGGGATTCTCCAGGCAAGAATACTGGAGTGGGTTCCCATTCCCTTCTCCAGGGGATCTTCCTGACCCAGGAGTTGAACCCACATCTCTTGCATTGGCAGGCAGGTTCTTTTACCACTAGTGACACCTGGGAAGCCCTTTAGGCAGTTAGGGGAATGTCAAAGATTCTTCCAGAGTCTTTGGGGCCTTTATTTTCAACTCAAAATAATCTGCAGGCTAGAGAGATAGTAATAACTTTGGGGTTGGCGAATTTTGCTCCTTTAGAGAGAATATAAGATCAATATACAAAACCTGAGTTTACATATACTAGAAACAAGAAAAAAAAAAGAACATCGTTTGTAATACCATAAGAACATCACATACTAATATTTATAAACTGATAAAATAGAAGCAAAATTTCTATATCAAAAAGTATAAAACACCACTGAGAGAGATTTTGAAAGATTTAAATAGATGGATGGATACACTGTTTAAATGGATTGGAGGATTAAAAATCTGTAAGATGTCCATTTGGGGGGGCTCCAAAATCACTGCAGATGGTGACTGCAGCCATGAAATTAAAAAATGCTTACTTCTTGGAAGGAAAGTTATGACCAACCTAGACAGCATATTCAAAAGCAGAGACATTACTTTGCCAACAAAGGTCCGTCTAGTCAAGGCTATGGTTTTTCCAGTAGTCATGTATGGATGTGAGAGTTGGACTGTGAAGAAGGCTGAGCGCCGAAGAATTGATGCTTTTGAACTTGGTATTGGAGAAGACTCTTGAGAGTCCCTTGGACTGCAAGGAGATCCAACCAGTCCATTCTGAAGGAGATCAGTCCTGGGTGTTCTTTGGAAAGACTGATGCTAAAGCTGAAACTCCAGTACTTTGGCCACCTCATGTGAAGAGTTGACTCATTGGAAAAGACTCTGATGCTGGGAGGGATTGGAGGCAGGAGGAGAAGGGGACGACCGAGGATGAGATGGCTGGATGGCATCACTGACTACATGGACATGAGTTTGAGTGAACTCCGGGAGTTGGTAATGGACAGGGAGGCCTGGCGTGCTGCAATTCATGGGGTTGCAAAGAGTCGGACACGACTGAGCGACTGAACTGAACTGACTGACTGAAGATGTCCATCATCCCCAAATTCACCTATAATTTTAACACAAATCCAAGAAAAACACTCAGCAGGCTGTTTGGTAGAAACTGACAAGCTGATCCTCAAATTTATACGAAAATGAAAAGGGTCTCAGTTCAGTTCAGTCATTCAGTTGTGTCTGACTCTTTGCGACTCCATGGACTGCAGCACACCAGGCCTCCCTGTCCATCACCAACTCCCGGAGTTTACCCAGACTCATGTCCATTGAGTCGGTGATGCCATCCAACCACCTCATCCTGTCGTCCCCTCCTCCTCCTGCATTCAGTCTTTCCCAGCATCAGGAGAGCCAAAATGATTTTGAAAAGGGACAAAGTTGGAACACTTACACTTTTTAATTTTAAGACTCGTAATCAAACTTTTATGCTACTGACATTTAAGAATAGACAAGCAGATTTATGATACAAAACGTACGTGGTCAACTGAATTTTGGCAAAGATGCTTAAGTAATTTAATGGGAAACACAAGCTTTTTTAATGAGTAGTGCACAAAAAACATAAAAAATAATTTGATATCCAGCCAGAACCATAAATCTTCTAGAAGAAAACAGGGGAGAATACCCATATGACCGTGGGGCAGGCAGAGATTTCTAAGCAGCAAAACCATACAAGAAAACAGAGAGATAAATGGACTTCACCAAATTTTAAATTTCTGCTCGTTGAAGACACTGGTAAGACAATGAAAAGACAGCCACAGATTTGGAGAAAATATTTGCAAATATTTTCACAGTGAGATACCTTTACAAAGGTATTACAAAGGCTAGAATGAAAAAGAGGGATCAATCCAAATGGCGATGAGAATGTGTTGGAATTTGAATCCTCATCCCAAACTGGTGGGAATGTGAAATGGTACAACCACTTTGGAAATCAGCTCTTTTTAAAGAAGTGAAACATACACCTAGGATACAACCCAGCAATCTCACTCCTAGGTACTTACCCAGAGAAGTGGAAGGTTATGTCTCACAAAGAACTGGGTCCAAATGTTCGCGGTGGCTCAGGCTGATTTAGCTCCGCACTGGAACCAACCCAAATGTCCATCAGCAGGGGGTGAATAAAAGCAACTGTGGTATATCCGTGCAAGGGATGTGTGTTGATAATGAACTGGGCGTGGATTAATTTTAAAATAGCAGTGCTGAGTGAGGAGGGAGGGAGACAGAGGAGAGGGAGCTCTGTGTGAGGGACGGTCTGAGGGGCGTCCGAGTGGGCGGGACTCTGAGGGAACTCTTAATATGCGAGGGTGAGAGGAATCTCTAAAAAAAAAAAAAAGGCTATGCCAATTGCTTTCTCCTTGGAAGAGAAGTTATGACCAACCTAGACAGCATATTAAAAAGCAGAGACATTACTTTCCCAATAAAGGTCCATCTAGTCAAGGCTATGGTTTTTCCAGTGGTCATGTATGGATGTGAGATTTGGGCTATAAAGAAAGCTGAGCGCTGAAGAATTGATGCTTTTGAACTGTGATGTTGGAGAAGACTCTTGAGAGTCCCTTGGACTGCAAGGAGATCCAACCAGTCCCTCCTAAAGATCAGTCCTGAACATTCATTGGAAGGACTGATGCTGAAGCTGAAACTCCAATACTTAAGCTACCTGATGCAAAGAACCAACTCTGAAAAAGACCCTGATGCTGGGAAAGATTGAAGGCGGGAGGAGAGGGGACGACAGAGGATGAGATGGTTGGATGGCATCACCGACTCAATCGACATGAGTCTGGGTAAACTCCGGGAGTTGTTGATGGACAGGGAGGCCTGGTGTGCTGCAGTCCATGGGGTTACAAAGAGTCGAACATGACTGAGCAACTGAACTGATGCTGACTGAAGTTAGACACAAAAAGGGTAAGAAGTATGATAAATGTATACAAAAATGTAGACAGTGAGGAGATCAGCCGGAGGGTGCAGAAGAAGGAATCACAAAGGGGCCTCAGGAGACCTTTGAGGTGATGGACTGATGGACACAATCAAGTGCCTTGATTGCACTCTTGGTTTTCATGGTGGATCTAAGTCAATGGTTATTAAATTTTACACTTTAAAAATGTGCAGATTGTTGTACGTCTCAAAGCTGTCTTTAAAAGTGAAAAAAAAAATCAGCAAGATGAAATGGATGGAGAATATCGGAAAACTTACTTCTGACAAGGGGATTTTTCTAGAATATGCAGACCAAGAAAACAGTGCAACAGAATAATACTGAAAAGACAGAGCTCAATAAAGAAAAAGTAGGTAAAAATGAAAATACATGTCATAAAAGACGCACAAATGACCAAGAAGTGCGTGACAAAGTGCCACTGTCATCAGTCACCAGAGAAATGCGAGCTCATACCACAGTGAGACAGCCCTTCCCACCCACTGGAACAGCTGAAAGAGAGTGGCAATCCCAAATGCTCCGGGCTGTGGATCAATGCGGCGCTCATCCTTCGCTGGTGGGAGTCTGAAAGGGTACAGTGGCTTCTGAGATTTGCTCAACAGTTGCTTATAAAATGAGACCAACTCTGTGACCAAGCAATTCAGCTAGGTATTTACCTAGTTAAAGCGATATGTCCACACACAAAGAAATTTCACATGCAAATATTCACAGGTTTACCTTCAAGCTTCAGACTGAACTAACCTAAATACCCATTAGAGTAGAACTCATAACTAAATCGTAGTATATCCATAAAGTGGGTACCAGTCAGCAGTAAATAGAACAAACTAGCCCCAAACGTGAAGACGAAAACAAGTCCTACGGTCTTGATGTTGAATGAATGAAGCTAGACACAAAAGCAATATCCAGGACACATAAAGAACTCATTCAACAAAATAGCAAGCTACCCCCCAAATAATCCAACTTAAAGGGGGCAAAGATCTGAATAGACATTTTTCCAAAGAAGATATACGAATGGCCAATAAGGACATGAAAGATGCTTATCATTAATTACTACTTTTTAGGGAAATGCAAAGCCAAACCACAGTAAGATGCCACGTCACAGCTGTTGGGAGGGCCGTCATCAAAAAGATGAGAGCTGAGACGCATTGGCCAGGATATGGAGAAAAGAGAACCTTTGTGGGAGTGCAAACTGGTACCGCCGGTATGCAGAACAGCATGGAGGTTCCTAAAAAAAGTTTAAGATAGAACTACCATATGGTCCAGTAATTCCTCTTCTGGGAATATATCCAAAAGAAATGAAAACTCTTGAAAATATATCTGCACCCCCACATTCATAGCAGCATTATTTCCAATAGCCGAGATATGAAAACAACTCATGTGTCCATTGATGGGTGAATGGGTAAAGAAAATGTGGTATATACATACTTTCCAGGTGGCACGGTGGTAAAGAATTCACCTGTCAGTCCAGGATACCGAAGAGATGCAGATTTGAGACCCCTGGGTCAGGAAGATCCTCTGGAGCAGGAAATGGCAACCCACTCCAGTGCTCTTGCTTGGGAAATCCCACGGACAGAGGAGCCTGGCAGCTAGAGTCCATAAAGTCGCAAAGAGTCAGACATGACTGAGCAGAGCAGAGAAGCAGGATATATATATCCCACAATGCAGGACTGTTTACCCATGTAAAGGAGGAAATCCTGCCGTTTTTGACACATAGATGGCCTTTGAGGGCATGATGCTAAGTGAAATGTGTGAGAAAAATAAACACCCTATGATCTCATTTACCCGTGGAATGTACAACAGAGCAAAACCAGAGAGAGTGGTCAGCTTTGTGGTTACCCAGGTTACGAGGGGGGGTAAAATTGGAGGAAGGTGGTCAATTGTATGAGGAATAACTTCTAATTGTATGAGAAATAACTACTAGGAATGTAACGTACGCCATGGTATCTACAGTGACCACGGCTACGTGGCGTATTGGAAACTGATTAGGAGGATAAACCCTAAGACTTTTCATTATAAAGAGAAAACATTTTCAAAACGGTGCAGCTGCTACCAGTAACAAGATGGTGGGTCCCCAACAAGTTAGTCATGGAATTGACATGTTCCAGCGATTTCACTTCTGGGGATATACAGAAGACAACTGAAAGCCGTGTCTTGAAGGACATTTGTACACTCATCACCTGTCCTGGGTCACCCACACTGACTTTTACAAGAGAAAGAATAAAACTCCAGCTGACTTTAGCTTGCTGTTGTTTCTGGGTTTAGCAGCCAAGTTTTTATCCCAGTCAATTCAAAGGATTCTATGAAAGAAAGAGTGAGTATTGAAAGGACAGTAAATTAAAAAGAGGTCCTATGTGACCCAGCAACCCCCCTACTGGGCACATACCCTGAGAAAGCCACAATTATAAAAGACACATGTACCCAACACTCACTGCAGCACTATTTACAATAACCAGGACGAGGAAGCAACCTCGATGTCCATCGGCAGATAAATGGATAAGGAAGACGTGGTACATATATATATACACTCAATGGAATATTCAGTCCAGTTCAGTTCAGTCTCTCAGTCGTGTCTGACTCTTTGCGACCCCATGAATCACAGCACGCCAGGCCTCCCTGTCCATCACCAACTCCTGGAGTTCACTCAGACTCACGTCCATTGAGTCCGTGATGCCATCCAGCCATCTCATCCCCTGTCATTCTCTTCTCCTCCTGCCCCCAATCCCTCCCAGCATCAGAGTCTTTTCCAATGAGTCAACTCTTCACATGAGGTGGCCAAAGTACTGGAGCTTCAGCTTCAGCATCATTCCTTCCAAAG
>SJXQ01000736.1:155388-322752 GCA_006408695.1 Aepyceros melampus | reverse complement strand
GGGCATACACACCGAGGAAACCAGAATTGAAGGAGACATGTGTACCCCAATGTTCATTGCTTGTCTATTTCTTTGTAAAGAGTAAGTTGTGTTTTAAGTGAGACTATTATGAGCTTCACAAATGGTGCTGTTGCTGCTGCTGCTGCTAAGTCACTTCAGTCGTGTCTGACTCTGTGTGACCCCATAGACAGCAGCCCACCAGGCTTCCCCATCCCTGGGATTCTCCAGACAAGAACACTGGAGTGGGTTGCCATTTCCTTCTCCAATGCATGAAAGTGAAAAGTGAAAGTGAAGTCGCTCAGTCTTGTTTGACCCTCAGTGACCCCATGGACTGCAACCTTCCAGGCTCCTCTGTCCATGGGATTTTCCAGGCAGGAGTACTGCAGTAGGGTGCCATTGCCTTCTCCATCACAAGTGGTGCAGTGGTAAAGAACTCGCCTGTCAATGAAGGAGACTCAAGAAACTCATGTAAAATCCCTGGGTCAGGAATATCTCCTGGAGAAGGAAATGGCAACTCACTGCAGTACTCTTGCCTGGAAAATTCCATGGACAGAGGAGCTGGGTGGGCTACAGTCCATGGAGTCTCAAAGAGTCGGACATAAGAGAGAATGCAAGCACACATTATATAAGTCTGATCTTTATAGATTTAAAAAAATGTGTTTCTTAAAATAGTTTTACAGTGATCAGTTCTAGTTTAACACCAGTCCCAGATTAAGGCAATAGCTGTCAAAAATGTCCTTTTTTAATCAGTGAATAAGCACGTAAAAATTTAGTAGATGTGAGAAATTCTCCTCAGAGCAAACACTGAGGCAAATTTCATCAACAGACTAATCAGGAGTCATAAATACTGATGAGAGTTAACATATGAAGATATGATCAATATGAGGGCATTTGAAAAATTAAGATATTCTTGAAATAGTGAATAAATAAATCTCTCCATTTAATTTTGAGAAAATGTAAAGAAATTACAGTTATGATGCACATCTATTGGCAGTAATCTTGTAGAGAAATAGTCTGGCCCCAGAAACAAGAGGGAATTAATGAGTCTAATGGGAATTAGGACCTATTGAAGTCTCACCTTCAGTCTTTGGTTAATCTGCTGCTTGGAACCTGCTGCTGCTGCTAAGTCGCTTCAGTCGTGTCCGACTCTGTGTGACCCCAGAGATGGCAGCCCACCAGGCTCCCCCGTGCCTGGGATCCTCCAGGCAAGAACACTGGATTGGGTTGCCATTTCCTTCTCCAATGCTTGGAAATACCTGTTCTTTAATTTTCTCTGGAAAATGAGTGATGCTGCTGCTACTTATATATCCATGTACACTTAAAAGAGAATGGGGTCTTACTCTATAAAAGTACTCTTGGTACTCTATAACTCACAAAGCACATTCATTTCATTTTCCAAATAAGCCTGAACAAGTATGTTTCCCTCTGTGACTAAGGTAGCTGAGGTTGAGCAAGTATATAATTTACCAAAGGTCAATAAGGAGGAGGACTCCAGGGCCACTACTTGAATTCCCCACATTCTTCCTCCTGTTCAAGGCTTAGGATAGCACACTGCTGCTGTTGCTACTATGGAAAAGTGGTAGATAAGCTCTATGTGCCATAGAAAGACAGCAAAGTCATGGTTTTTACATCTGTCAGCCCCTCTACTGTTTCTGTTCAGTCCCAGAAGACCAACTTGTTACATTTTGAAAGGTCTAGTGTCAGCCGCACATGGGAGAAGAATCACTCTACCAAAATGAGAAATTCTCCTCTAGAATGTACAAATAGGATCTTGGCAGGACAGCAACTAAAAAGGGAAAGGAGAAAAAGCCTTCAGACCACAGGCATGTTGCAAAATGAAGGTGGCGTCTAAGAAACACTTTGGAATTTGTTGGGACTTGAGCATGACTCCTCACTGAAGCATTTTATAGAAGAGAGTACCAGATTGCTCAGCCCTGACTATAGATAAATCGAATTATAAAAGGCCATTACAGAAGCCTATATCTTCTTCCTTTACCAAAAAATAAACTTTCCCTAAAATTTAATAAAAATATCCATGTCTATAGATAATGGCCAATTCTTGAGTAGGGGGTGAAGGGTGAGTGCAACATAGCCATGTTTTCTTTTCTGTCACTCCTTTTCTGTGTGCTCAGTTTAGCATTTATGTATGCAGGCAAAACACAGTGTTTATGCAGACAGGTTTGAAATAAAAGAGCAAGGCACACTGAAGTTTGAGAGACAGCTTATTATTAAAGAGAAAATACTGTATTCAAAGTCTTCTTCTAGCTCTGATTCAGCCCCATTTCTGCTTTTACTGTGTGACTTGGGTTATTCAATTCAACTCATCCAATTTTCATAGTATCCAAACTATATTAGATACTAAAGGGGTAAAACTATGACTAGCCACCATCAGATGGAAGAAACCGAAGGCAATTATAGAAATTACTTTAATAGAAGTGGATTAAGGTAAGTATACTACAAGAGGCACTAAGAGAGAGAGATGCAGTTCTAATGCAGATAATCTCACTTTGAATGGTTTTTCAGGAAAAGTTTTGTGGTAGGCAGAATTTTGGCTACATGACCTTCTTTCCCCCTGCCCAACCCCTGAGTCATGCCATGTGAATATGTTATATTGCATGAACATAAGGGACTTTGTAGATGTAATTAAGGCTGCTAATCAATTGGCATTAATTTGGGGAGATTATTTTGGGTTATTCTGATGGGCCTGCTGTAAACACATGTGCTCTTAAAAGTAGAGCTCTCTGCACCATGAGGGCAGGAGAGGAAATCAGAAAAATGTAGCAGAAGGGAAGGCAAATAGATTCAAAGTGTGACCCATCTTTGCTGAGGGTGGGTATGTGAAAATCATGAAACTGAGTGCCTTCTGAGAGCAAATATCAACACCTCAAGGAAATAAATCTTACCAACAACCTGAACAAACTTGGAAGTGAATTCTTCCTCAAGGACTGCAGTGATAAACACAACGCTGCTAACTTCTTGATGCTGGCCTAATGAAACCTGGAACAGAGGATCCAGTTGATCTATCCAAGACTTTGGACCCATAGAACTGTGAAGTTAAATTTTTGCATGGTTTTAAGCCTCTAAATATGTTGTAACTTTTTGTGGCAGAACATAAAACTAATACTGGCTTCATGGATGTGGACTTTGATATATGGTTAGGATAACAGAAAAAAAAAAAAAGGAGAGAGAGAGAGATTAAGAGGCAGCATCTCAGGCAGAGGGTGGAGGATAGGTAATAGCACAAAGGCAGGATAATTCAAGTGTGATACAAAATCAATTCAGTTTGTCTCATAAAATGAATCTCACAGCTTCAGTTATCTCACCCATAAGTGAGTTATAAACAGTATTCTTTGGAGGCCTGGAAGGTCCAAGAAAGGCCTCAGATGAAACTGGGAGAGGGGGGCAACTATTCAAGGAAAGGATCTTGTTGATTCATTTGAGACCAGTACAATTCTCACTCTTCTAATATCTTAACCATTAATGTTTCACCTTTATCCATTCTCTATACAGGACTCAACAAAGTGTCGTTTGAAGAGAGGATTCGGTAGCTTAAAACTTTTAGAAACCACTAAACTTGACAATTCCTTCCAGGTCAACAATCTACAACTATTTCTTGGACATGTTATGAGCATCAAATTAGATAACAGTGAAATGTTCTAGTTTCACATTACTGTTAGTTTTCCTACAGTGATGCACACTGAAATAAGCCTGGCCCAGAGAATTACCATCGGGACTGGCATTGTTGTTAGAAATAAACTTGCTTTAGTAAAAGTATAAGGATTTCAATACAATAGAACTCCCTCCCCCTTCTTTTCTAATAGTTCATAATGTCTGTTCAGGGTCAAGGAGAAAAAAGATACTGTTCTATATAGTCATTCAGGACCCATATTGCCTGGAGCTTTGCTGTCTTCAATGTGTATGTGCACATTCACTTAGTCGTGTCCAACTTTTTGCAACACCAGGTACTGTAGCCCACCAGGCTCCTCTTTTTATGGAATTTTCCAGGCAAGAATACTTAAGTGGGTTGCCATTTCCTACTCCAGGGGATCTTCTGACCCAGTAATGGAACCCATGTCTTCACGGGCAGGCTGGCTCTTTACCACTACACCACCTGGGAAGCCCACTGTCTTTGATATATGACAACTAAGTCTTCTCAGGTTATCATTATTGTCAATCTAGTCAAAGGGAGAGGAAAAGAGCAGGGAGAAAAATTTGAGGGAACTTTTATGATTCAGGATAGGACATAATACCTATAATGTCTATTTTCGTTTCATTAGAGAGCATATGACTTGATTACATGCCAGGTTGGGACATGTGGAGTACCAGTTGGAAAATGACAGGTGCTGTGGAAGGTGTGCAGTTAAATATTTAGACCAATGATTGTCTCTGCCTCAGGGTCATGTTCAAACATATGTCTCCAGGATAGGCCAAAAGTACTATTTTTTTTTTTTTACAATAGCGAAAATCTATGAGGTTGTTGAGTAGTGGGTGTGTATGGGTGTAAGGACAAGAGTGAGTTCAATGGTAGTACCAGAGAGAAGAAAAGATAAAAGTAAGAGAAAGGTACTAGGAATTTCTCACATATTTTAGGAAACCTAAATTTTTCTGCTTGTGCTAAGATTTTGTGATGTTTCACAATAACAGAGGAAAGTCAAGAATCCAAAATAAATTCCAGGGCCACAGGTAAGCACAGACCTCAAAAGAACTAGAAGCAGTACACCTACATGAGGCTTCATGAAACTGGAAAGAGCATCTGTATGGAAGCTTCAAGATGTACATATGCTGCAAAGGCAATGAGATCCCAAAAGGGAGACCTTACATTTTCACCATTACAAAAGAAGTGAAGGACAATAAGAGTTTGGGACTTGATGGCAAAGACAAAGAATTTTACCAAGGTCATATTTGGGTAAGAGAATTTCTATTTAATGTATTCTTTACTATACAATAAACTTGTTAGCATGACTCTGTGCCAAGGGTGCTTTTAAGATATGTTTGACATGAAAATAAAGGATATGACTCTTTTCTATGATGCCTGTATCTTACAACTAATAGTAAGAGATTCATGGAAAACATCACACATCCTTCTCATGAAAGAGATAGTTATCACGAGGTAAGAAACAAAACCAGGTGTATAGTGGGTTACTGATGAATGAAATGGAAGGGAACATGCAAATTGTGTTTTTAAAGACTTGAAAGCTCTTGTGTAGAAGAGGAACTACATTTGCTTTTTGGAACGCAAAAGGTAGAGCCACCAAGATGCAGTGGAAATTTAGAGGAATTAAGTAGGTTGTTTTACAAGCAAACTTCTCTTTGTGCTTCAAAGGTAGAGGGAAGCCTTAGAGAAAACTTAAACTCTTGTTAAGCAGAAGATTGCAGGCAAATTCCAGTTGATCATTTGGAAAGAATGCAGCAGAGAGGGGAGATGGATATTAGAGTACAGATAGTTATAAATGTTTTAAGCTTCCTTCAAATCTTAAAATTATCACTTCATGACAAAAATGCAACAAAAACAAAATTCATGCAGGCCTTAAAAATAATGCAGATGTGTCATATTTCTCTTTTGTGGAACAAGTGTTTTGTTTTGTTTGATTTTTCTTTTTATTTTTTAAAAAGTTTGTGCAAAGATGATCCAATATAAATCAACCTACTTTAATGACATTAGACACTATAAATCTGTTACTTAATCCTTACTTAAGAGAGAAAAAAATATATTTTCTGTACAGAGTAGAGATATTCCTACAGGCATTTACTTAGTTCTAAAACTCCTAAGAAATCGAGGTGAGGGAAGTTATTAATATATCTACTTTATAGACAGGATATAAAGCATAAAACTATTTGCTTAAGGCAAGACACCAAGTCAGTGGAGGAAAGAGAAAATATCTCACCTTTGACTCTGTTTTGGTGTTCTGAGTCCTCATAGCAGCTGAATCCTAAAAATGTGACTTTTATGTTGATTAGTTTTATTTTAAACTATGAGTTCAGAATTATTGGCCTGAAGCTTCAAACTACAGAAAACAAAAATAAAGAAAACAACTTTCACTGTCTGGGGAAAGAAAATTTTTAAAGAAAACAGAAATTGGAACTTCCCAGCAACAAGAAAAGTCTTTGTCATATATAGAATATTGATTAAAGACATCATCTTTGCTTTGTTATTCTGTAATACTAAACAGCTTTTTCAAAAAGTTTTTGACTCACGTTTATTTCAGAAGTTCAGGGAGCTTGTGTAGCATTTTTATTTTTATGCAACTAGCTCTGCTTCTGCTGAGTTTTCAAATTCTGCTGCTGCTAACCTAGTTTAAAGCATCATCTATCCCCTGAACTATTGCAATACTTTCTTAAAAAAACAAGTCCAACCTTTCAATTTCAATCCATGAGTGGTTGCCTGGAGAAATATTCTAAATTATAGACTTGGATATGTGACTTTGTCCAAGAAGTTTGAATGCCCTTCTGCTAAATACAAAGCTCCTGCTAAATACAAAGTGAAAGTGAAAGTGACTTCGCTCAGTCGTGTCCGACTCTTTGCGACCCCGTGAACTGTAGCCTACCAGGCTCCTCCGTCCGTGGGATTCTCCAGGCCAGAATACTGGAGTGGGTTGCCATTTCCTTCTCCAAGAGATCTTCTCGACCCAGGGATCGAGCCCAGGTCTCCCGCATTGGAGGCAGACGCTTTAACCTCTGAACCACCAGGGAAGTCAGGTAAGTCCAAACTCCTTAGCTTAACATTAAGCTCAACAAGTTGGTACCAAAATACCTTTAAAAGATCTTTTCTTCCAGTAATTTCTTACACCTTCCTATGCCTTCATAGTCCAGTTATATGAGGGCACTTAATAACTGTTTTAAAAGCTTGATTCAAATCTAAAGTCTTCTTGTAAGCCATCCATGAACCATTAAGTAACCATGAAATTGTCTTTCTTCCTTTTATTTCCATTATATGTTATAATCAGTATCATAGAACATCTACTACTGATTATTTTGTTTTAGAATCATTTATACAAATGTCACTGACTCAGTGGACATGAGTTTGAGCAAACTCCAAGAGATAGTGAAGGACGGGAAAGCCCGGCATACTGCAGTTCATGGGGTCAGAGAGTTGGACATGACTGAGCGACTGAACAGCAACAATGTAAGTATCTGTGGCTCTCTATCAGTTAGTGTCCAGTCAAGAAAATGTAAACCACACCGAATTTTAACAGAAAAAAATGTACATAATTATTTGGTTATTGAGTATTAGAAGATTAAAAAGACAAAACAAAAAACATTGGGATAATAAAGAGCTATTTCTTTCTGGAAGAAGCAACCATTCTTGGAAATTAGGTTAAAGAAAGGGAAGCAGTAAATGTTTTTAAAACTCTACAACTTGGAGGAGGCTCTTCAGAGGTGGAACTAGCCCTCTTTTGAGAAGTTGCTGCTCAGCTGTGCTGGGACCTCAACATCTCAGAGGAGAGAATGTGGAGTTGGCACTCAAGCTAATGGTGCTGTTTCTAAGGGAGCACAATGAGATCAGTTCTGGAGTGAAGAGAGAAAACTAGAAAGTGGCTATCAACTGCCACTGCCAGAATTAAACAGATGCTGCTGGCATGTGTGGACAGGAACAGAGAACAGCATGCTATGGGACTCAGCTCCTCTTTTTTCTCTAGCACTCCTCATTATCAGATCTATCAGGGAGACATTTAGGCAAAGCAGAAACATGACTTGCACAGCCCAGTGAAAGCATCACAAAGAAAGCATACAAGGGTGGGGTTGACATAGAAAGGCAGAGTATCATAAACCAACACATGTCCACAAGACTTTGCATTCCCACAGGACCAAATCATGTCTCAACATATGTCTCCTGTTGAGCATGTCATAGTACTTACCATGTAGTAGAAAATCAATAAATATTTTATTTGAAATCTACATAAGTTCTTGATTATTTGAGAGTCACAGATATCTCAAATGCAAAATTTTAAAAATGCAGTACCTTCTAGAACTAAACGGTAAAATGATATAAAATAAATTATGTAAAGACTTGAGAATTTGTAATGAAATTTTACACTTCCATTTTCTGTTATGGTATAGTCAGGAGACCATTGCAGATAAATACAATAGATCTTTCCTAGTGTTAAGGATACACTGGTTTTCCAGGGGAAAAAGATTAGAAGAACATTCCACTGTGTTACTAGGCCTTTTTCTTGATACTGTCTGCAATCTTTTATAAGTATGAAAAGGTTTCAGCTGTTCTGGGTATGGAAAAATAAGAGAAGTCTCTGAAATGAAATAAAGATAATAATTCTGAGCAAATAAGAATCAGATATTTAGAAGGTGGGATGAAGTAGATAAAATGTCTTAAGTACACATTTCTGGGCTTCCCCTATGGCTCAATGGTAAAGAATCTGCCTGCAAGGCAGGAGTTGCAGTAGATATGGGTGTATTCCTGGGTCAGGAAGATCCTCTGGAGGAGGGCATGGCAACCCACTCACCCACTCCAGTATTCTTACTTGGAGAATCCCATGGACAGAGTATCCTGGTGGGCTACCATCCACAGTGTCAGAAAGAGTCAGACACGACTGAAGTGACTTAGCATGAATGCACATACATCTCTAGACATGACATTAATCTTATATCTCAGGAGCTAATTTGGGCTAAGACGACATTGTAGATAACATGGAATTGAGATGGGGAGTATCATCTAAAGAACAAGAGATCTAAGTAAATTAAACCTCCATAATTGTATCTTTTGATAAAAAATACTTCTCTGTATTTAAGCAGAGCATGAGAGATATTTCCTATAAAGTACCATTTATTATGGCAAGGCATATGATATATTTGCCATCTTAGGCATTCAGAAAAAAAGAAAGAGAAGGGAACAAAGTGAGAAAAAACTTGTGTATGTGCACATCTGTATGGTAAATATTTGGCACTGAAGTATTGCGATTTCATACATTAATATTCCTAAATTCTTCAATAAGATCAACACAGAAAACATCTTTATTTCTCTTTATTGAATTTCACTGTACTTTACAAATAAATAATCAAACAAATCCCTATATACAAAATTGGCTAGCAATAAAATAACTGAACATTTATGAAGGCTTTAATGATAGTCATTTGAGGTAAGTCCTATATAAAATTATTTATTTTTCACAATTTTCCCGTGATGAAAGTACTATTATGTTATCAGGAAAATATCTGGTGCATAAAGATATTGTGTTAATAATTAATAAATAGACAAATCACCAAATTCCCATTTTACAGATGATATTCTAAGCTATGAAGGAAAAGTCGCTCCATGTTCTATTATTTAACATGTTCTCAGGATTTAGGTTCTGTTTAAAGAAAAACAATTATCAGGTTCTGAGATGAAGGTTTGGTATGATTTAAATAGCTAATATTTAAAATCATATGTTCATTGTAGAAAGAAAGTTTTCCCTCTTTGAGATAATGTGTTGAGAATAATAGTAGCAATGGTCTTCACATTAAGAATGGCAGTATTATAAAGTATTCAGTATATTCAGTATAGAAGATAACCACTATAGTAAGAAAACCACTTCGTCTTATTCCTCACTTGATTAAGGCAAGCCATGTCTATTTCCAAGAATGATTTTAGCTTATCTACGGAAAAAAGGAGGATGACAATAAAAAGCTTATATTTCTCTATGTGTTTTAATGCATTAGACTAATCTCCTAAGTATATTTTTAAAGTCACTTTTTCTGACCATTTATCTCTTTTCCCCTTGCTCAATCTATGGTTCTAAGCTATGTATGTCAAACTCCTAACCATTCATACAGATCTTATTTAGAGCCCACCTCTTTCACGAAAAGGTTTGTTCTTGATATTTTAGCCCCAATAGGTATATATTTCCTGTGAATGCTTATTGCCTTTCAACTCTGAATTTTGAGGGGTGCATTTTGCCATCTTTTTCTATAATGAATAACTGGAATTGAAGCTCAATTAGTAGCTAAATCAGTTCCCGAATGGCTTAAACTGTCTTCCAGAAAGAAAAGTAAATTATACATGGAAGAAGACAGCATCATTCAGAGCTTTATTAATTTTTAAAATTTTATCCACATTTTCTAACACTCTATCAAAAAGAGTCAGCCACACAGAATTGACTGAAAATCAAGAGAAAATAACAATAAGAAATGCATGAGAAATTTAGATATTAAAATCAGAACTATATTTTAAAATTACTTATATGTTAATTAATGTTTACAAATTGTTTCATAAATTAAAGAGATAGTCATGAGAGTTGAGTAAGAAGTATAAAAAAATGAATTATTCAGAAATTCTGTTGCATGCATTGAAGTGAAGTCGCTCAGTCATGTCCGACTCTGCGACCCCATGGACACCAGGCTTCTCCATCTGGGGGATTTTCTAGGCAAGAATACTAGAGTGGGTTGCCATTTCCTTCTCCAGGGAACTTCCCGACCCAGGGATCAAACCCAGGTTTCCCACATTGTAGACAGACGCTTACCGTCTGAGCCACTAGGGAAGTCATTACTTAAAATATAATGATTTGATACTCCATGCATGTACATACTAATGTATTAGGCCCAGCCAATAAAAAGAATTTGGAATGTGGAAGATAGGATTGTAGAAATATCTGGACTAAAGCATAGAGAGAGAAAGGAAATGAGGCAAAATACAAAACAAATCCAAAGATAAATGAGAAATGGGGAAGAGGTTCATATAAGATTGAAGATTAAGAGAGGAAAAAAAGAGAGACTAGGCCAGAGCCATGAATTCTTCAAAATTAATAAAAATTATATTGAGCTTAGCAGAATAAATACAAAGAAAATCACACTTAAGTATATCATAGTAAAACTTCTGAAAACTAAATACAAAAATAAAGCCTTAAAGCAGCCAGGGACAAGAAAGTTGGAATCAAAAGAACTGCAGAATTTTACAAATGATTTTAAACAATAACAATGAAAATCAGAAATCAGTGGAATGACATATTTAATGGCTAAAAGAAAATACCTGTCAAACTACAATTATTTACCTGATGGAAAATCCTTTAAGAAATGAAGGTGATATCAAAGGTATTTTTCAAACAAGCAAGAATTCATCACCAGAGACTACACTAAAGGAAATGGCAATAAGATTCATAAATCATTATGAAAAGAATGGATTAGTCAATAAATGGTATAGTTGGTTATTCATATAAAATTTATGGGACTCTCTACTTCATACCATATACAGAAATAAATTTCAGATGATTAAAGACCTAATGTGAAAAAAAATCTTTAATTTTTTAGGAGAAATATGTGGCAGCATTTCTTTGCAACTGCATGACAGGGAAAGATGTCTCAAGTACAGATCCTCAAAATAAGATAAATATGTTTATAATAATAGTAAACCTTTCTCTGAATAAAAATTCTCCATAAACAAATAAGGCTACAATAAATCATATATTGGAAGAAAATATGTATATTGCACACAACTGATAAAATTATTACATAATGCATATCAATAATTTCTATAAAGCTATAGGAAAAAAGAAAAACTCAGCAGAAAAACCAAAAGAATACATAGAAAAGCAATTCAAAAACAAATAAATCTGAGTTTGCTAAAGCAAATAGACAAAAGAAAAAGATAACTAAAAAATACCCAAGTTAATGAGAAATCAAGAAAATTTAGTGTAAAACAGTAAGGTATGAAGGACTTCTGCTTCTACTCAAGATGGAATAATAAAGGTTGGGTTTACTTTCTCATGCAACAAGTGAAAAAAAACAGACAAAGCACAAGATACTTCAGTGTAAAGACTGAATCTAAGCCAATGAAGGACATTAAATCTTTAGAGATGGGTGCCACAGGAGCTACTTCTCAAGT
The DNA here is from genome assembly GCA_006408695.1 of Aepyceros melampus. NCBI lineage: Eukaryota > Metazoa > Chordata > Mammalia > Artiodactyla > Bovidae > Aepyceros > Aepyceros melampus. The sequence goes on along the minus strand of SJXQ01000736.1, from coordinate 310,940 downwards.
GTATTGATTTGAGAAAGTTTCTAAGTCTTCTTGTAGTGATGAAAAACCTAGGTGTAGTAGTAGAATGAAAGTGAAAGTGAAGTCACTCAGTCTTGTCTGACTCTTTGCTACCCGGTGGACTGTAGCCCACCAGGCTTCTCTGTCCACGGGATTCTCCTGGCAAGAATACTGGAGTGGGTTGCCATTTCCTTCTCCAGGGGATCTTCCTGACCCAGGGATTGAACCCAGCTCTCCCGCATTTCAGGCAGATGCTTTAACCTCTGAGTAGTTCTCCTCAAAGATGTCCATTTCCTAATCCACTGACTCTGTGTGAATATATTAACTTATAAGCAAAGGATCTTTGTAGATGTTGATTAAATAAAGAACTTTAATATGAGGAGATAATCCTGGATTATCTGGATGAGCCAAATCTAATCACATGAGTCTTTTAAAATCAGAAATTTCCCCAGTTCAGTTCTGAGATAGAAGGAGATATAACTATGGGAAAATGGCTAAAGAAATAAAGATGTAATATTGTTGACTTTAAAGATGGAAGAATGGGACATAATCCAGGGAATTTGGGCATCCTTTACAAACTGAAAGTCAAGGAGAGTGTTCTCCCTGGAGCAACCTGAAAGGAACCCAGCCTTGCTGACTCCTTGGTTTTAGCACAGTAACACTCATGTTGGACTTATAACCTACAAACTGTAAGATTATAAATTTGTGTTGCTTTAAGTTACCAAGTTTGTGGATATTTGTAGCTTTAGTAGCTACAAATGGTAGCTTTTTTTCTTCTTCTTCTTTTTAGCTAAGTTGCTTCAGTTGTGTCCGACTCTTTGCTACCCTGTGGACTGTAGCCTTCCAGGCTCCTCTGTCCATGGGATTCTCCAGGCAAGAATACTGGAGTAGACTGCTGCACCCTCTTCCAGGGGATCTTCCTGACCCAGGGATTGAACTGGCTCTCATGTCACCTGCATTGACAGGCAGATTCTTTACCACTAGTGCCTGGGAAGCCTATAGTAGCAACAGGAAATCAATAAGCCAGAAGGAACCTCTCAGACTTCCTGAGAGTCTAGGAAGACCAAGGTAGCTAAACTTCCTAAATAGGAGAAAGCTGCACACATAAAGATTTACAGATCTCTGCAGAGAGTCCCCTTATGCATTCAGCTTACAATTGATCTGTGCATGTATCTAAGAAAAATATCTGAGATTGAGGAAACAGCCACAGGATTAAAGGAAATAATATCCAGTGTTCAACACAGCTGTGAATACTGCTACCTCTCACCAGCTAGAATGGAAAATCTATAGGACATTAAGTAGAACACACAGATGGATCTTACTTTAATGATGGGTAATTAATAGCTAAAATGAGTGCTGCTCAGAGTGATATAATATCACTTGAAGTTAGACAATGATAAGTTAAAGATGTAAACTATAAATCCATAAGCAATACCTAATTTAAGAGATGCAGAAAGTGGAGTAAAAATGGAATTATAAAGAAACAATTAATTGAGAAGGTTGAAATGAGCAAATATTAAAAAGAGAGAGAGAGAGAGAGATAGAACAAAGAGAAAACAAGGATCAGTTTATTGAAATAAGTGTAATTATATAAATGAACACATTAAATGAAAATGGACTAAAAGCCTCAACTAAAAGGCAAAAACTGTCAGATTGGAAGAAAAAGCAGAACCCAACCATAAACTGCCTATAAGAAGCACACTTCACTTTAAAGACACAAGCAAAAAGTTAGAAAAAGATATGGTGGCACTAATCAAGAGAAAGCTGGGATGACTATATTAATATAAAACTGGATTATATATAAAAGTATATTACCAGGAATAGAAAATTATTCAATAATAATAAGTAAGCAAATTTATCAAGATAATAAATCTGAATATTATTATTAGAGCTTCCAGATAAAGGAAGCATCTGATAGAATTACAAGGAGAAACATACTAATCCACAGTTATAGTTAAAGATTTCAATACCCCTCTAAATAACTCACAAATACACAAGGAACAAATAAACATATAGAAGGTCAAAAAAAGTTCCTGAAACAACTTGAATAAAAATTTGGAACAAAATTTTAGCAAATCAAACACAAAAACAAATATAAGTTAAAACACATAACAACCAATGGTTTTGTGCCAAAATGCAGTTTGTTTAATATTTGAAAATGAATCTATGTTTTAAACCATATTTGTAGCTTAGATAATAAAACACTCTTGATAATCTCACAAAATGCAGAAAAAGTATCTAACAAATTCAACTATCATTCCTGACAAAAGCATTCTACAATTTTGGAATAAAAGTATATAGCAAAGAGCTAACTCAACGGGTCTTAGTTGCTCAGTTCAGTTCAGTTCACTTGCTCAGTCATGTCTGACTCCTTGCAACCCCATGAACTGCAGCACTCCAGGCCTCCCTGTCCATCAACAACTCCCAGAGTCTACCAAAACTCATGTCTATTGAGTCTGTGATGCCATCCAACCATCTCATTCTTTTCTGTCTCCTTCTCCTCCTGCCCTCAATCTTTCCCAGCATCAGGGTCTTTTCAAATGAAGTCAGCTCTTCATATGAGGTGGCCAAAGTATTGGAGTTGCAGCTTCAACATCAGTGCTTCTAATAGACAAGCAGGACTGATCTCCTTTAGAAAAGACTGGTTGGATCTCCTTGCAGTCCAAGGGATTCTCAAGAGTCTTCTAAAACACCACAGCTCAAAAACATCAATTCTTTGGCACTCAGCTTCTTGACAGTCCAATTCTCACATCCATACATGACTACTGGAGAAACCATAGCCTTGACTAGATGGAGCTTTGTTGAGAAAGTAATGTCTCTGCTTTTTAATATGTTGTCTGGGTTGGTCATAACTTTTCTTCCAAGGAGTAAGTATCTTAATTTTGTGGCTACAGTCACCATCTGCAGTGATTTTGGAGCCCAGAAAAATAAAGTCAGACCCTGTTTCCACTGTTTCCCCACCTATTTGCCATGAAGTGATGGGAACAGATGCCATGATCTTTGTTTTCTGAATATTGAGCTTTAAGCCAACTTTTTCACTCTCTTCTTTCACTTTCATCAAAGGGTTCTTTAGTTCTCCTTTGCTTTCAGCCATAAAGGTGGTGTCATCTGCATATCTGAGGTTATTGGGCAATCTTGATTCCAGCCTGTGCTTCCTCCAGCTCAGCGTTTCTCATGATGTACTCTGCATATAAGTTAAATAAGCAGGGTGACAATATCCAGCCTTGACATAATACTTTGCCTATTTGGAACCAGTCTGTTGTTCCATGTCCAGTTCTAACTGTGGCTTCCTGACCTGCATATAGATTTCTTAAGAGGCAGGTCAGGTTTTCTGGTATTCCCATCTCTTCCAGAATTTTCCAGTTTCTTGTACTCCACACAAAGTCTTTGGCATAGTCAATAAAGTAGAAATAGATGTTTTTTCTGGAACTTTCCTCCTTTTTCAATGATCCAGCAGATATTGGCAATTTAATCTCTGGTTCCTCTGCCTTTTCTAAAAACAGCTTGAACATCTGGAAGTTCATGGTTCACGTATTGCTGAAGCCTGGCTTGGAGAATTTTGAGCTTTACTAGCATGCGAGATGAGTGCAATTGTGCGGTAGTTTGGGCATAATTTGGCATTGCCTTTCTTTGGAATTGGGATGAAAACTGACCTTTTCCAGTCCTGTGGCTACTGTTGACTTTTCAAAATTTGCTGGCATATTGAGTGCAGCACTTTCACAGCATCATCTTGCAGGATTTGAAATAGTTCACTGGAATTCCATCACCTCCACTAGCTTCATTTGTAGTGATGCTTTCTAAGGCCCACTGACCTCACATTCCAGGATGTCTGGCTCTAGATAAGTGATCACACCATCGTGATTATCTGGATAATGAAGATCTTTTTTGTACAGTTCTTCTGTGTATTCTTGCCACCTCTTCTTAATATCTTCTGCTTCTGTTAGGTCCAGACCATTTCTGTCCTTTATTGAGCCCATCTTTGCATGAAATGTTCCCTTGGTATCTCTAATTTCTTGAAGAGATCTCTAGTCTTTCCCATTCTGTTGTTTTCCTCTATTTCTTAGCATTGATCTCCGAGGAAGGCTTTCTTATCTCTCCTTGCTATTCTTTAGAACTCTGCATTCAAATGGGTATATCATTCCTTTTTTCCTTTGCTTTTCACAGCTATTTGTAAGGCCTCCTCAGACAGCCATTTTTTGCAGTTCTTTTTCTTGGGGATGGTCTTTATCCCTGTCTCCTGTGCAATGTCACAAACCTCTGTCCATAGTTCATCAGGCACTCTGTCTATCAGATCTAGTCTCTTAAATCTATTTCTCACTTCCACTGTATAATCATAAGGGATTTGATTCAGGTCATACTTGAATGGTCTATTGGTTTCCCACTTTTTTCAATTTAAGTCTGAATTTGTCAATAAGGGGTTTATGATCTGAGCTACAGTCAGCTCCTGGTCTTGTTTTTGTTGACTGTATAGAGCTTCTCTATCTTTGGCTTCAAAGAATATAGTCAGTCTGATTTCAGTGTTGACCATCTGGTGATGTCCATGTGTAGAGTCTTCTCTTGTGTTGTTGGAAGAGGGTGTTTGCTATGACCGGTGCATTCTCTTGGCAAAACTCTATTAGCCTTTGCCCTGCTTCATTCTGTACTCCAAGGGCAAATTTGCCTGTTACTCCAGGTGTTTCTGGCAACCCACTCCACTGTTCTTTCATGGAGAATCCCAGGGACCGTGGAGCCAATGGGCTGTCATCTATGGGGTCACACAGAGTCGGACACGACCAAACAGCTTAGCAACTGCAGCAGCAGGTCTTCATAGAACCATTCAACTTCAGCTTCTTTAGCATTACTAGTCAGTGCATAGACTTGGATTACTGTGATACTGAATGGTTTGCCTTGGAAATGAACAGAGATCATCCTGTCATTTTTGAGATTGCATCCAAGTACTGCATTTTTGATTCTTTTGTTGACTATGGTGGCCACTCCATTTTTTTCTAAGGGATTCCTGCTCACAGAAGTAGATATAAGGGTCATCTGAGTTAAATTCACCCATTCCAGTCCATCTTAGTTCACTGATTCCTAGAATGTCGACATTCCCTCTTCCCATCTCCTGTTTGAGCACTTCCAATTTGCCTTGATCATTGACCTAACATTCCAGGTTCCTATGCAATATTGCTCTCTACAGCATCGGACCTTGCTTCTGTCACCAGCGCATCCACAACTGGGTCTTGTTTTTGCTTTGGTTCTGTCCCTTCATTCTTTCTGGGGTTAGTTTTCCACTGATCTCCAGTAGCATATTGGGCACCTACCGACCTGGGGAGTTCATCTTTCAGTGTCCTATCTTTTTGCTTTTTCATATTGTTCATGGGGTTCTCAAGCCAAGAACACTGAAGTTGTTTGCCATTCCCTTCTCCAGTGGACCACATTCTGTCAGATCTCTCCATTATAACCTATCTGTCTTGGGTGGCCCCATATGGCACAGCACATAGTTTCACTGAGTTAGACAAGCTGTAGTCCATGTGATCAGATTGGCTAGTTGTCTGTGATCGTGGTTTCAGTCTGTCTGCCCTCTGATGCCCTCTCTCAGGGCCTACCATCTTACTTTGTTTTCTCTTACCTTGGAAAAGGGGTATTTCTTCACGGCTGCTCCAGAAAATCGCAGCCACTGCTCCTTACCTCAGACATGGGGTAGCTCCTCTCAGCCCTTCCTGCTCTGCACCACTCCTGCAGCCACCACTCCTTAAGTCTTGCATTTTACAGTTTTTATGACTGGCACTTGATCAATTCTTGGAAACTGAACCCTTGAATGATCTAACTGAAGAGTGTTTTTAGTGTTTACAGCCTAGAAACATAATATACTAGCTAGTCTAAAAACTTCATGCAAACAATGTGATTTATGTGAACACCTACTTTTCTTCTAGGGGTCTGTCTGGAGTTCATTAACTGCAATCAGTCATGTGGTTATGTGCCTACACCACAGATCCCCAATAAAAACTTCAGACACCTGGGCTCAGGCAAGTTTCCCCATTCAATGGCACTTCGTGTGTGTTATCACGATTCCTTGCTGGAAGAACCAAATGTGTCCTATGAAAGTTTACTGATAGTTTACTCAGCAGCTCTATCTGGTGTCATTCAGACTTTTCTCTTTGATGATTTTTCTATGTCTGATGATTTTTCTGTGTGACCCCTAGAAGAAAAGCATGTATTCACATAAATCACATTGTTTTCACAAAGTATCTAGACTAGCTAGTATACTGTGATAATTTGTAATAGTGACTATAATGACCAACCAGTCAGTCACTGATCCTGGGAGTTGTCTTGAGGTTTCCTAACACAGAGGGTAAGTAATACAACCTGATAAAAACCTTATAGGTAACACTGGACCAAATGATGAAAAACTGAGCAATCTATCCCTAAGAAGAGATACAAGACTCTTCGAGTCAAAAGTGTAAAGGAAATTCTGGCTAGTGTAATAAGGCAGGAAAAGCTAATTTAAAACAGTTAGGTTGTAAAGGACTTCCTTGGTGGCTCAGCAGGTAAAGAATCCCCCTGCAATGCAGGAGACCTGTGTTTGATCCCTAGGTTGGGAAGATGCCCTGGAGAAGAGAATGGCTACCCACTCCAGTATTCTGGCCTGGAGAATTCCATGGACTGTATAGTCCATGCGGTCTCAAAGAGTCAGACATGATTGACTGACTTTCACTTTCTTTGTTTCTAGGTTGTAAAAGAACTAAAAACTTTCTTAATCCACAGGCATGACTGTCTGTTTAGAACTCAATGTAATCTATCCAGAAATGCTATTAAAACTAGTAAATGAGTTTTCAAATTAGATATATATGAATATATTTTCATATATTAATGAATGAATATATATATTCCTATATATATATGAATCAATTGTTTTTCAAAATACTAGCAACAATTGAAAATTGAAATTTAAAAATTTCAATATAAATATAATATAAATATTATAAAACACTAAAAAATGAAATCTGATAAAATAGACAAAACCTATACATGGAAAACTACAAACTAGTGCTGAGAAAAATTAAAGACCTAAATAAATGAAGAAATGAACAGCAGTCATAAACTGAAATATTTACTACTATTAAATATCAATTCCCCTAAAATTTACTTATAGATTAAATACATTCCCTATTAAGATGACAATAGTCTTTTTAAAAAGTTACATGTGAATTTACAAACTCTTTTTAAATGTATGAAGCAATGCAAAGGATCTAGCATACTCCCCTATAAAAAGCCCTTGAAAAAGCATGAAATTGTACTATTACTTCCTCATTTTAATACTTATATTAAGTTATAATAATAAATACAATTGTATATTGGTATAAAAATAGACTAATAAGACTACTAAATTAAAAAAAAGCCCATAAATAGACATATATATATATAATATATATAGATATAGATATATATATATAGAGAGAGAGAGACCTTACTTTTCATAAAGGTGCAAAAGTAATTCAATGGGGAAAAAAGAATCTGCTCAACAATATTGTTACAACTGCTAGGTGTCTATATTTAAGAAAAAAGAAACCTTGATCTACTTTCCAGATCATACAAAAACTAATCTAAAATGAATCATGGATCTAAATGTCAATTCTAAAAATGTAAAATAACTAGAAGAAAATATTTGAGAAAACTTGGCAATTTTCTGCTAGAAAAGATAATTTTTAACCTGAGAAATGGGAAGCAAGATCCATAAAGGTGCAAACTAAAGAATTTGATTTCATCAAAATTAAAAACTCTTCCTCTCTGAAAGTCACTATCAAGTGAATGATAAAGCAAGTGAAAGACTGGGACAAAGTAATCTTCAAATCACGTAATAATAAAGAACTTGTATTCAGAATATATAAGGAAACTTCAAAACTCTCATTCACTCCTGATTAGGTTGTAAAATGGTAAAATGGCTTTGGAAAATGAAGGTAAACAGACATCAACCATATTATTCAGCCACTTAACTTCTGAGAAATGAAATAGAACTAAAGCAAACTGCAAGTACGTACCCACACAAAGATTTGTAAAGGAAAGTTTATCACAAATTTAATATAATAATTCCAAACTCGAAACAACCCAAATGTCTATCAAAAGTTGAAGGCATAAACAAATTGTGGTCTCCCCATGCAATGGGATATCCTTAAACAATAAAAATAAGTGAATTATTCAGATTACAACATGGTCGAATCTTCAAATAATCAAACAGTGAAAAAAGCTTGCCAACCCCCGCCTCAACTGCCACCAACCATGTGCAATGTTATTCCAGTTATTAACTAATTTTTTAGAATTTAGAATCTGTTTATGGCATAAAACAAGTCAGAAGGTAAAGTGAAAGTGAAGTCGCTCAGTCGTGTCTGACTCTTTGCGACCCTATGGACTGTAGCCAACCAGGCTACTGTGTCCATGGGATTTTCCAGGCAATAGTACTGGAGTGGATTGCCATTTCCTTCTCCAGCGGATATTCCTGACTCAGGGATGGAACCCAAGTCTCCCGCATTGTAGACAGACGCTTTACTCTCTGAGCCACCAGGGAAGCCTGGGGACAAAGGTGAGGGGTAGGGAAATAAGGAGGAAGGGCTTACAAAGAGGCATAAGGAAATCTTTAAGAGACAGGAATATATATATATATATATATTTGTCAAAACTTATCAAATTGTATCCTTTAAATATATGCAGTACACTACAAGTCAACAATACTCAGTAAGTATGTTAAAAATGTTCGGATATTCCTGACTCAGGGATGGAACCCAAGTCTCCCGCATTGTAGACAGACGCTTTACTCTCTGAGCCACCAGGGAAGCCTGGGGACAAAGGTGAGGGGTAGGGAAATAAGGAGGAAGGGCTTACAAAGAGGCATAAGGAAATCTTTAAGAGACAGGAATATATATATATATATATTTGTCAAAACTTATCAAATTGTATCCTTTAAATATATGCAGTACACTACAAGTCAACAATACTCAGTAAGTATGTTAAAAATGTAAAGCACAATATTGAGGGATCATTTTAAATCCCAAACCAGTATTGGTGGTATATGGAGCAGTGGGAGTTCTCATATATTACAGGGAGAGTATAAATTGTTGCAGCAAATGTTGAGAGCAATCTGGCAAATTTCACTAAAGTTTCAAGTCATGCATAACCTGGAGTCCATCAATTCCACTTCTAATGATATTCCTTGTCAAAATTTTTGTACATGTTCACAGGGAGATAAGATGTACAAAAACGTTTAATTCTGCATTGTAATAATAAATTTAAGATAAAATGCAACATTCAGAATAAATAATATATATAAACACAAGTCGTAAAACTCAAAAACACACATATGGGAATGATCTTCATAAAAAGAAGTTTTAAAGATTATCCTTAGGGAAAAATGAGTGAGAATGTGATTGGGGAAGATGGCATAGAATCTTCAATATTTATAAGTTCTTAATTCTTTTTTTTTAATTTTTATTTTTACTTTATTTTACTTTACAACACTGTATTGGTTTTGCCATACATTGACATGAATCCGTCTCGGGTGTACATGAGTTCCCAATCCTGACCCCCCCCACCACCTCCCATCCCATATCAACTCTCTGGATCATCCCCGTGCACCAGCCCCAAGCATCCTGTATCCTGTATCGAACATAGACTGGTGATTCATTTCTTACATGATAGTATACATATTTCAGTGCCATTCTCCCAAATCCTCCCACCCTCTCCCTCTCCCTCAGAGTCCAAAAGTCCATTCTATTCATCTGTGTCTCTTTTGCTGTCTCACATACAGGGTTATCATTACTATGTTTCTAAATTCCATATATATGTGTAAGTATACTGTATTGGTGTTTCTCTTTCTGGCTTACTTCACTCTGTGTAATCGGCTCCAGCTTCATCCACCTCATTAGAACTGATTCCTATATGACCCAGAAATCCCACTGCTGGGCATACACACCGAGGAAACCAGAATTGAAAGAGACACATGTACCCCAATGTTCATTGCAGCACTGTTTATAATAGCCAGGACATGGAAACAACCTAGATGTTCATCAGCAGATGAATGGATAAGAAAGCTGTGGTACATATACACAATGGAGTATTACTCAGCCATTAAAAAGAATACATTTGAATCAGTTCTTAATCCTTAAGTAAGTAAATTGGTACCTATTATATTATTCTCAAAGTGAAGAGGAACTAACACGCCTTTGATGAAAGTGAAAGAGGAGAGGGAAAAAAAGCTTCTTTATTTTTGACATATCTCTAATGTATGTAGGAGCTAGTCTATTAATTTAAAGATATGAAAAATTTACAATCAGAAAGGCTTTGGAGTTTTCCCAATGTCACATAACCAGTGAATAGAAAATTCACCCAGGATCTAAAGCTTCTTTCTCCTGGTCCTTTGTCTGGTTTGTTTACACCACTGTTTTAATTTGAATTTTAAAAACAGAAAGTAAGAAATTACTTGTATATGAGATCACAGAAAGATGTTAATCTTTTATTATCATAAGGCATTAAAGTGCCTACTTAGCAAAATACATGTAATAGAGATAAAAGGGCATTCATAAGCATACTCTGGTGCCTGGATATTGTAAGGAGAATGAAACAGCTAAATCTATGAAAATCTGAACTGCCAGGAGCTTGTGGGAGCAGAAAGAAGTAATAAGGGACACATAGGTAAAAAAGATATTTGGTAAATAAAAATAAAATAAAAATAAGAAATGACATATTTAAGCAAAGGACTTCCATGTCATTATGTGGAGAGATTTTTAATGAACTAGGTAACAGAAAGATTCATGTAAAAAAACACTACCTTTATGCTGATGCAAAAAATGAAGTAATTTCTAAAGTTCATGCCTTAAAAGTTTTAGTGTTATTTGCTAAAATGGACTTATATGTGGCCCTAACAAACTAAACATATCAAGACATACATTTATTGATTCATACATGTGCAGAGATATTTGCTTGTCCATAACATTAATCAATATAAAATAAAAAGCTGTAACATATAACACATATATCATAAAGCTAAGCATTATCTTTGGTTGAACAAATTAAGATTTTCACACAAATGTTATCATGGGAGACTGTCCTACTTGATAATTTATGTTAAACTTTAGTTAAATCTCAATTGAATATATTAGGACATAATCAGAGGAAAATGTTCTGTAATGCTGACTAAACCATTACTAGTCTATTTATTGCTTCTCTATGCAATAATGATTTATTCAACGTGAATTCCTTATCAGTAAATGTATACTAGCATAGGTAGGTGACAGGTACTACCCAAATATTGGTGATATAGAGATATCTGTGCACTTAATGACAAATATTGGGCTTCCCTGGTGGCTCAGATGGTAAAGAGTCATCCTGCAATGCAGAAGACATGAGATGCAGATATGATCCCTGGGTTGGGAAGATCCCTGGAGGAGGGTATGGAAACTCACTCTAGTATTTTTGCCTGGAGAATCCCCATGGACAGAGGAGCCTGGAGGGCTACAATCCATGGTATCACAAGGTCGGACACAACTGAGTGACTAAGCCCAATGACAAATATTAAAAGACTTATCAAAATACACTCTTATGCAGACTATGACAAAAGTATTTTTAAATTGCTTCTGAGAAAGGAGAGAAACATGCCAGACAAGTGAGCAAAAGTTGCAAAACTGTCATTATAAATAAATGGAATAATATCTGGAAAAGTATCTTCTTAACATTAAAGACTTATACTATTTAAGAAATTATTATTATAAATTCTGCCATCTCAATTCTTAATAAAGAGGACATTTCACAGCATGATAGAACTTTGGAGATGTAAGCATTCAAATATTTCATGGACTGCCAAGGCTTAATATCTTTACAAACATTTCTTTTTCCAGAAAGGAAAAAAAAAAATCTACTTATAAGTAAACATCTCACATATAAGTGAAAATAAGTACAATTAACAATTTACCAAGGGCAATTTTTACACAATTCATTGCCAGACCAGCATATCATTTTTTTTGAAATGTTATCAGTATGTAAAATAATGGCCTCATAAATATGTCCACATTCTAATTCCAGTAACCTATGAATATGACAAGTTATATATAAATATTTCATGGACTGCCAAGGCTTAATATCTTTACAAACATTTCTTTTTCCAGAAAGGAAAAAAAAAAATCTACTTATAAGTAAACATCTCACATATAAGTGAAAATAAGTACAATTAACAATTTACCAAGGGCAATTTTTACACAATTCATTGCCAGACCAGCATATCATTTTTTTTGAAATGTTATCAGTATGTAAAATAATGGCCTCATAAATATGTCCACATTCTAATTCCAGTAACCTATGAATATGACAAGTTATATAATTAAATTAGCAGGTAGAATATTTTAATGTGTTGCTTGAGATGTTTGCAGGGTTCATCATGAGAAACCCTGGGCTGGACGAAGCACAAGCTGGAATCAAGATTGCTGGGAGAAATATCAGTAACCTCAGATATGCAGATGACACCACCCTTATGGCAGAAAGTGAAGAAGAACTAAAGAGCCCCTTGATGAAAGTCAAAGAGGAGAGTGAAAAAATTGGCTTAAAGCTCAACATTCAGAAAACAAAGATCATGGCATCTGGTCTCATCACTTCATGGTAAATAGATGGAGAAACAGTGGAAATAGTGACAGACTTTATTTTTGGGGCTCCAAAATCACTGCAGGTGGTGACTGTAGCCATGAAATTAAAAGACACTTACTCCTTGGAAGAAAAGTTATGACCAATCTAGACAGCATATTAAAAAGCAGAGACATTACTTTGCCAACAAAGGTCTGTCTAGTTAAGGCTATGGTTTTTCCAGTAGTCATGTATGGATGTGAGAGTTGGACTGTCAGAAAGCTGAGCACCGAAGAATTGATGCTTTTGAACTGTGGTGTTGGAGAAGACTCCTGGGAGTCACTTGGACTTCAAGGGTATCCAACAAGTCCATCCTAAAGGAGATCAATCCTGAATATTCATTGGAAAACTGATGTTGAAGCTGAAACTCCAATATTTTGGCTACCTGATGCAAAGAACTGACTCATTGGAAAGGACTCTGTTGCTGGCAAAGATTGAAGGTGGGAGGAAAAGGGGATAACAGAGGATGAAATGGTTCGATGACATCACCGACTCAATGGACATGAGTTTGAGTGAACTTCAAGAGTTAATGATGGATAGGGAGGCCTGGTGTGCTGCAGTAATGGGGTCACATAGTCGGACAAGAGTGAGTGAGTGAACTGAACTGAACTGAGACGTAGAGCTTATTGTTTGTTATCTATCTAGGTGGGACCATTAAAATCACTTGGAACCTTAAACATGGGAAAGGGAGACAGAAATGTTAGAGTCAGAATGTTACAATACAGTGTGAAAAAGATTTGAAGCGCCATTTCTGGCTTTGAAGATAGAGACAGGGTACACAAGGCAAAGAATACAGTCACTTCTAGAACTAGAAAAGGCAAAGAAGTGAATTCTCCTCTGGAGCTTTCAGAAAGTAAGTAGCTCTGCCTGATTTTAGCTCAGTGAGACTGAATTTTGACTTCTGACTTCTGAACTGTTAAGATAATAAATTTGGGTGGGTTTTTTTTTTTTTTTTGCTTTAAAATTTGTTGCTGTTTGTTACAACAGGAATAGGAAACTATTACAGTGAACACATTTCATCCTCAGAAAAACAAGTTCCATGATCCTTTATTGAAAACCTCAGCCACCTCTGTTATAGTTTTCTATTCCTACAATTTACTGCAACTGTGGTGGCTTAAAACAACACCCATTCATTATGGCATGGTTTTGTAGCTCAGACATAGGGGCAGGCTCCAATGGGTTCTATGGTCAGGATCACACATGGCCAAAATTAAGGGTTGGTCAACCTGGGTCCTTATCTGGAAATTCTGAGAAATAATCTGGTGCAGTGGTTTAGACACTAAGTCATGTCCAACTCTGCTACCCCATGAACTGTAGCCTGCCAGGCTCCTCTGTCCATCGAATTTTCCAGACAATAGTGTGGAGTGGGTGCTATTTCCTTCTCCAGGGAATCTTCCTGATCCAACCCAGAGATTGAACTCAGGTCTTATGCATTTCAGGTGGTCTCCTGTGTTGCAGGAAGAGTCTTCTCCAAGTGAGCTACATTTCAGCTTCTCAGTAGACATACTTCTTCCTTGCAGCAATAGGCTGGGGGATCCATTTCCTTGTTGGCTATCACCTTGGGGCCTCTCTCAGAAACTTCACATATGGCCCACTTCAGTCTAGTAGTGGCACTTCAAATCCTTTTCATGTTTCAAATCTCTCTCACTCCCCTGTCTGTCATCAGCTGAAGAAAGTAATGTCTCCTGTGATTAAGTCAGATCCATTTGGATAATCTCCCTGTTTTACAATCACATAATATAATCATGGGAGTGATATCACACCATATTCACAGGTTCTGGGAGATCATAGTGGGACATAAGGGCTTCCCTGTAGCTCAGATGATAAAGAGTCTCCCTGCAATGCAGGAGATACAGTTTTGATTCCTGGGTCGGGGAGATCCCCTGGAGAAGGAAATGGCAACCCACTCCAGTATTCTTGCGTAGAGAATCCCAGGGACAGAGAAGCCTGGCACGGTACAGTCCTTGGGGTCACAAGAGTCAGACACAAACTTAGTGACTAAACCTCCACAGTGGGGCATATTTGGGGGCTCATTTTAGAAATTTTGCCTACTACAATTATTCAGTTGCTCCTTTAATTTTCCATACGTTTAAATGATTGATGGATTTACTTATGTGGCTTGCTTGTACATTGCCCTGTATTCTGATGTATTTTTTTTTAAGGAGACATGTTTCCAGTTAAACAGGAAACTCCTAAGCACAAGAATAACATGCTGTATTTTTTCATTAACTGGCACTATGTTAGAGCTAAGAATACAGAAATAAATAGGTTGTTAAGAAAGAGTAAAATGGAATGATATTAGGAAGAATTGAAAGAAGTTCAGACAAATTTGAAGAATACAAAAAACCTATTGATACAGAATTATATTCAATAAACACTAACTATGTGCTAAATGGAAGAAAAAAATACTATTAGCCTATTATCAAGAGTTTTTTGAGCGTCAAATGAAATTACCTAAGCCAAATTATTTAAAATAAAGTATGAATTCTATCCAAGCATTATTATTAAAATTATTTGTGTTCAGTTAAGTTCAGTCGCTCAGTCATGTCCAACTCTTTGCGACCCCATGAACCACAGCATGCCAGGCCTCCCTGTCCATCACCAACTCCTGGAGTTTACACTCATGTCCATCGAGTTGGTGATGCCATCCAGCCATCTCATCCTCTGTTGTCCCCTTCTCCTCCTGCCCTCAATCTTTCCCAACATCAGAGTCTTTTCAAATGAATCAGCTCTTTGCATCAGGTGGCCAAAGTATTAGAGTTTCAGATTCAACATCAGTCCTTCCAATGAATACCCAGGACTGATCTCCTTTAGGATGGACTGATTGGATCTCCTTGCAGTCCAAGGGACTCTCAAGAGTCTTCTCCAACACCGCAGTTCAAAAGAATCAATTCTTTGGTGCTCATCTTTCTTTATAGTCTAAGTCTCACATCCATATATGACCACTGGAAAAACCATAGCCTTGACTAGACAGACCTTTGTTGGCAAACTAATATCTCTGCTTTTTAATATGCTGTCTAGGCTGGTCATAACTTTCCTTCCAAGGAGTAAGCATCTTTTAATTTCATGGCTGCAATCACCATCTGCAGCAATCTTGGAGCCCAGAAAAATAAAGTCAGCCACTATTTCCACTGTTTCCCCATCTATTTCCCATGAAGTGATGGGGCCAGATGCCATGATCTTCGTTTTCTGAATGTTGAGCTTTAAGCCAGCTTTTTCATTCTCCTCTTTCACTTTCATCAAGAGGCTCTAAAGAGTTCTTCTTCACTTTCTGCCATAAGGGTGGTGTCATCTGCACATCTGAGGTTATTGATATTTCTCCTGGCAATCTTGATTCCAGCTTGTGCTTCCTACAGTCCAGCGTTTCTTATGATGTACTCTCCAAATAAGTTAAATAAGCAAGGTGACAGTATAAGCCTTGACGTACTGCTTTTCCTATTTGGAACCAATTCAAACATGAATTATTAAAATTATTTGTGTAGGTTCTTATATGCAGTTTCTACATCTACATCATCCAGCAGAGAGCAAATCATGTAACAGATGCTCAAAAGATTGACCACTGCCATCAATAAGTAAATACATACATTATAGTGCATTTCTTTTTAACCATAAAATTTTTCTCTAGAAAATCAAAGTAATTCCTGTTTATCACTTCTTCCTTCATCCATATTCTTCCCTGTTTGCCCATTGGCTATATGCTGGAAGCCAGCATGAGGAATCCCACCTGTAACAAGGTCATGTGGCAGAGATTTGATGGGCAAAGATGAGTCAGATCTCAGGTTTTCCTTCTGGCATTTCCTGAGCATGTACCCCCCCAAAATAAGAATCTGCCTGCTTTTCTACTCTTCTGACATTCTCTGGAAAAATTCAACTCAGGGCTTTAGTCTTCTGCATTTGAAAGAGTGTTTCAATCCAAAAACTCCTCTGATGGCTTTCTAGCCTGCCTGCAGGCTGCATATGTGATTGTTTGAGGCCTCCCGACTGCAGGAGGCACAGGAAGCTTAAAACATCCTAGGAATGTAGGGGCTTCCGAGGAGTCATAATCATTAAAATAGGACTGATTAAAGGTTTCATTTGTTGAGCCAATACTTGCTGCCAAATTTTCATATCTTATATAGTTGGTATATAGAAAAACAGTTAGTAGACCTGGTATTAGCAATATTAGATCTTTGGGTTAAGTACTTTCTTTGTTATAACCCACTGCACCTTTATTCTACAGGAATGTAACTTTATTTAGTACTTTGAAGGTGATGCAGAGTAAAGAAAAAACACTTCTAGGGAAAAGGAGTTTTCTGGTTGATAGACAATTATCCAGGAAGAGAGCCATAAAAATGTTAACAGGCCTCTTGGCCAGAAGATAATGTAAACCACCTGAGACCTTTTGTATACGGGAGGGTATGCAAAAAGAAAGCCTGGTTTTTGGGCTGCTAATGCTGATAATTTTGTATTACCCATTGATCTCTATGTACAATCAAAAAGGTATAAAAGGCCTTCTGAACAATAGAGGTTGGGCTAGTCATTGGAAGGACTGGTTTCCCCCATGTCTCCAATTTACTCTAATTTCTGGCTGAATTCCCATCTGGGGCGTGGAGGCTTGCCATGTCTATTTACCTGTCCCAGCTGCTAAGATCCACGTACGAGAGAGCCCAGGGCGGGGCACTCTCCGATATTCAAACAGACGCCGGTGACCTAACGTAGATGTTGCAAACTCCTTGCCTGGAACTTTATTGGCTTTCCACGTAAACCAAGTTATTAAGCCTTCTTTTCTCCATCTTAATTTTCCTACTATACCATTATTTCCTAATCTAATCTTATACTAATAAATAAATAAGTTTTCCTCGCCTATCCGTCTCCCCTTCGAATAACCCTGGATCCACCGGGGCTGGACTCCGGCAGCTATACAGGACTTTAGTTTTACATTTGCCTAGAAGTGTCCTGCTGTGAAAAACCTTCCTAATAGGTGAGATGATTCAAGGCCAGACAAGGGTAGCAGATGCTACAACACTGATGTGATGTGGCTGAGCTTGCAACAATCTGCTGGAGAAATTCCCTGTACTAGCTACTTTCCCATCTCCTGCATTGCCAGGCTGATTCTTTACCACTGTGCCACCTTGAAAGATCACAGAGAACCTCAGAAGCAACCCCAAACCTACTGTCCAACAAGCTTATTAATGAAGTGCTGGAGAGTTAGCTAGAGGCAGTGGGGCTCACCAACTTTCTATGCATAAAAATTATCTAGGATTACTTGTTAAAAATACATACTCCAAGTACACCCTGAGAAATTCTGGTTTAGAAGGTCTAGGGGAAAGGGAAGTATGAAACCTAGAAATCTGTATCATTTAATAAGTTATCCATGAAATTCTGAAATAGAATAGCTAATCAAAACATTTATATTATTTTTCTTAACTCATATGAGGAACAACATTTGCCCCCCCCCCGCAAAAAAAAAAAAAAAAAAAACACTTGAGTCATGTCTTTTCACAATAGTCTGCATGTGAATTTTAACAATTCCAACATCTTATTTGCTGTGTGATCTTGAATAAGTTATTAAAACTTACTGTCTCAGAAATTTCATCTGCAAAATGATCATCTTTGTAAATAATGCAAGTGTGGTAGGGATTAACATTTTAGCTATTCTAGTTGTTTTTGTCATTGTAATCGCTATTATTATCCTCCCTGAAGTGCTTACAATGATGTCTCTAAATTACCAGGGCCCAAGGAC
This sequence comes from Aepyceros melampus, assembly GCA_006408695.1. Lineage (NCBI taxonomy): Eukaryota > Metazoa > Chordata > Mammalia > Artiodactyla > Bovidae > Aepyceros > Aepyceros melampus. Next base: position 292,582 of record SJXQ01000736.1, on the reverse strand, counting down.
ACAACTTACTAGTTTTGAACATCTCTAAACCAAATGATTAGAAAAATCTTGCTGGATCCCTATGGTATACTCAAACTAACAAAGCCCCTTTTCATATTTCAATAACAAGCAGCATTAAAACATAAAGAACAATGCAATTGTGCAAGAAGAAATTAAACTGAAGCTATGTGATGGGACAATAACATTTGCTGAGCAATATTAATCATTGCCGACAGCACAAAAATGATCCTGGGGCCATGCTGTGGGGGTGGCTTCATGGACTAAGAAATTTCAACAAAACTGGAATAATAGGATTCTATAGCATTGTTTTTCACATCCCTTATTCAGAAGTAGGGTCAGAAAAAGAAAGAGAATACCCAAGTCTCTCATATCTACAACATTTGCTAGCCCCCACCCCCCACCCCCCTCCAAATATGCTTATTGGTAAGACGCAGTGGTAAAGAATCTGTCTGTCTGTGCAGGAGACACAAGAGATGCAGGTTCAAGCCCTAGGTTTGGAAGATTCCCTGGAGAAGGAAATGGCAATCCACTCCAGTATTTTTGCCTGCGAAATCTCATGAACAACAGGAGCCGGCAGGCCATAGCTCATGAGGTTGCAGTGTTGGACGTGACTGATCACACACAAGATGCTCTATCTGAGATTCTTCACATATATTAGGCTGTTTTGAGGAAGAAAATGAAAATCATACACAAATAACTTCTTAACATGGGATAGATATTCAGACAGACAGTCAGAAGAGATGATACAACATTTGAATTACTAGCTCTTAGAAGTGGGGTCTTCACAAAGCTCCTGCCCTTTTCCTAGCAGGAGGGGGATTTCCAATGATAAAGGTTCAGGATGGTAGCTTGCCTCTCCCCTGGAAGAAGATAGTTAACTTCTGATCTTTCTCTCCAGCTATACTGGGTCTTCTTCTGGGCCTGAGAGAAAGAGATCTTGTTCCCTTTCCTCAATGGTTTATAGCTTTTGTCCCACAGGTAAGAAAGGGCAAAGGGTCCTGGCACTATCCTGCCTTGTGCCTAGCACTGTGGCTTCTCTGCCTCAAGCCTGGACACAAGGAGGTTTTCTGTGGTCTCCTGCTATGCCCTCAATCTTTCCCATGTGCATCTGTTGAGATTCATGGAGAAGAGCCTGCTAATTGGTGACGATTTCCACTCTATCTGTGGCTCCCGGCAGTATTATCTTCATTCTAGACCATACGCTACTTGACTTCCATCAACTTACAGAAAACCTGATCTGAATTCTTCCTAGTTTTTGTGACACTCTATCTGCCCCAGGTAAACAAGTGCTTATATCCCATCTGAGCAGCGTGACCAAACTTAGGCAGGTTTTCTGGTAACTCTAGGTCCCTGACCTTGCATTTCTTATAGTGTTTACTTTAGAAAACTTTTAACTATAAACTATTCCATCCCTTTGAGATGCAAATCTTTTAAAAAGCCTCTTGTCAGTTTTACAACCCAGGAATGTCTTTCTCAAGGAAATCAGAATGCTCTTTCTGAAATATATTCATCTTGAAAGATAGTGTCCTTGTTCCCCAATCTCTGTGGAAGAGTAGGAGTTAGCCTATCTTCAGTGGATGTTTTGCCCCAACTTCAAAATTACTTCCTGTCATAAAATTATGTCAACTTTATTTTTCCTTTGTGAAAGTGAAAATGTTAGTCACTCAGTAGCGTCTAACTCAGCAACCCCAGCCCTTGGAAATTGGCTATTTCAACTTGAGATGTACTGTGAATAGAACACACACATTGGATTTCAAAGACTCCATAAAAAAAATAATGAAAAGTTTTAAATTAACTTTAGCTGCTTCTTTTTGGCTTTTTAAAATATAGCTGAAAGAGGATTTGAAATTACATATGTGGTTTGAATTATATTTCTATTGGAAAACACATTTAAAATGTAGAGTTACAGAAAATAATTAGATTGATGTATACAAAGAGAAAAAAATGGAAAACCTGAGTTTAAGATACATATAGGACATGAGATAATGTCAAAATATGTGTAACTGGAAATCCCAGAATGGTAAGTAAACAGAGAAAAAAATGATACAGAAACAATACTTGAACAGATAATGACTGAAAATTTTCCAAAACTAGTGAAAGAAATTTATAGAATCAAGAGTTATAGGAAACCCCTAGAGAGAAATAAATTACTTAGGTGCATCATAGAAAAACTATTGATGACTGAAAATAAAGAAAAAAATTTTAATAAAGTAGAATTAACATACTTTTAAAGGAGCGACAATGGACTGATGGCTCACTTTTCAGTAGAAATAATGGAAGCTAGAAAACAATAAAATCATACCTTTAAAAATTGCTGAAAAGTTAACTGCAAACCAGATTTTTATATAAAGCAAAAATATTCTTTATAAAAAGAGGGCAATGCAAGGACACTTTAGCAACAGTTGCAAGCCAAGTTGTATTAAAAGAAGTACTATGGGGAACATTTCAAGTAACAGAAAATCACAGAAATGTAGAAATTAATAAAGAACAACATAAAAGGAAAAATATATGAGAAAACTAAACATTGACAGTTGAAAAAAACAAGCAGAATATCTTATGTGGTTTAATTTCAATATATGCAAAATTAAAATGAATGGCTATAGTGATATGAAAAATAAAGTTGGTAAATAGAATTGAAAAGTGTGAAATGTCCTAGCATTATTTGCAAAGTGTATTGTAAATTAATACGAAATGATCAGACTGAGATAAGTCAAGGATGAGATTGTTACCTCTTGGATAGTTACTAAAAAGTACAACAAAATAATGTGTAATTAACAATCTTATCTAAAATGAAATAATAAACAATACTTGATTAGTCCATCAGATGGAAAAAAAATGAAAACACAATGAAGAACGTGTATGGTTAAAAGAAAAGTAATAAAATATTAGATATAAAATTAACATAGATCAGTAAATTCATTAAATGTTAATGGAATGCATACCTTAATTAAAAGACAAGAATTTTCAGATTAATTTTAAAAGTAGTCTGTGTATTTTTTCTTATAAGAGAAAACAAAAAGTTTGGAATAAACAGATAGAAAAGATATACTTTAGGAACACCAACCTCAAGGAATCTGGTGGCGCTATACTAACATATAGGTAGCTCAGACAGTAAAGAATCTGCCTGCAGTGCAGGAGACCTGAGTTCAATCGCTGGGTCAGGAAGATCCTCTGGACAAGGGCATGGCTATCCACTCTAGTATTCTTGCCTGGAGAATTCCATTGACAGAAAAGCCAGGTGGCCTACAGTCCATGGGATCACAAAGAGCTGAACTTGACTGAGTGGCTAACACTTTCACTTTGTTTTATGGTAACAGTACAATGTAGCCTTTAGCCAAAAAAAAAGCATTAACTGGAATAAATAGAATGCTTCATAATGACAGAAGTTTAAGTACATAAGAATGATGTAAAATTTTGTTTACTTAAAATGATGGCTGCTTAAAATGAACAGGAATAAAGTTGAAATAGACATACCATCCATCACTGGAAGATTTTAAGACCCCTAACTGCAGACAAAGAAGAAGGGGACAGCAGATGATGAGATGGTTAGATAGCATCACTGACTCGATGGACATGAATTTGAGCAAACTCCAGAAGATAGTGGACAGAGGAGCCTGGTGTGCTACAGTCCATGAGGTCCAAAGAGTCAGCCATGACTTTGTGACTGAATAACAACAACAAGTTGCATAAAAAATACAAATCCTAAAAAAGGTATCATCATGCTATTTTCAAGTTTCAACGTTTAAAAAACTGAATTTGACCACTTATTAAAGTTCTGATAGGAATTTTACATGCAAAATCAAAACAATTATCTCCAGCAAAAAATTTCTGCTTACTAAACTCCATTTCACCTTTTATAAAAGTTTCTCAAAAATTTATGTATGGGTACAAGAAATGAAGAAACTAATTTCCATGAATCAGGTACATGATTCCAGCTTCTTGGCAAAACTAACACAAAATGTGAAGCAGGTAGATCTTAAAAATTCCTAGCAGAGCTTTAATAATATTTGGGTAATGACTAACTTTAGATATATTTTACTTTTTAGAAATAAATTGTGATATATAGATTTTTTGTGATTTTTCACTATTATTATATGGTTACTTTTATTATTACAATTGCTCTGGATGCTTATATTGTATTGGCTGACTTGAAATTAATGTTCTCTTCTAAAATTCTTCCTTCTGCCTATTAGTCTACAAAGACTTTGAATTTCTTGGGGCAAGTATTGCAATCATCTGAATCATCTGTTTCTTCATTGTTTAGCATAATGCCTAAAAATGGCAGATATTCAGGAGCTTTTTGAAGAATAAATTATATGCTGCAATGATTAACTGTGAAATAATTCATTGTTTTGATATTATAGGTATCTTAGTAAATTGTTGTTTAGTCACTAAGTCATGTTTGACTCTTTGTGACCCCATGGACTGTGGTCTACCAGGGTTCTCTGTCCATGGGGTTTCCCAAGCAAGAATACTGAAGTGGGTTTCCATTTTCTTCTCCAGGGGATCTTCCCTACACAGGGATTGAACCCACATCTGAGCTACATTAATGCCATGGGCCTTCCTAGGTGACTCAGGAGACATGGGTTCAATCTGTGCATTGGGAAAATCCCTTGCAGAAGGAAATAGTAACCCACTCCAGGATTCTTGCCTTGGAAATCCTTGGACTGAGAAACTTGATGGGCTACAGTCTGTGAGGTTGCAAAGAGTGGGACACGATTTACAACTAAACAAAAACAGCATTAATGACAAATAACTTTTTGAAAAACTCTGATCCACTGGCATTAGTGTTACAAAAGAATTTTGGTCAAGCTGTGGATTGCTGATATTAAGATTAAACCTCAAATAATTGGTTTTTATTGATAGTCTTTGTTTTTTATTTATAGGCCTTTTAATAAAGCATATTGATATCAAGAGGGAGAAAACTCACAAATTCCAAAACACTGGTCAACACGAAAGCAACTGGCTCCTTTAATAATAATATTTTAAGGCAATTATCCTAGTGGTAGCCTATTGTCATATTTTAGACTCTTTTCAAGGAAAACATCATTTAATTTACTCAGGAATCAAAGAGAATCTTTGCAGATACCAACAGATGTTTAAGTGCTAACAGAAAAAAAGTTTGGAATATTTTTAGATGTAATTAACACAGCAAATGCTACAACTAATTTGTACCTTTAAAATTTTCTTGAGCAGGTTTCTTTTTTATAAATAATTTGACCTTGAATAACACAATTCAGTTCAGTTCAGTTCAGTCGCTCAGTAGTGTCCAGCTCTTTGCAACCTCATGAATCACAGCACGCCAGGACTCCTTGTTCATCACCAACTCCCGGAGTTAACTCAGACTCACGTCTATCGAGTCAGTAATGCCATCCAGCCATCTCATCCTCTGTCATCTCCTTCTCCTCCTGCCCCCAAACCCTCCCAGCTTCAGAGTCTTTTCCAATGAGTTGACTCTTCCCATGAGGTGACCAAAGTACTGGAGTTTCAGCTTTAGCATCATTCCTTCCAAAGAAATCCCAAGGCTGATCTCCTTCAGAATGGACTGGTTGGATCTCCTTGCAGTCCAGGGGACTCTCAAGAGTCTTCTCCAACACCACAGTTCAAAAGCATCAATTCTTTGGCGCTTAGCTTTCTTCATAGTCCAACTCTCACATCCATACATGACCTCTGGAAAAACCAAGCCTTGACTAGACAGACCTTTGTTGGCAAAGTAATGTCTCTGCTTTTGAATATGCTATCTAGGTTGGTCATAACTTTCCTTCCAATGAGTAAGCGTCTTTTAATTTCATGGCTGAATTTTGGAGGTATAAAAACTTATAAATTGGGGGAAGATTTAACATTGGGTTTCTCTATGCGTTTTTGTTTGTTTGTTTTATTTGCTGTACAAAATAGCTACTCTCAAAAATGATGACAATTCATCACAAGAGCAATTTACAGCCAAAAAAAGGTTTCAGATCTTTTAGGTAATTAAAGTTGATCAAGCCTGGCCTAGAGGAACTACCCCACATCTGAGGTCAGGGTCAGAAGCCAGGAGGACCCCATGCCCGAGGGGCAGCAGCCAAGAGGAGCTACCCCACATCCGAGGTCAGGGGCAGCAGCCAAGAGTGCCAGGCTGCGTCGGAGCAGGAATGGCTGAGAGGAGCTACTCCACATCCAAGGTCAGGGCCGGTGGCCAGAAGGAGCTACCTCCCGCCTGAGGCCAGGGGCAGTGGCTGAGAGGAGCTATCCCATGTCCAAGGAGTGGTGCCTGTGTGGGCACAGGAGGACCTAAAGGAGCGACTCCATGTTCAAGGTTAGGAGGGGTGGTGGTGAGAAGATACCCCTTGTCCAAGGTAAGGAGCAGTGGCTGCGCTTTGCTGGAGCAGCCATGAAGATATTCCATGTCCAAGGTAAGAGAAACCCAAGTAAGATGGTAGGTGTTGCAAGAGGGCATCAGAGGGCAAACACACTGAAACCATAATCACAGAAAACTAGTAAATCTAATCACACTAGGACCACAGCCTTGTCTAACTCAATGAAACTAAACCATGCCCTTGGGGCCATCCAAGAAGGGCAGATCATGGTGGAGAGGTCTGACAGAATGTGGTCCACTGGAGAAGGGAATGGCAAACCATTTCAGTATTCTTGCCTTGATAACCCCATGAAGGGTATGAAAAGGCAAAATGATAGGATGCTGAAAGAGGAACTCCCTGGGTTGGTAGTGCCCAATATGCTACTGGAGATCAGTGGAGAACTAACTCCAAAAAGAAGGAAGGGATGGAGCCAAAGCAAAAACAATACCCAGTTGTGGATGTGACTGGTGATAGAAGCAAGGTCCAATGCTGTAAAGAGCAATATTGCAAAGAGAGATGGCAAGAGTGAACTTAGACATTCTAGGAATCAGCAAACTAAAATGGACTGAAATGGGTGAATTTAACTCAGATGACCATTATATCTACTACTGCAGGCAGGAATCCCTCAGAAGAAATGGAGCAGCCATCATGGTCAACAAAAGAGTCCAAAATGCAGTACTTGGATACAATCTCAAAAACGACAGAATGATCTCTGTTCGTCTCCAAGGCAAGCCATTCAATATCACAGTAATCTAAGCCTATGCCCCAACCAGTAATGCTGAAGAAGCTGAATGGTTCTATGAAGACCTACAAGACCTTTTAGAACTAACACCCCAAAAAGATGTCCTTTTCATTACATAGGACTGGAATGCAAAAGTAGGAAGTCAAGAAACACCTGGAGTAACAGGCAAATTTGGCCTTAGAATATAGAATAAAGCAGAGCAAAGACTAATAGAGTTTGGCCAAGAAAATGCACTGGTCATAGCAAACACCCTCTTCCAACAACACAAGAGAAGACTCTACACATGGACTTCACCAGATGGTCAACACTGAAATCTGATTGATTATATCCTTTGCAGCCAAAGATGGAAAAGCTCTATACAGTAGCAAAAACAAGACCGGAAGCTGACTGTGGCTCAGACCATGAGCTTCTTATTGCCAAATTCAGACTTAAATTGAAGAAAGTAGGGAAAACCATTAGACCATTCAGGTATGACCTAAATCAAGTCCCTTATGACTATACAGTGGAAATGAGAAATAGTTTTAAGGGACTAGATCTGATAGATAGAGTGCCTGATAAACTATGGACTGAGGTTCCTGACATTGTACAGGAGACAGGGATCAAGATCTTCCCCATGGAAAAGAAATGCAAAAAAGCAAAATGGCTGTCTGGGAGGCCTTACAAATAGCTGTTAAAAGAAGAGAAGCCAAAAGTAAAGGAGAAAAGTAAAGATATAAGCATTTGAATGCAGAGTTCCAAAGAATAGCAAGGAGAGATAAGAAAGCCTTCCTCAGCAATCAATGCAAAGAAATAGAGGAAAACGACAGAACAGGAAAGACTAGAGATCTCTTCAAGAAAATTTATTTTACTTTACAATACTGTATTGGTTTTGCCATGTTGATGTATGGCAAAGCCAATACAGTATTGTAAAGTAAAATAAAGTAAAATTAAAAAAAGAAAAAAGAAAATTAGAGATACCAAGGGAACATTTCATGCAAAGATGGGCGCAGTAAAGGACAGAAATGGTAGGGACCTAACAGAAGCAGAAGATATTAAGAAGAGGTGGCACGAATACACAGAAGAACTATACAAAAAAGATCTTCATGACCCAGAGAATCACGATGGTATGATCACTCATCTAGAGCCAAACATCCTGGAATGTGAAGTCAAGTGGGCCTTAGAAAGTATAACTATGAATAAAGCTAGTGGAAGTGATGGAACTCCAGTTGAGCTATTTCAAATTCTTAAAGATGATGCTGGGAATGTGCTGCACTCAATATGTCAGCAAATTTGGAAAATTCAGCAGTGGTCACAGGACTGGAAAAATCAGTTTTCATTCCAATTCAAAAGAAAGGCAGTCCCAAAGGATGCTCAAACTACTGCACAATTGCACTCATCTCACATGCTACAGCAACCCACTCCAGTACTCTTGCTTGGAAAATCGCGTGGATGCAGGAACCTGGTAGGCTGCAATCCATGGGGTCGAGAAGTCGGACACGACTGAGTGACTTCACTTTCACTTTTCACTTTCATTAATCGGAGAAGGAATTGCAACCCACTCCAGTGTTCTTGCCTGGAGAATCCAAGGAACGGGGTCCCTGTGGGCTGCCATCTATGGGGTCGCACAGAGTCGGACACGACTGAAGCGACTTAGCAGCAGGAGCAGCAACAGCAGCAACAGCACACACTGGTAAGTAATGCTCAAAATTCTCCAAGCCAGGCTTCAGCAATACGTGAACTGTGAACTTTCCGATGTTCAAGCTGATTTTAGAAAAGGCAGAGGAACCAGAGATCAAATTGCCAACATCCGCTGGATCATGAAAAAAGCAAGAGAGTTCCAGAAAAACATCTATTTCTGCTTTATTGACTATGCCAAAGCCTTTGACTGTGTGGATCACAATAAACTGTGGACAATTCTGAAAGAGAAGGGAATACCAGACCACCTAACCTGCCTCTTGAGAAACAGATATGCAGGTCAGGATGCAACAGTTCGAACTGGACATGGAACAACGACTGGTTCCAAGTAGGAAAATGGGTATGTCTAGGCTGTGTATTGTCACCCTGCTTATTTAACTTATATGCAGAGTGCATCATGAGAATGCTGGGCTGGAGGAAGCAGAAGCTGGAATCAAGATTGCCGGGAGAAATATCAATAACCTCAGATATGCAGATAACACCACCTTTATGGCAGAAAGTGAAGAGGAACTAAAGAGCCTCTTGATGAAAGTGAAAGAAGAGAGTAAAAAAGTTGGCTTAAAGCTCAACATTCAGAAAACGAAGACCATGGCATCTGGTCCCATCACTTCATGGGAAATAGATGGGAAAACAGTGGAAACAGTGTCAGACTTTATTTTTTTGATGCTCCAAAATCACTGCAGATGGTGACTGCAGCCATGAAATTAAAAGACGCTTACTCCTTGAAGAAAAGTTATGACCAACCTAGATAGTATATTCAAAAGCAGAGACATTACTTTGCCAACAAAGGTCCATCTAGTCAAGGTCATGGTTTTTCCAGTGGTCATGCATGGATGTGAGAGTTGGACTGTGAAGAAAGCTGAGCGCCGAAGAATTGATGCTTTTGAACTGTGATGTTGGAGAAGACTCTTGAGAGTCCCCTGGATTGCAAGGAGATCCAACCAGTCCGTTCTGAAGGAGATCAGCCTTGGGATTTCTTTGGAAGGAATGATGCTAAAGCTGAAACTCCAGTACTAAGGCACCTCATGAGAACAGATGACTCTTTGAAATGACACTGATGCTGGATGGGATTGGGGACATGAGGAAGAGGAGATGACCGAGGATGAGATGGCTGGATGGCATCATGGACTCGATGGATGTGAGTCTGAGTGAACTCTGGGAGATGGTGATGGACAGGGAAGCCTGGCGTGCTATGATTCATGGGGTCACAAAGAGTCAGACACAACTGAGCGACTGAACTGAACTGAACTGAACGGAAAGTTGATAGATTATTGTTGTTGTCTTCAGTTGCTAAGTTGTGTCTGTCTCTTTGCGACCCCCAGGACTGTAGCCTGCCATGCTCCTCCATCTATGACTTTTCCCAGGAAAGAATACTGAGGTGGGTTGCCATTTCCTTCTCCAGGGTATCCTGCCAACCCAGGGGTTGAACCCACATCTCCTCCATTGGTAGGCGTGTTGTTTATCACTACTCCACCTGGGAAGCTCCCAACTAATTATTAGTTTTAACCAAAGTAAGCATTCAAACTCTCACTGTTGCTCTAGTACATTAAAAAAAAAAAAAAAAGAAAAACCCTAAAATTTCTTATATAAGCATAGATTAATTTTGTTGTTGTAGTTTATCATATATATTTAAGTGTAATTGCTGCCTTTCATTGTAATGGGAGGCTCTTCTTAGAACTCAGTGCATTCTTTGTTTCATCCCAAATACCTATCACTCTTTTTAGTGTTCTAATGAAGAGGGATTCATAAAATAGGATGTTAAGCCATTGATTTCCCAAGCAGCTGACTGATGCTTTAAATATACTCATTCATTCATTCATCCATTCAATAAGCATTTACTGAGTACCTATTATGTGCCAAACACTATCCTAGGCACTGTGAGTATAAAACAAACAACCTTAAGTTTCCATCAATAGAGAGGTTGAGAGAAGCAAAAATAATGAGAGATGATTGTACTACAACATGGAAAGTATAATCACAAAGATAATGGATAGAGTATTATGGCAATATAGAGATCAAATAGCTCATGCAAATTTTATGACATGGATGGAAATTCTGGAGAAGATAATTCTTGAAAAATCTTAAGCAATAAGTGAAAGTTAGATTATAGTTTAAAGGAGATGTTCCAGGAAGAAGAATAATGTGAGCAATGGCTGAGAAGCAATAAACAATAAAATTTCTGAAAAAACTGTATATAAAATATGTGTTGGAGGGTACTTTTCAAAGCAGAGAGAAACTAGTAATAAAGTTAGCAACAGACAGGGCCAGATCAAGAAGAACCTATGAGGTAAATTCAGAAAATTGAACTTGTAAGTAATTTGGAACCACTGAGCCATAATCAATGAGAGAGTCAAGTGGTGAATTTTGGATTACAGATGTATAATTCCAGGGGAGTACGGAGAATGGTCTGAAATGAACAAGACTGGAAGCTTCTGAACATTTTCAGTAAGCATGTGAAAGGTGGAAAGCATGAGAGTGGTGGAAGAAACAGAGGAGAAAACAGATTTAATAAATACTCTGCTAGTAAAATCCAAAAGACATGATTATCTGGAAAGAAAGGGGACAAGACTGACATCTTTGGAAACTGAATGAATGATTGTAAGTATCTGCTTTACTCCAAAATTAATTCAAGAATTAGAACCTGGTATCACCAGCCAGATGAAAAGAGACTTGCTACTTCCAGAAATCAAGGCAATGATCACATGAGCCATTTAAAGTCAGAGCAAAGTTTCAAAAGTTGTAAGTAATTAGGCTTAAATATTTAAAAGTTCAGAAATTATCTTCATCAAAATAAACATCCAAGTCCTATCTGAAGCTCTAGTATACTGAAAATGCATTTTTCACTTTACCTACAAAATAGGTTATTGCTAAATATAACTTGAGGTCTGTCAGTGTGAATTTTTGTTGTTCTTCAGTGGCTAAGTTGTGTCCGACTCTGCGATCCCATGGACTACAGCACACGCCAGGCTTCCCTGTCATTCACTGTCTCGTGGAGTTTGTTCAGACTCATGTCCGTTGAGTCGGTGATGCCATCCAACCATCTTATCCTCTGTCTCCCCCTTCCCTCCTGCACCTAACATGAACTTAACAAATGAATAATAATTGTTTTGAAAGTTTATACTTTCTAGGATTTTTACTATTTAAAAGTTATCAATATAATTTCAGTATATACCATGTGTCAGAAACAGTGGTCTTATATACACCAAAAAGGCACAGGAGAAATACACAATCCCTGATAACAAAGAGCTGTTTTGGCTGAAAGATGGATTTTGAAATACTTGTTTTAACGTTTAAAATATCTTTAATGGGATCTATGACTTTTGTCCCTTACAGAAAATGCTATGTCTCAATTCATGAGTAATCATAAAATACAAATTCACCTTCAGAAGGAATATGCTGATGTTCAGTTATCACTCTAAATTATATTGAAAGTTTTATTACATTTTGTATGTGTAGACAATCAATTTTTGAATCATTTGTGATACCTGAAATATGTTTGTATAGATCAAAAGTCTTTACTGCTGCTAGTAAACACAGTAAAGACTAATATATGTGTTCTCTTTACCTACTTTCTCACTCAAAATATTTTTGAGGAAAAATTATAAAGATTCAGATTTAGTCATGCTCTTGACAATTTCTATTCATGATACTGATGCAATTCAAACTCTGGAAAAATACATCTTTCTAGAATTGCCTCTTTGTTTTTGGATCTAGTTCTCAATACACCAGTTTTTCATATTCTAGTTGTTCCCAGTAATTGAGCAATCAGGAATGCAATCTCAACCTGCTTATTTTACAGATGTCTTTGAAGTACAAAGGGATTGTGGACATTTGAGGTGAAAATATTTAATCAATGAGTTAAAAATCAGTAAGATGTATTGAATTAATTTGGCTTATCTGCTGAGTAAAAGTTAATTTAATTCCCATAATAACTTAATCAGTTAGAAAGAGCACTACAAATTATTTAAGAAAACTTAAAACCATAATTTATTGGTGAGAAATACAAGGTTTGGGGACAATTTTTAAGTAATAGATGTCTCTGGGTCAAGCAGCTAAAGAAAAATAACAACTTGAAACCATGTTTCCTTTTATAGGTCATGTGTATTGAAGGCTGACCTAAAGTGAATAGACTGCCAATTATTTCTCTAGCAAAAAATGGGTTTATTCAAGATCCACAAAGAACTGCATCATAGGATCTGCCACCATATGCATCTGAACCTCATACCAGTCTTCGTTCATGGCAGGGGAAGGAGAACTCTTTTACAGAGGGGAAAAACAAATAGAGAGGGCTGTAGCAAACCAAGAATCTGTGGCTTCATTGACTGAGTTGTTGCCAGGAAGAAAAGGTCTTTCTGTTGGGTTTGGCTATCTTTGCTTGGTGAGGCTTGTGAGGATTCCCCTTCTGGTCTCCCAATTCTCTTTTTACTAAGGTTTCTACTTATTAATTTTTTGCAATGTAGAATTTAATGCAGATAAATTCACCCTTTTTAGATATAAACGTTCAGTTCAGAGTTTTGACAAGTGTATTCAGTAATGTAGCCAACACCACCACTCAAGATACAGACTATATACCTCACTGCATAGTTCTATAATGCCTCTTTAAATCAGTACTCTATCCCTCCATCCTGTCCTCTATGCAATCTCTGATCTTATTTCTGTGTCTTCATTTTTGCCTTTTTCAGAATGCCATGTAAATGGAATCATACATCATAGCCTTTCATGTCCAACTTTTTTCATTAAGTGCAATTATTTTGTTATGAAGGAATGTGTAGTTACATGTATCAATATTCTTTTTTGATGATGAATATTATTCCATTGTGAGGATGTACCACAATTTCTGTATCCATTTACTAGTTGATAAACCTCCCCTATTTTTGCTCCTGTGAATAAAACTGCTATAAAAACTGTGTGGAGAAATCTTTGTATGGACATATGTTTTAATGTCTCCTGAATTTATATTGAGGTTTGTGATTGCGGCATTTTAGGATTTAGCTTTATTAAAATAACTGTCAAATGGGTTCCCAAACTGGCTTTTGTATGTCACATCCTCAAAAGCATGTATGAAATATTCAGCTGTCCTACATCTTTGCTGGTGCTTTGTATTGTCTTAAAATTTTTCAGCTTTAGCCACTTCACTAAGTATGTATCTTGGTTCACTTTTAGTTTAACTTGCATTTTTTTCTGGTGGCTAATGACATTGAGTATCTATTCATATGTTTTTGTCTTACATATCAATCTTTTTAAAGTACTTATTTAAATCTTAATCTGTGATCCATTTGTTTACTGGGTAATTTGTAACTTTGTAATAGAGTTGTGAGAATCATTTATTTTTTTATGTTTTTTTCCCAGAGTTTGTATTGTATTTTATTTTTTTAATAATTTTTATTTTTTAGTTTGTTTTGCTTTACAATACTGTATTCATTTTGCTATACATCGACATGAATCAGCCAAGAGTGTACATGAACTCCTAATCCCGACCCCTACCTCCCACCTCCCGCCCTACACCATCTCTCTGGATTATCCCCGTGCATCAGTCCCAAGCATCCTGCATCCCTCATTGAACCTAGACCGGTGATTCGCTTCACTTATGATATACATGTTACACTGCCACTCTCCCAAATCATCCCACCCTCTCCCTCTCCCACAGAGTCCAAAAGGCTGTTCTATACATCTGTGTCTCTTTTGCTGTCTCGCATACAAGGTTATCATTACCATCTGTCTAAATTCCATATATATGTGTAAGTATACTGTATTGGTGTTTTTCTTTCTGGGTTGCTTCACTCTGTATAATCGGCTCCAGCTTCATCCACCTCATTAGAACTGATTCAAATGTATTCTTTTTAATGGCTGAGTAATACTCCATTGTGTCTTAAAAGAATACATATACAAGCTGACTGTTAAATGCATGTCTTGCAGATACTCTTCTGCAGTATGTAGTTGTCCTTATGTTTCTATATGTGTTTGGAGAACATTTAATTATGAAGCCAAATTCATCGATTTCTTTTTGCATGGTTAGTACTTTTTATGTCTTAAGATACTTTGCCTAACCCTGTTTCATAAATATATTTTTCTCTGTTTTCTTCAGGAATTTTGTAACTTTAAGTCTTACATTTAGACATAATATAGATCAGTTGTTTTTAATGTGAGAGAAATGGTTCAAACATTTTATGATGTTGAACATGATGTCCAATTCTTCCAGAATCCTTTATTGAAATGTTATCTTTTTTCTATTTATTTACTTGGACACATCTGTCAACAAAAACCAATTGACCACATATGTATGGGTTTATTTTTATGCTCTCTATTGTGTTTCATTGATACATATTTTACAGTAATATAACACCTTATTTATGACTGTAGTTTTGACTACAGTAAACCTTTTCATCAGGCAATATGAATTTTCCAACTATGTTCTTCAATTTCAATATATTTTGCTTATTCAAGATAATTAGCATTTTCATATAAATTTTAGACTAAACTTGTCAAATTCTACCAAATAAAAGAAGAGTGGAATATGATTTCGATTACAGTTGATTTTTAAACAACATGAATTGAACTGCATAGGTCCACATATGCACAGATATTTTAAACTAAATATTAATATGCACTATGATAGTACACATAGATAGTACTATGATCCACAGTTGGTTGAACATACTGATGAGGAACCATTGATAGGGAGGGTCATCTGTAAAGTTGTATGTGTCTTTTTGACTATTTGGAGGGTTAGCATCCCTAAAACACCTACATTTTTGTTGTTGTTCAAGGGTCAACTGTGTTTTGAATTCATAGATCGAAATTGTTGTTGTTCAAGGATCAACTGTGTTTCCAATTCATAGATCAATTTGGAGAGAACTGGAATTTTAACAATGATGAGCCTTATGATCTTTGATCATTTCATACCTCTGCACTAATGTGTAACTTTTAAAGATTTCTCTCATCAGTGCTCTTTATTGCTGTTGTTCATTCATTTGTGTCTGACTCTTTGCTACCCTATGGACTGCAGCATACCAGGCTTCCCTGTCCATCACTATGTACCAGAGTTTGCGCAAATTCATGTCTATTGAGTCGATGATGCCATTGAACCATTTCCCCATACTCTGCCACTCCCTTCTCCTCCTGTCCTCAGTCTTTCCCAGTATCAGGGCCTTTCTAACATGTCAGCTCTTCACAAAATGTGGCCAAAGTATTGGAGCTTCAGCTTCAGCATCAGTCCTTCTAATGAATATTTAGGGTTGATTTCCTTTAGGATTGATTGGTTTGATCTTGCAATCCAAGGGACTCCCAAGAGTCTTCTCCAGAACCACAGTTCAAAAACATCAATTCTTCAGCATTCACCCTTCTTTATGGTGCAACTCTCACATCCATGCATGACTATTGGAAAAACCAAGCTTTGACTATATGGACATTTTAGGCAAAGTGATGTCTCTACTTTCGAATAAACTGTTTAGGTTGGTCATAGCTTTTCTTCCAAGGAGCAAGTATTTTTTAATTTCATGGCCACATTCACCATCTGCAATGATTTTGGAGTCCAAGAAAAAGTCTCTCACTGTTTCCATTTTTTTTCACATTTACTTGACATGAGATGATGGGACCAGATGCCATGATCTTATTTTTTTGAATGTTGAGTTTTAGGCTAGCTTTTTCACTCTCTTCTTTCACCTTCATGAAGACGTTTTTTTAGTTCCTCTTCCCTTTCTGTCATTTGTGTGGTGTCATCTGCATATCTGACGTTACTGATATTTCTCCCAGCAACTTTGATTGCCATTTGTGCTTTATCCAGCTCAATATTTCACATGATGTGCTCTGAATATAAGTTAAATAAGCAAGGTGACAATATACAGCCTTGAGGTACTCCTTTCCAAATTTGGAACTAGTCCATTGTTCCACGTCTGGTTCAAACTGTTGCTTCTTGACCTGCATAGAGGTTTCTCAGGAGGTAGATAAGGTATTCTTGTATTTCCATCTCTTTAAGAATTTTCCACAGCTTGCTTTGATCCACACAGTCAAGGGCTGTAGTGTGGTCAATGAAGCAGAAGTAGATGTTTTTCTGGAATTCCCTTCCTTTGTCTATGATCCAACAGATGTTGGAAATTTGATCTCTGGTTCCTCTGCCTTTTCTAAATCCAGCTTGAACATCTGGAAGTTCTTGGTTCATGTATTATTGAAGCCTGCTTGAAGAATTTTGAGCGTGAACTTGCTAGCATTTGAAATGGCTATGATTGTGCAATAGTTTGAACATTCTTTGGCATTGCTCTTCTTTGGGATTGGAATGAAAACTGACCTTTTCCAGTCCTGTGGTCACTGCTGAGTTTTCCAAATTTGCTGGCATATTGAGTACAGCACTTTCACAGCATCATCTTTCAGGATTTGAAGTAGCTCAACTGGAATTTCATCACCTTTACTAACTTGTTTACAGTGATGCTTCCTAAGGCCCACTTGGCTTCACATTCCAGGATTTCTAGCTCTAGGTAAGTGAACAGATCATAATGGCTACCCGGGTCATTGAGACCTTCTTTGTATAGTTCTTTATATTCTTGCCACTTCTTCTTAATCTCTTCTTCTGCTAGGTCCATACCATTTCTGTCCTTTAATGTGGCCATATTTGCATGGAATGTTCCCTTCGTATCTCTAATTTTCTTGAAGATTCTGTTTCCCATTCTATTGTTTTCCTCTATTTCTTTGCACTGATCATAGAGGAAGGCTTTCTTATCTCTACTTGCTATTCTTTGGAACTCTGGATTCTGATGGGTATATCTTTCCTTTTCTCTTTTGTCTTTCACTTCTCTTCTTAGCTATTTGTAAGACTCCTCAGACAACCATTTTGCCTTTTTGCATTTTTTTCTTGGGTATAGTTTTGACCACTGCCTTCTCTACAATGTTACAAACCTCTGTCCATAGATCTTTAGGTAATCTATCAGATCTAATTCCTTGAATCTATTTGTCACCTGCACTGTATAATCATAAGGGATTTGATTTAGGTCATGCTTCAATGGCCTAGTGGTTTCCCCTACTTTCTTCAATTTATGTCTGAATTTTTCAATAAGGAGTTCATGATCTGAGCCACAGTCAGCTCCCAATCTTGTTTTTGCTGACTATATATAGCTTTTCCATCTTCAGCTACAAAGAATATAATCAATTTGATTTTGGTATTGACCATCTGGTGATGTCCTTGTATAAAGTCATCTCTTGTGTGTTGGAAGAGGGTGTTTGCTCTGACTCTTGGCAAAACTATGCTAGATTTTGCCCTGCTTCATTTGGTACTCCCAGAGAAGGCAATGGCACCCCACTCCAGTACTCTTTCCTGGAAAATCCCATGGACGGAGGAGCCTGGTAGGCGGCAGTCCATGGGGTCGCTAAGAGTCGGACACGACTGAGTGACTTCACTTTCACTTTTCACTTTCATGCATTGGAGAAGGAAATGGCAACCCACTCCAGTGTTCTTGCTTGGAGAATCCCAGGGACGGGGGAGCCTGATGGGCTGCCGTCTATGGGGTCGCACAGAGTTGGACACGACTGAAGTGACTTAGCAGCAGCAGCAGCAGCAGCATTTGGTACTCCAGTGACAAACTTGCCTGTTACTCCAGATATCTCTCTACTTTCTGCTCTTGCTTTCCAGTCCCCTGTGATGAAAAGGACCTTTTTTTTTGTGTGTTAGTTCTACAAGGTCTTGTATGTCTTCATATTGTAAATAGGATTTTAAATATATTCTAATTTTTAAATGCTAATAAATAGAAAGACAATAGAATTTAGTACACTGATTTTATTCTGCCAACTACTAAAGTCAGTTATTGGATCCAATAGGCGTTTTGGTGGAGATTTCTTAGAGGAAGAGAGTTCCAGAAAAATATCTACTTCTGCTTTATTGACTATGCCAAAGCCTTTGACTGTGTGGATCACAATAAACAGTGGAAAATTCTGAAAGAGATGGGAATACCAGACCACTTGACCTGCCTCTTGAGAAATCTGTATGCAGGTCAGGAAGCAACAGTTAGAACTGGACATGGAACAACAGACTGGTTCCAAATAGGAAAAGGAGTACGTCAAGGCTGTATATTGTCACCCTGCTTGTTTAACTTCTATGCAGAATACATCATGAGAAACGCTGGACTGGAAGAAACACAAGCTGGAATCAAGATTGCTGGGAGAAATATCAGTAACCTCAGATATGCAGATGACACCACCCTTATGGCAGAAAGTGAAGAGGAGCTAAAAAGCTCTTGATGAAAGTGAAAGAGGAGAGTGGAAAAGTTGGCTTGAAGCTCAACATTCAGAAAACGAAGATCATGGGATCTGGCCCCATCACTTCATGGGAAATAGATGGGGAAACAGTAGAAACAGTGTCAGACTTTGTTTTTTTGGGCTCCAAAATCACTGCAGATGGTGACTGCAGCCATGAAATTAAAAGGCGCTTACTCCTTGGAAGAAAAGTTATGACCAACCTAGATAGTATATTCAAAAGCAGAGACATTACTTTGCCGACTAAGGTCCGTCTAGTCAAGGCTATGGTTTTTCCTGTGGTCATGTATGGATGTGAGAGTTGGACTGTGAAGAAGGCTGAGCGCCGAAGAATTGATGCTTTTGAACTGTGGTGTTGGAGAAGACTCTTGAGAGTCCCTTCGACTGCAAGGAGATCCAACCAGTCCATTCTGAAGGAGATCAGCCCTGGGATTTCTTTGGAATGAATGATGCTAAAGCTGAAGCTCCAGTACTTTGGCCACCTCATGCAAAGAGTTGACTCATTGGAAAAGACTCTGATGCTGGAAGGGATTGGGGGCAGGAGGAGAAGAGAACGACAGAGGATGAGATGGCTGGATGGCATCACGGACTCAATGGACGTGAGTCTGAGTGAACTCCGGGAGTTGGTGATGGATAGGGAGGCCTGGTGTGCTGCGATTCATGGGGTCACAAAGAGTCGCACACTACTGAGCGACTGAACTGAACTGAATCATATTACTTGTGAATAAATTAAGTTCTATTTTTGTCTTATCTATCTATATACTACATTTATTAATTTATTTATGCCTTATTACTCTGGCTAAGGTCCTGATATCAAGTAGAAGTGATGAGAAGATATTGCCAGTCTTAGAAAGCATTCAGTCTTTTATAATTAGGTATGATATTAGTTGCAGGTTGTTAGTAGATAGTCTTTATCTTGGAGGCAGTTTCGTTCTATTCCTAACTTGCTGAGAGTTTTTATCAGTAATATATAGTGCATTTTAACATATGTTTTTTTTGCTCTATTGATATGATCATGTGATTTTCTCTGCTAGCTTGTTAATATGGTGAATTTCATTTCTATATTCTTGATATTATGGGTTGGATAAATGCAAAAGAATTCTGTCACCTTGATGAACTGACTTCTTTATGATATTAATATATCTGATAATATTCCTACTTGGTCTGACATTAATCTCTTCAGCCTTTTGTCACTAGTATTTGCATGGTATATATTTTCCAACCTTTTCCTTGCAACATATTTATATCTTTATATTTAAATTAATATAGGTTTACTGTATAGAGTATAGACTTGAATTTTGATTTTTTGGGTACACTGTGATAATTGCTATCTTCTAATTGAAGTGTATGCACCATTTACAGTGAAAATTATTATTTAGCATTTTGTATTTATCTTCCACTTATCTATGTTGCTTGTTGCTTTCTGTTTGTCCTATTTTTCATTATTTAAAAAAATTTGTGCCTGCCTTTTGCTAAATTGAGTATGATTTATGGTATAATTTTATCTACATTATTGATCTATTTGGTTATGTCTTTTATAAAAGTGTTTTAGCGATTGCTCTCAAGTTTATGATATATTTATTTAATATATTATAATCTAAAGTAAAGCAGTATTTTTATTTTCTGAATAATGTAAGTACTTTACAAGAAATGGTATTTCACTTCTCTCATTCTTTGTATGGTTACTGTTATACCTTTATTTCTATAAAGAAAGTTGATAGTGCAGTGTAAGAATTTTTACCTTATAGGCAAATATCTCTTAAAACAATTAGAACAATTTTTTCTATTTCTGATTGTCTTCCTTCGTGTAGATCAAAATTTCTATTACTAATATGTCAATACTTCTGACTGGAGAACTTTCTTTACCATTTTCTTTTCTTAAGGACAGCTGGTAATGAATAATCTCAGGTTTTGTTTTCCTGAACTTTCTCTGTTTTGCCAATTCCTGAAAAAATATTTTGCCTGTTTATAAAATTGGTTTATTTTTTTTTTCTTTCAGTAATTTAAATATGTTGAACCATTTCTTCTGGATTTCACAGCTTTTATGAAATGTCTATTTTAATTCTTGACTGTTCTTTTATATATAAAGTTAGAGAATATTAATCTGAAGATCCCTAGAATCTGATTTGATAAGTTTTGTTCATTGTAGGAAAAAATTCTGTAACATAATTTAACCACTGTTCTGACTACCTTGCAATAGTGGCAGATTAGACTCTGAGTGTTAAAAGCATTGTATAAATTCTAATACAAGATAATTCATTGTAATACAGGAAAGGGAAGGTCTAGTAATCATGATTCATATGCAGTTCCTGCTGTCAAGATTACACTTATAATGTGTGGGTGGAAAGAAGTGTAAGATAAATTAATCAGAGAACACGAGTAAAACATATAGCAGTTAAGTTGTAGGTTGATTCATATTCTTTATGGAAGAGCAGAAGAAAGAAGAAATCCTTTCTTAAGGTTAAGGAATAATTCCTATGAATGGACTTTGCAGGAGCATTAGGACAGCAATCTGAGGTGAAGCTTTATCAAGTTACAGGAGAAATGTATGGTTTTCTAATGTCTACTCTTGTTTTCTTTAACCATTTCCCTCTGCTCTTAAACATTTGTCTCCTTATACTGAGACATTTCTCTATCTCAGTGTGCTTTCAGAGTGGTTCATACTCATCTATTGCTATTGTTTCAGTTATTCAATGACAAATTCGTACCTTCAAGATAAATTTCTCCTTTGAGTACCTGTTCTCTATATCCAAATATCTATAAAAGAGTTTCACAACAAAGTGTCACAGGCACTTCAAACAACTCAAGCTCAGTAAGTTACAACCTGACCTAATTATCTCTCTACTAGTCTGTATTTCCGTGAATGACATCACCATTCACCCAGTTTTGCAGGCCAGAAATATGAGCATCTTGTTAGTCTCCCCTATCATTTATTTCTCACCACCCAAGCTCAGTCAGTCATGAAATCTGAATCCCCCCTGAATCTCCCTCAATCTCTCTCCTCACCTTCCATTAGCATTTACCACAGTTACTGTTTTCATCACTCTCACAAAAATTATGTAGCACGCTCCCAACTAGTTTCTCTAGTTCTACTGTTGTTGTTTCTAACATGTTCTTCACTTTCTAGATGGCTTCTTAAAAACTGCAAAACCAATTGTGATGAGATAAATATGAACAGTTCATATATATGGCCCTAGTCTTTTCAGAAGCCGATAAAAAGAATTCAAGCATAAACACTCAGACTATATCCTTCTTCCATCCTCTATATTTAGAAATGAATGTTACTGATTTTTAAATTATAAATTAAAATTTTAATCTATAAAGACATTCTGGCAATAAAAGCCAACAATACAAAGATGCCCCAAATTTTAGAATCATATCAAACTCCTAGGGAAAATAAAAGTCTAAAGATTAAAATTCTCTGAAAGTTAAAGACATCAAAATTTAAAATAAAGCCCTGAAATACAATTATTTGCCCTACAGAATTAAATGTCCAAAGAGATTTCAGTGCTTTTAAATACATGGTTGAACTCAGTCTCATCTAGAAGTGTTTTTGATGCCTTAAAAAAAAAAAAAAAAGATGAATGTTTTTCCATTTGCGGCTACATTTAGGATATGCTTTTCATTAGCTTCAAGGTCTCAAAAGTTGTGCTGATTCAGTGTTCAGTCTCTGATGTGCCTAATTTTTCATAAGTCCTGAGAGTTAATGGGACATCCAATACTAGCAGGGCATTAACTCAGTAACTCTTCCAATCAGGCAGTAAAGCCATTGGTAGTACCATGGCCACTTTATCAAGAAAAATTTTGTTCCTAATGTTATGGACCAGGGTTGACTTCCTTACTCTTTAAAAAATTGATCAGAGGCCAGGCAGGAAATTTAGGCAAGGCTTTATTGGGGGCCCTGCTGCAAAGCAGGGAGTGAGAACAAGCAACAAATATCCCTTGTCTACTCTCTGGCTCAGGGGAGGAGCGAGCTGGTTCCTTATATAGAGTGAGAGTAGGTAGGGGTGTGTCCAGGGGTCAGACCAGAGGGGTGGCTTAGGTGGTTTGTCCACCCCTTTGGGGGGCAGGAGGCATGCACAGTACTCTGCTTTTTTCTCCCAACCCCTTGTTTCACTCCCAGCTCTTCAGAAGTGTCAGTCAGGTTGTTTTGGTCTTTTTGTATCTTGTCTACAGTTTGCCCCAACTGTGAATGCTCACAGTTATTTTTAGTCTCTTATAGTTTCTTTGTATTTTGCTGCTTGGGGAGACTTTTGTCTAAGTGCAAGGACAAAGGGTCAAAGTCCCAGCTTGTCTTACTAGAACCCATTACTTGAGGAAAGAGAGTAGATGAAGAAATGTTGCTTTTAGCTCCATGGGTGCTAGTTGACTTCAGTGGTCTGGTGAATATGAACCTGAGAACACAAACTCATCTGGGAGAAATTCACCTAGTCACTTCAGTGTTGATTTGGGAAGACCATCCTATAATCTGATTACTTGGCCTCACCCCTGGAGAAGATTCCGCCACATTAAGAAAGTGCAGTAATCATATTTAACAACATACCAAAAGAAAAAATGATTGTCAAATAAAATTTTATTTTTGTCTTGTCCCTGGATTAAAAACCCCAGCAAAGTCATGAATTTTCTGCCACGTGTTTGATAATAAACAGTACTGCTGTCCCTTTGAGCCACAGACATCCTCACTTGTGTTAAGTCTTCCCCCTTTTCCAGTTTAAGGCACTGCAGACTGTGGTGGGAAATTAGAACACAGTAAGTGTCTCTTTGTTCTCTGTGCTCATCTCTTTCCCTACTCACTCCCTGCTGTTTAGCTCTCCCATCAAGGTTAAAGTGGGGAAAGGTAGAGGAGACAGTTCTTACTTGAACTTGTACTTTTGTGTGCCAGCTTTGAGTTCTATGTGAGTGCCAGATGTTTAAAGATGATTCTTTCTCTCCTGAAGCCTTTTAGTGGCTTTCCACAAGTTTCCTGCTGAGCTCTTTTGCCTTCAGTTCCTTGATGCTTCTTTCTTCACAGCAGTAGTTTGTAGTGGTTCCCTCTGAAATTGGGTACATAGTGGGGAATAATTTCAGTTACTTTCTTCTTACATTTCCAGACTCCCCCAGCCAACCCATTGGATAGGACTCTAAGGCAATGAAGAATTGAAGACAGCCCCCAAATCTTCATTCCTTACTCAGCAACCTCTGGTGTGAAGAGCAATCCCTACACCATCACACTTTCCTGCTCTGTCTCCAAAGCAGGCAGTTAGCCTTTCTCTTGCCCTCAAGATTCCCCCAAATACATTACAGGCCACTGTATTCTGTTTTAGCTTTTTCTTACTTAACTTACATACAACTCATTTGTCTGTATTATGAGTTTAGGGACACAAAGTCCTTTCCTTCTGACAAGTGTCCACGCAGATTGTCAAATGGCAGATTGCCCTTAAGTACCAAGTTTCTATGGAGAAAACCCACACCCAAGAACAGCTTTGAGTTCCTTCTATCTTTTCTCTCGTACTACCAAGTCTAATCCTGTACTGCTCGCCGAATGACAGAGCAGTAAATCAAGAGACAAGTTGTTGGAGCAAGGAATAGTGACTTTATTTGGAAAGCCAGCAGATGAATTAGATGATGGACTACTGTCCCCAAAAAACATCATACCCAAGTTAGAATTCAAGCTTCCTTTACACCAAAAGGTGAAGGGGTATGGTTGGTAGTTGCAAATTTCTTGATGTCAGAATCCTTTGTTCTTGCAGCTGTTCTGGTAGGTCAAGTTATAATGTTCCTGTAAACCTCCAACAAGACAAATATTATTCTCTGTCTGCAAATTTTTATCTCTGTATGAATGGCAGAATATTATACACTGAGAAATGAGCTATAATGTATATTTCCGGTATAGGCAACATTCTTAACTTGTAGCAAAAGCAACAGAATCCAAAGGTTAAAGTAAAAGAAATAGATCTATATGGAATCAGATTTATTCTTTCCTTTTATGCTCTTTACCCAGGCCATCATCTAATTTCCACTTGTCAGTAAGCGGTACACTTCACCTCTCTCTCCTTTTCTCTAATTCTAGGCTTATACGGAACATTCCTTTTATATATATATATATATATATATATATATATATATATATATATATAGTTGAAGTGAGGGATTAGTGCTTTATAGTTTTGTTTTTGCTTTCCAGTGACTTAAAGAATAGAGAAGGCTCTTCATGGAAGAAGAGATAAAGAAAGAAGGGAGTGTGCAGAGAAAAACTAGATCTATAATTTGAGTTATAACCTTGTTACATAATCTCCCATTTAAATTTTGCTTCCTTCCAAAGAAAGTTCCTTTCTATCTAGGAGCTTTTCTTCTCCCAAGAATGTAGGAGTCAGGGTGCTCTGGATTATGTTTTAAGAGTAATTTCTAAGTGACTCTTTGCAAGCCAATGACTATGTGGGAGAAAAATTTTCTCCAGGCAAATACATACACCAAAATTCCTATTTTTTGAAAACAAAACAAAAAACAACTTATTGGAATATAGTTGATTTACTATGTGTGTTAGTTTCAGGTGTACAGCAAAGTGATTATATATATATAGAGAGAGATAGATAGATAGATGCTTCTTTAGATTCTTTTCCATTATAGGTTATTACAAGATATTGAGTATATTTCCCTGTGCTATACAATAGATCCTTGTTAACTTTCTATGTCTGTGAGTCTATTTCTGTTCATTCTTCTCATGGCTGTTTATGTTTAAACCTGCCTTCTCTCTCAGGAAGGGGCACAGTTACCTATCTTGCCAGGTAGAGTCCCTTCCAAAAGAACTGAGATCATTCACCTTTCTGAATCTCACCCCACCTCGACTTCTTACATACACTTGTAACTTCCAAAATGCCATCTTCTTTTTCTTTAAGTGAAAAATCCAACTGTACAAAATTTCCTTGATTCTAAGGTACACTTAATGTTTTAGCTCCTAATATCTCTAAGGTTGGAATATAGCACACAGTTGATGATGGTCATAGTTTAATTCTTGCCTGTTCTTTAGTGGTGCACTGGCTAGCATGTAAGATTTGATAGTGTACAATACATAAAATTAAAGAGAATAGACTATGTTCAGTAATGACTCTCTGTTTAACAAGTACCAGTATCTCATCGTGTATCTTTGTCTTTTTAAACTCTTTTTATTACTGTTAAAACTTTTTAATAGCTATGTTACTAATTTCATTGCATGTTGACCCTAAATAAGATAGTTTCATCTTTAAAAATCTAAGTACAGTTTCTTATGTAACAACTTTAACACCAGCAAAACTTATTTTTAACATATTTTTATGTGTTAATGTATTCTAATACTAAATCCTTTTTTAATTTTTCCCAGTTGCCCTCAAACAACTTTTTATATGTAGTTCGTTTGAATCAAATTTCAAACAAAGTCTCTTTTAATCATGTTCACTGTTGCCATTCTTTTTTTCTGCATTGACTTTTGAGGAAACCACATCATTTGACAGAAGGCCCCAATTCAAGATTTGTCTGGTTTCTTCCTTATGGTACAATTATTATTCTGTCCACTCTGTTTCCTGTGAATTCGAAATTAGAGATAAAATCTTGATGATACTCAGTTCCAATATTTTTGGCCAGTGTACTTCAGAACTAGTACTGTGTACTTGGTATTGTAGCATGTCAAGGGGAACACCATGCCTGGTTGTACTGCATGTAGAGACTATAAATTTTAGAATTGATCTCTCCTTAGCAGTCTGTTTTTGTTTTCAATGAATGAAGCTGACTCTCAGATCTTTCCAAGGATATGAGACACATGTTAATATTCATCTCTTTCTTTGCTTGAGTTCTCTTTCAAACTCTTTTTCACAAATCATGGCCATCCACCCACATAATGTATGAGTGCCTATTCTACAGAATGATGGGTCAGTAGCAAAGGACTTCTTCCTTAAAACAGAAAGACTGATTAGAATTCCTGTATAAATGTGTGGGTTAAGGTCATATATATGTTTCTCTTTTAGGTCCACATAGGCAAACTGGAATATACTAATGTCAAAATGAACCTGGGAGTGGAGCACTTTAAAATATTTCCTCCAAGCTAGAGATGTTTTTTATCTTTCCTTGTATGAGGAAGAACAATGAAATGACTCTGGCCTGAGCTATCTAGATAAATTACTTCAATGAATATAGCCAGAAATTATACAGAAAGAAATTTATTTAATCTCTTCTGAAGTTAAATAGGAAGTTACTTGATATTTGGAATTTTCTGCATTCATAATAACTTTATTAACTCCACATTTGTTAATTGATAATTAACTAAAATATATTTCCTATCTTTATAAACTAAGTGCCTTTTTTTTTCTCCTTTCATAGAAATATCTAATTTTGTTTGCTTACTTGTTCTTGTTTATATTTTAGAAGTTTGAGTTAGAGAGGCACCCAGAAGAATTAATCTTCATAATTCATATGCCTGGTCCCCAAAGCTTTATAAACAGCAAAATAAATAAATAAAGTTTCAGAGGAACATAATGTTCTCCATGGTAGGAGGAAGTAATAATGAAATTAGGCATGAAGATGTAAAATAGAGCAGTTCGTAGCTCTCTGAGGAACCCTTGTTTAAAATTTAATGATCATTTTATTTTAAACGTGATTAACATTGTATCACTAATGTAGTATTCTGAAGTGTTTAACATTTTGGAAAGTTCAGATACATTTCAGAGATGTAAAAGCAAAATCAATGGGTTAGAAATTAATAAGTGAAACAGAAAATATGTAGGAAATCTTAGTACTTTTTGATAGAAATAATTCAGTAGATGTGCCCATGATAGGAGACTCAAAAGACAGGGTCAGCTATTTGCATATGATGTTTCTGGGAGGACGCTGCTAACTTGATATATTCTTAGATATTTTTTGGAGAGACACTGCAAGCTTACATCTTTTACTAAAACATATTACCCAACTAGAATGATTATTATATGTTTAAATTCGTGAGAGTTTTTTTCTCAACGTATTCTTCAGAATATTGTTTCCCTGAATATTTTTTTTAATCATGAAATAAGTTTGGGAAGTACTGAATTAAACAACATTAAGCAGATTTCTGTAAACTTCAGAAAGTTTTCAACATGCTTTACTCATTATGATTCTTCAAAAATGGAGTATAGCATGAGGTGATTTTGAAAGTTATTTGATCACATTCCTCCAGATTTGTCTTATTCCTCACATAAATAGTAGTTTTTTATTGTATGCTGGGCATTATGAGTGGTAAGGGTTAGGAACTGAATTCCATTTATTAAAGGTATTGCATTTTATAAGTTTTACTCCAACAAACAGTTAAATGACTGGCACATCATATTGTTCTTGTGGAAGACTGGCTTTAGACATTATTGTAGTAATCTATTTTTGTTAGTGTTTTTAAATTACTTGTTCTAATGTTTTTAAATCTGGGGTATGGTTTTTGTTATTAAAATATGACTCCTCTGTGGAGGACTTTCACTGAAGTTTGAAAGGCTTCCGTTCAGTTCGTTCAGTCACTCAATTGTCCAACTCTTTGTGACCCCATGAATTGCAACACGCCAGGCCTCCCTGTCCATCACCAACTCCCGGAATTCACTCAAACTCATGTCCATCGAGTTGGTGATGCCATCCAGCCATCTCAGCCTCTGTCGTCCCCTTCTCCTCCTGCCCCAATCCCTCCCAGCATCAGAGTCTTTTCCAATGAGTCAACTCTTCTCATGAGGTGGCCAAAGTACTGGAGCTTCAGTTTTAGCATCAGCCCTTCCAAAAAAAAAATCCCAGGGCTGATCTCCTTCAGAATGGACTGGTTGGATCTCCTAACACTCCAAGAGATTCTCAAGAGTCTTCTCCAACACCACAGTTCAACAACATCAATTCTTCAGTGCTCAGCTTTCTTCACAGTCCGACTCTCACATACATACATGACGAGTGGAAAAACCATAGCCTTGATTAGATGGACCTTTGTTGGCAAAGTAGTGTCTCTGCTTTTTAATATGCTATCTAGGTTGGACATAACTTTCCTTCCAAGGAGTAAGTGTCTTTTAATTTCATGGCTGCAATCACCATCCGCAGTGATTCTGGAGCCCCTCAAAACGAAGCCTGACACTGTTTCCACTGTTTCCCCATCTATTTTCCATGAAGTGATGGGACCGGTTGCCATGATCTTCATTTTCTGAATTTTGAGGTTTAAGCCAACTTTTTCACTCTCCTTTTCCATTTTCATCAAGAGGCTTTTTAGTTCCTCTTCACTTTCTGCCATAAGGGTGGTGTCATCTGCATATCTGAGGTTACTGATATTTCTCCCAGCAATCTTGATTCCAGCTTGTGCTTCTTCCAGCCCAGCGTTTCTCATGATGTACTCTGCATATAAGTTAAATAAGCAGGGTGACAATATACAGCCTTGACGTACTCCTTTTCCTATTTGGAACCAGTCTGTTGTTCCATGTCCAGTTCTAACTGTTGCTTCCTGGCCTGCATATGGGTTTCTCAAGAGACAGGTCAGGTGGTCTGGTATTCCCATCTCGTTCAGATTTTCCACAGTTTGATGTAATCCACACAGTCAAAGGCTTTGGCATAGTCAATAAAGCAGAAATACATATTTTTTCCGAAACTCTCTTGCTTTTTTGATGATCCAGCAATGTTGGCAATTTGATTTCTGATTCCTCTGCCTTTTCTAAAACCAGTTTGAACATCAGGAAGTTCACAGTTCACGTATTGCTGAAGCCTGGCTTGGAGAATTTTGAGCATTGCTTTAGTAGCATGTGAGATGAGTGCAATTGTGCAGTAGTTTGAGCATTCTTTAGGATTGCCTTTCTTTGGGATTGGAACGAAAACTGACTTTTCCAGTCCTGTGCCCACTGTTGAGTTTTCCAAATTTGCTGACATATTGAGTGCAGCACTTTCACAGCATTATCTTTCAGGATTTGAAATAGCTCAACTGGAATTCCATCACCTCCGCTAGCTTTGTTCGTAGTGATGCTTTCTAAGGCCCACTTGACTTCACATTCCAAGATGTCTGGCTCTAGGTGAGTGATCACACCATCATGATTATCTTGGTCGTGAAGATCTTTTTTGTACAGTTCTTCTGTGTATTCTTGCCACCTCTTCTTAATATCTTCTGCTTCTGTTAGGTCCATACCATTTCCATCCTTTATTGAGCCCATCTTTGCATGAAATGTTCCCTTGGTATCTCTAATTTTCTTGAAGAGATCTCTAGCCTTTCCCATTCAGTTGTTTTCCTCTATTTCTTTGCTTTGATTGCTGAGGAAGGCTTTCTTATCTCTCCTTGCTATTCTTTGGAACTCTGCATTCAGATGCTTATATCTTTCCTTTTCACCTTTGCTTTTGACTTCTCTTCTTTTTACAGGTATTTGTAAGGCCTCCCCAGACAGCCATTTTGCTTTTTTGCATTTCTTTGTCATGGGGATGGTCTTGATCACTGTCTCCTGTACAATATCACAAACCTTCATCCAGAGTTCATCGGACACTCTATCAGATCTAGTCCCTTAAATCTATTTCTCACTTCCACTGTGTGGAATCATAAGGAATTTGTTTAGGTCATACCTGAATGGTCTAGTGGTTTTACCTACTTTCCACAATTTCAGTCTGATTTTACCAATAAGGAGTTCATCATCTGAGCCACAGTCAGCTCCCAGTCTTTTTTGCTGACTGTATAAAGCTCCCCATCTTTGACTGCAAAGATTATAATCAATCTGATTTCAGTGTTGACCATCTGGTGATGTCCATGTGTAGAGTTTTCTCTTATTTTGTTGGAAGAGGGTGTTTGCTATGACAAGTGCATTCTCTTGGCAAAACTCTATTAACCTTTGCCCTGCTTCATTCTGTATTCCAAGGCCAAATTTGCCTGTTACTCCAGGTGTTTCTTGACTTCTTTTTTTGAATTCCAGTCCCGTATAATGAAAAGGAAATCTTTTGGGGTGTTAGTCCAATAGGTCTTGTAGGTCTTACTGGAGAAGGGAATGGCTAACCACTTCAGTATTCTTGCCTTGAGAACCCCATGAACAGTATGAAAAGGCAAAATGATAGGATACTGAAAGAGGAACTCCCGAGGTTGGTAGGTGCCCAATATGCTGCTGGAAATCAGTGGAGAAGTAACTCCAGAAAGAATGAAGGAATGGAGCCAAAGCAAAAACAATACCCAGTTGTGGATGTGACTGATGTAGAAGCAAGGTCTGATGCTGTAAAGAGCAATATTGCATAGAAACCTAGAATGTTAGGTCCATGAATCAAGGCAAATTGGAAGTAGTCAAACAGGAGATGACAAAAGTGAATGTCAACATTCTAGGAATCAACAAACTAAAATGGACTGGAATGGGTGAATTTAACTCAGATGACCATTATTTCTATTACTGTTGGTAGGAATCCCTTAGAAGAAATGGAGTAGCCATCATGGTCAACAAAAAGAGTTCGAAATGCAGTACTTGGATGCAATCTCAAAAACTTGAAAGGCTTTCCAAGCCCCTATTTCCGGTTTCTAGGTGTTGCTTTCCTTGGGAACTTCACTCATGCATAGTATTTTGGATGTTACCCCGATGTGTATCTTATGCATGTTTAATGTACACAGTTTATAAAGACTTCCTTTCCTGAATTTCACCACTAAATTTTATAGCCTCACGGGCAACTTATTCAACAGCCCAGTGAAACAGACACTTTCTCTTTAAGTTGGTCTCCTATGTGCAACCCTTGGGTTCTAACTCCCTTTTTAATAGTGCTCTTTGTGTTCTATTGAGCACACTTTAGTGATTGCTACTAAATAATGCAGTTCATTGAATTTAATATAATCTAAAACATCTGTACCCAAATAATATGTCCTTATTAAAGATAATGTGAAATTTAATGAAAGCAAAGAAAAAAGTACATATTTACTTGAGATAAATATCACCAATGTTAATATTTTGTTATATTTTCTTCTAGTGTATTTCTATATCCATAGCACTTTTAAATACATGGTTTTTATTACACTTTATGTTAAATATTGTAACATGCCCCTCACACTTAGAAATACTATAAGTAGTTTTCTACATGAAGCAGTAGATTTCTTAATGGTTTCATAAATATTCCAGCAGGTTTATTTGGGCATTCTCTATTTTTTAAATTAGCTTTTTAAAAGTCTCTTTAAGTTTCATATTTTTATAAATTCTGAGACAATTTAGCTCATAAGCATATTTTAAAATAAGTATTTTTTCCACAAGGTATTTTCTGAGAGTTATGCTTTCTAGGTCAAAAGATATAAACCTATATAGGCCTAATAAAAACACATTAAAATAGCAATATATGCAAAACTTCTTCCACAGGACCCCATTATATTTGTGCGTTGGTGTTTTGAAAAATAAAAATGCTAACACAATAAGTAATCAGGGTGGTTACAGTATTTCCATTTGCATTTTTGTGGTTGCCGGTAAGTATGCATATTTTCAGATTTGTTTAATTAGTATAATCTCTTTTCTGTTAATTAACTTTTAATAACTAAAATATTGTGGTGGTCACAGTAATATTCTCATTAATTTGTATGAAGTTTTATAAGTTTAAACCTTACCTATTTATAAATACAATTATTTTTCCCAGGTTTTCATTGTGAATCATATATCTAAGCTATTAGAGTAATACATTTTTTATTTAAAAACATCCCTAACTAGTACAATCTTCTGCTTGTGATATTCTTTTTAAATAGGTCTTATTTCTTCTTTCCTCACCTACTGTCTCACTTAGCATGGGTCTCTACTAAGTCGCCAAGAGAATAATTTTAAGACATAAATCATATCACATCATCCCCTAATCAAAACCATCCCACCCCAGAGGAAAATCCAGAATCCTTTACATAATTCCTAAGACCCTGTATGATGTCAAACATCTATAACTCTTATTATTCAATCCACTCACTCCCCTTACTTCAATCCCCTTGAAGTAGGAAACAGAGAGAACAGGCTCCATCTTGAAAGCAGGACTCCACTGGGCCATACTGTGGAGTTTGAGCTACATGCTCAGTATCTTTGGAAACAACGTGCCAACTGGAAAACCAGACCCCCAGGATGGAAAAGCCCCAGGGCTCTTACCTAGATTCTCCGTTGCCTAAAAGAATACTTTAATTATCTGTGTAACCAAATAGAATCATAAATTCTATTATGCTTATTGGGTATGACCACAGGCCTATTGATAATTGTCCACTGTTAACTACCTAGGCCTAAGGCATATGAATCACAGGTTGACTTTGATTGTATCTTTCTTTTCCTTTGTTCAGACTAGTTTTGGAGAATTTGGGGAGGTGGGTTTGAGCACGTACACTTAGGGTTTATAAGGTTTTTACAAAAACTGGTCTTGTCTAAGAGGAGACTCTACCTTGGGCCCGCCGGTGTAATAAACTGCACTCCACTATCTGCATTGTCCTTCTGAGTGAGTTCGTTTCCTGGAATGAGTGGCTACAACACCCTTTCCTGGCCTTCTTACCTTTCCTGGAAGCTCAATGCATATTTCCACCTTGGGGCCTTGTGTTAATATTCTTTTAAACTAATCAACCTGCCCAAATATTCATATGGCTCAATTCCTTTCTTTATTTAGATCTCCTCTTAAATAACAAATCCTCAGAGAAGTTTTACCTATATGATAACTTCACATCATTCTTCATCCCAATCTCTTCTTTCAGGAGTCATAGTATATCCCGTATTTTCAGACACACAGACACACACATCTTTGTTTTGCTCATTAGATTTAGAAGCTCTGAGAGGTTGAGGGTTTTTTGTTCATTTTTCTCTCTCTCCCTCCCTCCCTATTTCCTCTTCTTTCTTCATTTCTTTCTTTTTATGGTTAAAATCATTGGACCTAGAATAATATCTGCATCAAAGAACTAGAAGAAGCTTGAAAATATATGAAAGATATGAAATTACAATCATTGTTAACATTTGGACATAATTTTGTCTTTAGAATTTATTATAGCTCTTATAGAATTTATAGTAAATTTTTAAATTTAACATTTATAGTAACTATGGAAATATTTATTCAACGTTTCACTTGAATTTCTTCTAAGCATTTTTTATGTCATTACATAATCCATAGTCTTCATACTGAAGATTATTTCTCAATTATAACTGAATATCACACCAAAGTTATACTATTTAATTAAACATTTAGCTTAAATATTTTGTTAATTAATAGGTTTATCATCTAAATTCATTAGTAAAATTATGTCACTTTAAGTTAGTTTAAAGTAAATTCACATTTTTTTCTTTAAAACTTTACATTTTTGAAAACCATTTGTTTTTAAAAATTATTAGAAGTAAACTGTTTCTAATATTATATTTGCTCAAATCCAATATATTGCTATAGTTTCTTTCTCTTGCAAAAGCTCATTTCTGTGTATATTTTTCTTGACTGTGTTTTCCAGTTATTTTCTAGTGTTACTTTAAAACAATACAACCTCTATATTTTTGAATACTGCTATTTTTCAGCTTAATTTACTTAGATTACTTTTTTCCTCTACCATTTGATTTATTCAACTCAGCTAATTTTTCCCTATTTTCAGATAATGAGAGAATTTAGATTTATAAAGTTATCTTTGTTCAAATTCAATTAATTTTTGTCTGTGTTTATTTTCAAATATTGACTTAATAGTATATTAAATACCACTTGATACAATATTTACTAAAAGAATGCTTTTGAATATTCAAAGAGTAGAAATTTTTTAATTATTTATTTGATGAAAGCTTTAATTAGAAAGTTTCTAATTAAACTATTCTAGAAACTAAAAAGTAGTTTCTGAAAACTATTCAGTTTTAATTAGAAAGTGCACCTAATAAATTCACTTTTACTATTTTCTAGGTATTGATGGAGCTAAATCTGATCATTTTTATTGTTTCCTTTGGTATAATTATTTTTATTTTAGTACTATTTTATTGACTTTATTAATACTGCTGCTGCTACTACTAAGTCGCTTCAGTTATGTCTGACTCTGTATGACCCCTTAGACGTCAGCCCACCAGGCTCCTCTGTCCCTGGGATTCTCCAGGCAAGAACATTGGAGTGGGTTGCCATTTCCTTCTCCAACGCAGGAAAGTGAAAAGTGAAAGTGAACTCGCTCAGTTGTGTTCAACTCTTAGCAATCCCATGGACTGCAGCCTACCAGGCTCCTCCCCGTCCATGGGATTTTCCAGGCAAGAATACTGGAGTGGGGTGCCATTGTGTGTTTTTTTACCATAAAGTGAAGCCTTATATCTTTTATGTTTTCCTCTTTAAATCTTACATATAGATCTATTACTTGTTTGTGTCTCCGTGACTATTATTTTTCTTTTTGTTTTAACCTTACTATGTCATATTGTCTTAAATCCCATTGGCAAATTAGGGATTTTTTTAAATATAAAAATTTTAAAATGACTTTTCATAAAGAGGTATAATTAATGTCATACATTTTCTTACTACTATGATTATATATATATGCATATATATGTATAAGGCTTTTTGAAACCAGAAAAATAAGTATGGTACCCTTTTATCAAAGATGAAGAAGAATATTTGTTTAGCTAGTCAATTTTCTTCACTGAAAATCTTAAGATTTTAACATCCAGAGTTAATGTGCGTATATATACATATATAGTCAATTTAAAATTGTATACTGTCATTTTTTCCATCTATTGTGATCACCAGAGATCAATTGCCAACATCTGTTGGATCATCGAAAAAGCAAGAGAATTCCAGAACAACATCTATTTCTGCTTTATTGACTATGCCAAAGCCTTTGACTGTGTGGATCACAAGAAACTGTGGGAAATTCCTTTTTTTTTTTTTTAAATTAATTTTTATTTTTTTAGTTTGTTTTGCTTTACAATACTGTATTGGGAAATTCTGAGAGAGATGGGAATACCAGACCACCTGACCTGCCTTTCAGAAACCTGTATGCAGGTCAGGAAGCCACAGTTAGAACTGGATATGGGACAACAGACTGGTTCCAAACAGGAAAAGGAGTATGTCAAGGCAGTATATTGTCACCCTGTTTATTTAACTTATATGCAGAGTACATCATGAGAAACGCTGTGCTGGAAGAAGCACAAGCTGGAATCAAGATTGCTGGGAGAAATATCAATAGCCTTAGATATTCAGATGACACCACCTCTATGGCAGAAAGTGAAGAGGAACTAAAAAGCTTTTTGATGAAAGTGAAAGAGGAGAGTGAAAAAGTTGGCTTAAAGCTCAACATTCAGAAGCTAAGATCATGGCATGTGATCCCATCACTTCGTGCGAAATAGATGGGGAAACAGTGGCTGACTTTGTTTTTTGGGGCTCCAAAATCATTGCAGATGGTGACTGCAGCCATGAAATTAAAAGACGCATACTCCTTGGAAGAAAAGTTATGACCAATCTAGATAGCATGTTCAAAAGCAGAGACATTACTTTGCCAACAAAGGTCCATCTAGTCAAGGCCATGGCTTTTCCAGTGGTCATGTATGGATGTGAGAGTTGGACTGTGAAGAAAGCTGAGTGCCAAAGAATTGATGCTTTTGAACTGTGATGTTGGAGAAGACTCTTGAGAGTCTCTTGGACTGCAAGGAGATCCAACCAGTCCATCCTAAAGGAAACCAGTTCTGGGTGTTCATTAGAAGGACTGATGCTGAGGCTGAAACTCCAATACTTTGGCCACCTCATGCGAAGAGTTGACTCATCGGAAAAGACCCTGATCTGGGAGGGATTGAGGGCACCAGGAGAAGGGGATGACGGAGGATGAGATGGCTGGGCGGCATCACCGACTGAATGCACATGAGTTTGGGTGGACTTCAGGGTTGGTGATGGACAGGAAGGCCTGGCATGCTGCAATTCGTGTGGTCATAAAGAGTCGGGCATGACTGAGTTACTGAAGTGAACTGAACTGATTGTGATAACAATTTCCATAGTTATTTAGACACATCCCCACACATTCAACGATTTCATTGATCACAAATACTAGTACCTTTCTATCTTGTTTTTCATATTTTTTGGTTTACTTATTAGGAGTCATTTATATGGCTTATATATTTGAATAATTTTTTCTGAAATAATGCACATTAATAATATGTTTTTATAGACCCTGAATGTATAAAAATTTATTTCTTTTATCTACAACTTGATTGAGAAGAGAATTGTAAGTTATGGCCTCTATCCCTTAATTCACATATTACACTAGTAGTCTCTTATATTTGTGTGTGTGTGTTAGTCGCTCAGTCGTGCCTAACTCCTTGGGACCCCATGGACTATAGTCTGCCAGGCTCCTCTGTCCATGGAATTTTCCAGGCAAGAATACTGGAATGGATTACCATTTCCTACTCCAGGGGACCTTCTCCACCCAGGCATCTAATCCATGTGTCTTGCATCTCCTGCCTTGAAAGGCAGATTCTTTACCACTGCACCACCAAGGTCCACTTTCTGAGATAAAGCATATCCTTCTCATCTAGGCTTATGGTTCCCAAACCCAAAGTAGTGAAAGACAATAAGGTGACCCATGATGATCCAAGCCTTCATGTAATTCTTTCCCTTGGCCTGTCAGTAGAGTTCATGATTTGCTTCTAACTAGTTTTTATATAATACATGGCAAGGTAATGGGATGCTCCACCCAAAATTATATTTTGTTGTGCTAAGACTCTGTTTAAGGAGACTGGAAAAATAAATTCTACTGGTCTTCATGAAATATATAACAATGTTATGAAT
This sequence comes from Aepyceros melampus, assembly GCA_006408695.1. Classification (NCBI taxonomy): domain Eukaryota; kingdom Metazoa; phylum Chordata; class Mammalia; order Artiodactyla; family Bovidae; genus Aepyceros; species Aepyceros melampus. The sequence continues at coordinate 254,938 of SJXQ01000736.1, read as the reverse complement.
ATACCTGTGAAGACAGTCATCATTGGGTATCTTGTGAGCAATATTTAGGGACCTAAATGGGCCTCCAACAAATATGTTTGGGTATTTCAGTTGACAGCTGCATGGATGAGGATTCTACCAGTAATCTGGATGTACTTGAGAACAGATTCTTTCCTACTTGAACCTTTAGATGAAAATAAAGCACAACCAAAAAACTTAAGTACAGCCTTATGAGATCTTGAGCTCATAATACAGCTAAATCATGGCTGACCTATATAAATTGTGAGGTAATCCTGTATTTTTATGACTACTAAATTTATGATAATTTGCTATGCAGCAATAGAAAACTAATATATATGATATTTACATAATTAACCTAGGGGATGTGGTTAAAGACACATATTCTGTATATTTTTAAAGTATTTTTAAACTCAATCATGATATCTTGAGATAGGAACACTCTTAAAAAATTTTTTTTTCCATAGCATGTTCTTGAGAATAACTCTCAGAATAGTATTTGAAAATGAGTGCTCTAGACACTACAATAAAGAAAATATCTTTTAGTAAATCACAAGTTAGAATGTGGGGTATAGGAAAAATCTGAAGTGTATTCATGTGAATGCCTTAAATCTGAGCCTCTATCTGTGGGGCAAATACATCTAAAGAGATAACCTTTTTCATTCTGAACTAAATAAACTAAAAGAAGTAGAAGACAAGGCAAGACTGGAAGTCTGAGAAATTTATTGAAAGAAATGCTTGCAAATCATAAAATAAGCTGGAGTTGTCAGTGAGAGGCTTTAGACAGTAATGCAGAATTTTAACATTAGGGAAAGAAAAAGAAGTGAACTCAGGTAAAGGAAAGGAAATGTGGTGCCCATCCTATTTTCTCAGGCCTCAGCCCGATACTAAGGGTGCCTCAATCTATGATAATACTCAAGCAAAAGTTTCTTATTCATGCAGGAGAGGCCCAGCAACAAAGGCCTCCATGTTATTATCTGGAAATAACCTGAGTGTGGCTTTCATGTTCCTATCTAGGTGAATCCAGGGATAAAGCAATGGTTTGCCAGTCAGCTCTGATCCTTACAGCAATCCATCTTAAGAGTATCTGAGAGACACACCTTTCATGGCCACATTTTAAATTAAAGTTTGTCACATCCTCCTTAGATATGTGTAGCCAAACATACCTAAATTAGGGTTTTTTTCTTTTGCCTATAATCTGCTGAGAAACATGCTTCTTCTCTCCAGCAAAAGAATAAAATGAATGTTCTGTTCAAGTAAAATCACCTGCACATTCCAAATGGAAATTTTCCAAATTGGCTTTATCAGTTCAGACTTTGGATGACTATACCATTTGCAAAGAAGCATCGACTCACATTCATATTTATAAGCTTGTGATAATATTGTACACCATTCAATTGATTTCACATCAATTAAAACAGGTTCTATCACCTCATTCCTACAGAATTTTGTTTAGTTCTTACCTTCTTTCCATGCTACTTTCTTCCTCCACATTTTTCTTCAAATCTGTTTCTGTGGCTAAGGTAAAATGACAAGTAAAATCATGAAGTTAGAACATTTTAGAAATTCCAAAAAATAATGTTGAATCCATAGTAGGATCAAGTTTTATTTTCAAATCAACTTATACTAATAGAATTTTAAATTAGAACTATCTATTCTCATGAACAGATGTTTTGTCATTTCTATGTTATTTTAAGAACTTCTTAATTTGCTCTGCATTAGACACATATCAGATGCCTTGAAGATATTAATTTAGCAATATATATAAAACATATTTTGGGATCAAAGAACTTGAAATCCTGTAGAATGAGCTGATACATATAACTATAATGTGTTAAAAGTAGTGATATATTTAAAAATTGTGGAATAAAAAGTGTTAAAGAAGTTCAAAGAAAGATTTCCTCTTATTCTGAGAAAATCAAGGATGGCATTCAGAAGTTGATGTTTGAACTATACCTTAAAAAATGGGCTACATTTGAGATGCTACAAATGGTTAGGATGTGTAGCACCTGCAATCCAGGAAAAAAGAAAACTTATCAGGTTAAGTATTATTTCCATTCAAAGAGACTATATTCCCCTTTTAATGTTTTCATTTAGGGTTCAGATTAGCCAGTTAAATAGAGTAGTGGCTACTTTCAGACTTTGCAGTCTTGGTAAACACTGTATTCAATTCCAATCCCCAGAGCAGCATAGTATGTTTAATTGAAGATATGGTAATTCTGGGCTATTTTGCTGCAGATTTTAGAAGATTTTTAAAAGGCAAAACCCATTAGACTAGTTGCATTATATCAAAGAAAAAAGAAAAGATAGTGGTTTTATGAAACATATTGCCCCTTAGGCGGAGCTAAATTCTTCTCTCGTGGCACTCATGAGGGCGGTTATTTGAGCTTTCAGAACTCTATTTCAGTATTAATTTTGAACTGAATGCTTCAGCTAATTCTGTGTGCTGTTTGAGCTTTACTGGAAGGATGAATTTGCAAATGTGAACACAGAGAATGCTCTTTATTTTATGGTTTTGAAAAAGCTTAGATTGATGATGTCTTTTCAACTTATTTTGTCTGCCAAGTGTAGATTTTCAGGATGGCTGTTAAAGTTTTGTCTGTATCATAAATGGGGTACTAGCTGGAATATTTCTTTGTTACTGCATCTTTTTAGGAAAGCATTTGCTTTAGAGTTACTTCCATGTATGGCTGTTTTCCCCTTTATTTTTAAAGTTCCTTTGATACGGATTTTTGTCTGGTTCATCTTTGTAGCTAAGTAATGTTTAAAATATAACTAAGAGTTCAAAAATGCCTTCTGTATCCCACCTTCTATCAATATATCTTAGTGAAGCATAATGACATACTCCTTTTCCTATTTGAAATCAATCTGTTGTTGCATGTCCAGTTCTAAATGCTGCTTCCTGACCTGCATACAGGTTTCTGAAAGGCAGGTCAGGTGGTCTGGTATTCCCATCTCTCTCAGAATTTTCCACAGTTTATTGTGATCCACACAGTCAAAGGCTTTGGCATAGTCAATAAAGCAGAAATAGATGTTTTTCTGGAACACTCTTGCTTTTTCCATGAGCCAGCAGATGTTGGCAATTTGATTCTGGTTCCTCTGCTTTTTCTGAAACCAGCTTGAATGTCTGGAAGTTGATGGTTCATGTGTTGCTGAAGCCTGGCTTGGAGAATTTTGAGCATTACTCTACTAGTGTGTGAGATGAGTACAATTGTGCAGTACTTTGAGCATTCTTTGGGATTGCCTTTCTTTTGAATTGGAATGAAAACTGACTTTTCCAGTCCTGTGGCCACTGCTGAGTTTTCCAAATTTGTTGACGTATTGAGTGCAGCACTTTCACAGCATCATATTTCAGGATTTGAAATAGCTCTACTGGAATTCCATTACCTCCACTAGGTTTGTTCATAGTGATGCTTTCTAAGGCCCACTTGACTTCACACTTCAGGATGTCTGGCTCTAGGTGGGTGATCACACCATCATGATTATATAGGGGATGAAGATCTTTTTTGTACAGTTCTTCCATGTATTCTTGCCACCTCTGCTTAATACCTTCTGCTTCTGTTAGGTCCCTACCATTTCTGTCCTTTATCGAGCCCATCTTTGCATGAAATGTTCCCTTGGTGTCCCTAATTTTCTTGAAGAGATCTCTAGTCTTTCCCATTCTGTTGCTTTCCTCTATTTCTTCACATTGATCATTAAGGAAGCCTTTCTTATATATCATTGCTATTCTTTGGAATTCTGCATTTGAGTAGGTATATCTTTCCTTTTCTCCTTTGCTTTTCACTTCCCTTCTTTTCATAGCTATTTGTACGGCTACCTCAGACAGCCATTTTGCTTTTTTGCATTTCTTTTCCATGGGGATGGTCTTGATCCCTGTCTCCTGTACAGTGTCACGAACTTCTGTCCATAGTTCATCAGACACTCTGTCTATCAGATCTAGTCCCTTAAATTTATTTCTCACTTCCACTGTATAGTCATAAAAGATTTTATTTAGGTCATACCTGAATGGTTTAGTGGTTTTCCCTACTTTCTTCAATTTAAGTCTGAATTTGACAATAAGGATTTCATGATCTGAGCCACAGTAAGCTCCCAGTCTTGTTTTTGCTGACTGATAGAGCTTCTCCATCTTTGGCTGCAAAGAATATAATCAATCTGATTTTAGTGTTGACCATCTGGTGATGTCCATGTGTGGAGTCTTCTCTTGTGTTGTTGGAAGAGGATGTTTGCTACGTCCAGTTCATTCTTTTGGCAGAACTCTATTAGCCTTTGCCCTGCTTCATTCTGTACTCCAAGGCCAAATTTGCCTGTTACTCCAGGTATTTCTTCACTTCCTACTTTTGCATTCCAGTCCCCTATAATGAAAAGGACATCTTTTTTGGGGTGTTAGTTCTAGAAGTTCTCGTAGGTCTTCATAGATCTGTTGATCTACAAACATCAGCTTCTTCAGCGTTACTGGTCGGGATATAGACTTGAAATACCATGATACTGAATGGTTTGCCTTGGAATGGTTTGTTCCTCATCCGTGGGATTTTCCAGGCAAGAGTACTGGAGTGGATTGCCATTCTCTTCTCCAGGGGATCTTCCTGATCCAGGATTTGAACCAGGGTCTCTCACATTGTAGGCAGATGCTTTTACCATCAGAGCCACCAGGAAAGTCACCTTTGATTTATCCTCTACTTTTAATGATTAGTTTTCCTAGGATTGTGAGAGTGAATGGGTGGGGTTTTTATCATTATTTTCCACTTTAGGAGAGCCAGAACTTATTGACCCTTTAAGGCTTCCAAAAGTCCTTCTGAGTTTTCTATTTTCCTATGACTTTAGTATCCAGTACAGTTTAAGAATTTTCAAAAGCTCTAAAGAAAAATAGAGCTCAGGGCTGTAGGCTTACTTCTACATACTTCTTTCTCTCCAAAGTCTTTGTTCTTCAAATTCTAACTGTCAACATTAATTGTCTCCAGTTTAATAAAATCACATACACCTCTCTTATTTCAGTAGTCCCTTATCAAGCTCCTCCACAGCTTTATAGGCTGTCACTATCTACAATTTAAGGTGTAAGCAATGACACTGAGCTCACATTAGTGGAATTCCTTTCTTTAAGGATTCATGTCCCTTCAAACACTGGTGCCTCTGAAATATCCAATCTGTGCACAGAAGTGTTGCTGATGTTGTTTTTCTATTTGTTCTCAGTGTAAATGTTGGTCAGTTGCAAAATGTTCTGTCATAGGTAGAAGGAAATATTCCAGAATTACATGTTTCACTTTTTCTGAATTACATATTAGGAATCACTGAAATCCTTAGTATTATTGGGAATATTATAAATCCCAAGAGGATAAGCTTCTTGCTGCTTTGGTAACTGTTTTGTTATAATTTCTAGTAACATTTTATTATGTTCAAGAATTAGGACTGCTACAAATTCTACCTCAGGGAATTGTCAAATCATGAAGAAAGAAAGTATTTTCATCTTCATAGAAGGAAAGGAAACACAATTTTATTATGGTGGAAAAGTGCATTTCGGATGTTGTCAGAGATACATCAGTTTCCACTGGATGATTTCAATTTTATGGGGAAAATAGGAAGCAAAAACATTGTCTGAGAATTATTAAGTATGGCAGTATATTAGTTATCTATTTCTCTCCAACAAATTACCACAAATTTAACAATTAAAAAAACACATGTTTAGTATCCCAAAGTTTCTGTGGGCTAGGAATCTGAATGTGATTTAACTGGGTCCTGCATTCATGATTTTACAAGGTCCTAGCCATTTTGAGGATTTCCTGGGGAAGAACTGTCTTCTAATCTAATTGAAGTGATTAATCAAATACATTTTATTGCATCTGTATAACTCTTGGAGACTTACTTCTTCATGGCAATCAGGAAAATCTCTTTGATTTCTAGGCTCTTTTTATGGTCCTTCTGATCAGGTCAGGCTCATTCAGGATTTTTCTTTGGTTAACTTAGAGTCAATTGGTTATAGATTTCAATCAGGCCTAGAAAAGTCCTTCATCTTGGCTATATCTTAGTGGTTAGAAACAAGTTACAGGTGTTACCTACACTTAGAGGGATAGATTATATAAGATCATTATAGGGACCATCGCAATATTCTGGCCACTAAAAGCATATAGGAGGTTTTTTTACTTTTATTTACTTATTTAGCTTGTTGGGTCCTGGGTGCATCATGTGGGATCTTTCATTGTGGTGCCCAGACTCTCTAGTTGTGGCACGCAGGCTCAGTAGTTGTGGCACGCAGGCTCCAGAGCATGTGGGCTCAGTAGTTGGATCACGTGGGCCTCTCTAGTTGTGGCATGTAGACTCTAGGGAGCTTGGTACGGAGCTACGGCTCCATTAGCTGTAGCCTGAACTTAGTTGCTCCATAGCATGTGGGATCTTAGGTCCCTAACCAGGAACAAAACCCATGTCCCCTGCATCATAAGCTGGATTCTCAACTACTGAACAACAAGGGAAGCCCTGTAGTTTTAAGAGAAGGAAGGGCAAAGATTTTGAATCAGTCAGTCATTGCAAAGAATGATAGGGAGGATTAACCATTTTGTATTATTTTGGAGTACTGTTATAGGTTCATCTAAGAAAACAGACCCCCTATATTTAAAATGGCACTGAAATGTTGTGGGGTTTTGCCCTTTTTTTTTTTTTTTTTGAATGGTGCAAATCCTTCCATCAAAAGATGGGGCCTATGCCCCTTTTCTTGAATCTGAATAAGCTGATGATTCATTTGTAATCAGTAGAATTTTTCATATGGTTCTTACTGACTTCTAAGTCTCTGAGCCAGAAGAACAATTGAATTTTGCTTTGTTGGCTAGGGTACTTATTTTTGAAGTCTTGCTCTTCTACTACAGAAGAAGTCCAATTTCATGGAGGCTTCCATAGTGTGAGGAATCTCAGGCTACATGAAAAATCATGTATACATGCATTGACTGACAGTCCAAACTGAGGTCCAAGTCAAAAGCCAGACAAATAATTGAAAGTATCTCCATATGATTCCGTTACCCAACAGTCAAATTATTCCTCTTCTGTTTTTTATCTAATCAGTACTGAATTATCCAATGTGGATACTTGGCAAGTATTTTAAGAAAAATCATGGAAGCAGTTTTGAGGAAAAAGTCAGAATTTCTGGATGCTTTACATTTATTTTATGATTTAAATTCTGTTTATTTTGAATTGCTTTGGTGAAGTATGAGGGAAAACAGAAGTATTTCAATTTTAGTGCCTATAAAGGTCTCAATCCAGTTTAGAATGTAGCAGATAAGAAGATGACGTATGGATGAACCTGGAGTAAATATATTATAGGTAAAAGCACACAGAAAGACACAAAGATGAGAATTTGGGCCAAGAAATTGTTGAAATGATTAGCATTGGAATCTATGAACAATGATCCACTGACTTGGTCAAACGTGGCTCTGACAAGGTAGTGGTAATAAGAACAGGAAGAAAACAATACTTGAAGGTCAAATGCCTGAAAGGAACAGAGTTTTTAAATGAGTTAAATAGCAATGCCCTAGATATACCACTCTCCTTATAGAAAAATGCAGGTGCCACTCCCTTACCCTGGTTACTAAGGGGTGTGAGAGATGAGCACCATATGTTTAAGACAGATGCAATGGAAATAGTGTTCTTAGAAGAGAGTATATTTTCAGTAAAGGGCAAGAAGTATCAGAATTGGTTACCTAAAACACATGGCCCAGAGAATACAGTTGTAATGTCTGAAAGATTAAAAGCATAGTGAGTGTTTGAATCAAAGGAAAAGAAGCTTGAATATGATCGTGATGAGAATACTGCACAGAAGAAAACTAGTTATAGCATGATGGGCTTAACTGATTAGTTCAGTTCAGTTCAGTTCACTCGCTCAGTCCTGTCCGACTCTTTGCGACCCCATGAATCACAACACGCCAGGCTTCCCTGTCCATCATCAGCTCCCGGAGTTCACTCAGACTCATGTCCATCAAGTCAATGATGCCATCCAGCCATCTCATTGTCGGTTGTCCCCTTCTCCTGCCCCCAATCTCTCCCAGCATCAGAGTGTTTTCCAGTGAGTCAACTCTTCGCATGACGTGGCCAAAGTACTGGAGTTTCAGCTTTAGCATCACTCCTTCCAAAGAAATCCCAGCGCTGATCTCCTTCAGAATGGACTGGTTGGATCTCCTTGCAGTCCAGGGGACTCTCAAGAGTCTTCTCCAACATCACAGTTCAAAAACATAAATTCTTCAATGCTCAGCTTTCTTCGCAGTCCAACTCTCACTTCCATACATGACCACTGGAAAAACCATAGCCTTGACTAGACAGACCTTTGTTGGCAAAGTAATGTCTCTGCTTTTGAATATGCTATCTAGGTTGGTCATAACTTTTCTTCCAAGGAGTAAGTGTCTTTTAATTTCATGGCTGCAATCACCATCTGCAGTGATTTTGGAGCCCCCCCAAAATAAAATCTGACACTGTTTCCACTGTTTCCCCATCTATTTCCCATGAAGTGATGGGACCAGATGCCATGATCTTCGTTTTCTGAATGTTGAGCTTTAAGCCAACTTTTTCACTCTCCTCTTTCACTTTCATCAAGAGGCTTTTTAGTTCCTCTTCACTTTCTGCCATAAGGGTGGTGTCATCTGCATATCTGAGGTTATTGATATTTTTCCCGGCAATCTTGATTCCAGCTTGTGCCTCTTCCAGCCCAGCGTTTCTCATGATGTACTCTGCATAGAAGTTAAATAAGCAGGGTGACAATATACAGCCTTGACGTACTCTTTTTCCTATTTGGAACCAGTCTGTTGTTCCATGTCCAATTCTAACTGTTGCTTCCTGACCTGCATATAGGTTTCTCAAGAGGCAGCTTAGGTGCTCTGGTATTCCCATCTCTTTCAGAATTTTCCACAGTTTATTGTGATCCACACAGTCAAAGGCTTTGGCATAGTCAATTAGATGACTGTAACTTAGATGACAGCATCACGGCAAAGGCCAGGTGTGGAGACCTGTGGTTACCAGAATGAATTTCCTAGTCTCCAAGACTATGTCTAGACAATATATCTGGACTGAAATGGAAGGAATTGCCAATGAGATCTCATTGGCAATCAAGTTTCCTTTAAAATCTGACTGATAACAGCTAGTGTGTTTTAACTCCTGTGGCCAATCCTGGGCTTGTGAACAGCACTAGCAGTTATGGCTGTGGAGGCCTCAGAAAGGTCACCCTGCCCAATGCTCACTCAGATGGGGGACAGGAAGGTAGTGGACAAGGTGGCTCCTCTTAGAAAAACCTGGATTGTCCTGGGTGGTGCTAGATGGGCTAAGCAAGGCGCCCCCTCCACTGCTAGGGCTTGGAATCCCTAACGCCTGTTCCAGTCAGTGGCAGGAAACCTGTGGTCTGCTCCACCTCTGGGCTTCAAACTGTATATGAGACAGTTTAAGACAGTTTGGATCAAGTCACTGGTACATGCAGACAAATGCATTCCCATAGATACCCTTTATAGTGGCTTGTATATATTGTTGGTCAATCAATAATCAAAAAACAGTTGGGGAGATACCTTCCTGAGTCAGGGAGAGTATCCAAAAGGAGGCAAACTCCGTCCCATGAAATGGGCACACCTCATGTATGCAAGAAAAAGGCCACTAACCCAGTAGCCAACAGGATTCCTCTTTTTGAAACTCATAGAAATTTTCCTTTCCAGAGCTGGGAAACGGACTGGACCTGAGCTCCCCCTGGAGGCCCTCACAATTATTTGCACCAGTTTGTCCCCGGGTTTTGCTGGTGGAGCTAGTGGTAAAGAACCCACCTGCCAATGAATGAGACCTAAGAGACACAGGTTCAATCCCTGGGTCAGGAAGATCCCCTGGAGGAGGACATGGCAACCTACTCTAGTATTCTTTTTTTTTTTAATATAAATTTATTTATTTTAATTGGAGGTTAATTACTTTACAATATTGTCTTGGTTTTGCCATACATCAACATGAATCCCCCACAGGTATACACATGTTCCCCATCCTGAACCCCCCTCCCTCCTCCCTCCCATACCATCCCTCTGGGTCGTCTCAGTGCACCAGCCCCAATCATCCAGTATCATGCATCGAACCTGGACTGGCGATTTGTTTCATATATGATATTATGCATGTTTCAATGCCATTCTCCCAAATCATCCCACCCTCTCCCTCTCCCACAGAGTCCAAAAGACTGTTCTATACATCTGTGTCTCTTTTGCTGTCTTGCATACAGGGTTATTGTTACCATCTTTCTAAATTCCATATATATGCGTTAGCATACTGTATTGGTGTTTTTCTTTCTGGCTTACTTCACTCTGTATAATAGGCTCCAGTTTCATCCACCTCATTAGAATTGATTCAAATGTACATTCTAGTATTCTTGACTGGAGAATCCCATGGACAGAGGAGCTACAGTCCACAGGGTCACAAAGCATCAGATACGACTGAAGCAACTTAGCACGCAAGCATGTCCATCAGTCCAGGAATTTGTAGTTTAGCACAGGAAGTAGCAGAGGCCCTTCACTGTCCTGAAAGGATACCTTTGTTACTGGTTTGATCCAGGCTGCTCTTGGATCAAATCGTGTCTGAGGGAGGCCCATGCAGGGGTTATCTCTATGACCTTATTTTTGCTTCCAAACTACCCAAAGAGAAAACATTGTATTTATGCTTGTTTTGAAAACACACAGATACACAGAATAGTTGTATTATTTAGGACACTTTGCTTGTAAGTCACAAGAACTAACTCAAGTTAAGAAAAAAGGAGAATTATAAGGATATAGTGTTTCACAAAACCCCAGGGCAGGACCATAGCCAGACCTCAGGAAAGAACCAGAAGGCTGCCAGAAGTCTCTCATTTCAGCTTCTCTTTGTGCTTATGTTGAATTCCTTTTCTCACTGCAGACTAGCCTTTTCTGCTCCCCAGTCCAAATAGCATATGGGAGCACTCTGCTGTCCAATCACCCACTTGATTGTTTCAGATCCAATTCACATTCCAAGAGAGACAATTGGCTTGGGTAGCAGTTCAGCTTCTCTTGGTCCAATATAGTAAGACCATGATGTGGAGTCACACACTCTCTGGGAAGTTGATCTATTCCTAGAGAAATTTTCTTGGAGAACTGGCTCATGGTTTAAGCAAACATCCTCCGTTTTAAGAACTCCTCTTGGAGTCTTGGCTGGAGTAGATGGTTCCAGATCTTGGGAACAGGGAAGATTTTCCTGGAACCTACTGATAGTAACTGCAGCACATCACAGCAGTCCCTGCTGGAGGATGCTGAAAGATGCTACAGTTGCCATGACTTCTATCTCCCTGTATCAAGAATGCAAGAGACCTGCCTGGTGGTCCACTGGTTAAGACTCCATGCTTCCACTGCAGGGGACAAAGTTTTGATCCCTGGTCAGGGAACTAAGACCCCACATGTCATGCTGCAAGCAATTTATGAGGAGGACAGACTTTTTGCAGGGGGTGGGAAACCAGGCCTGGGACAAATTAAATAGGTCTCAATATTTAAATATTAAGTATATTTTAATTATTTTTATATATGTAAAAGCTATAATAACTAAAGCTGGCAAACTGTTAGATGTTTCCCAGATAGCTCAGCTGGTAAAGAATCTGCCCGCAGTGCAGGAGACCTGACTCAATTCCTAGGTCCAGAAGATCTGCTGGAGAAGGAATAGGCTACCTACTCCAGTATTCTTGTCTTCCCTTGTGGCTCAGCTGGTAAAGAATCTGCCTGCAGTGTGGGAGACTTGGGTTTGATCCCTGGGTTAGGAAGATCTCCTTGAGAAGGGCAAAGCATAACTCCAGTATTCTGGCCTGGAGAATTTCATGGACTGTATAGTCCATGGCATTGCAAAGAGTCGGACATGACTGAGTGACTTTCACTATCCTCTTACCTTGACAAATTTATCTTTAAAAGGCAAAATCCAAAATATTGTAAAGCTGTGGTTTTTATAGTTAGATTTAAGTTTTGAAAACTTAACCATGATACAGCTAGAACCACATGTATAAAAATTAAAGAGTAATAAAAATTGCTTACCATTTTTAAATGTTCTTAAGCCACACATGCAATTGTGAACAGCACACTAATTTTCTAGTACTTTTGTAACCATGCATTGAAAAGCAAGAAAATACACACTAGGTAGTGAGCAAGACTTTATTGTTATTTATTTCGAGAGGAAAACTTTGACAAATTTAAAAATGTGTCTTTTTCTTTTACCTAAGCACTTTGCTGCTCAAATCATACTTACATTTCAAAGTACTGTCTACAGACTTTCAGTGCATTTGGATGTAACTGTCTTTTGTTTTGAGAACACAGGGCAAGAGGGATAGAGAAGCATTTCTCTGGGGCCTGGACAGTGTCTAGTCTCAGAGGAGATATTTAGGGAAACAGGTTATGCTGTCCTGGTGCTAAGCGCTAGATCCTGAGTGACAGAGATGCTCATCATGGGTAAACACAGCTTTATTGAGATATAACTGACCAACAGCACTGTGTAAGTTGAAGAAAGTAGGGAAAACCACTAGGCCATTCAGGTATGACCTAAATCAAATCCTTTACAGTTATACAGTGGAAGTGACAAATAGATTCAAGGGATTAGATCTGACAGACAGAGTTCATGAAGAACTATGGACGGAGGTTCATAACATCATCATACAGGGTGGTGATCAAAACCATCCCCAAGAAAAAGAAATACAAAAAGGCAAAATGGTTGTCTGAGGAGGCCTTACAAATAGCTGAGAAAAGAAGAGAAATAAAAGACAGGAGAAAAAGATATCCATCCGAATGCAGAGTTCCAAGGAAGAGCAAAGAGAGATAAGAAAGCCTTCCTCAGTGAACAACGTAAAGAAATAGAGGAAAACAATAGAATGGGAAAGACTAGAGATCTCTTCAAGAAAATTAGAGATACCAAGATAACATTTCATGCAAAGATGAGCACAGTAAAGGACAGAAACGATATGGACCTAACAGAACCAGAAGATAAGAAAAAGAGGTGGCAAGAATACACAGAGGAACTATACAAGTTCATTAAGATCTCTTAATGAATGATCACGCACCTAGAACCAGACATCTTGGAGTGTGAAGTCAAGTGGGCCTTAGGAAGCATCGCTATGATCAAAGCTAGTGGAGGTGATGGAATTCTACCTGAGCTATCTTAAATTCTAAAAGATGATGTTAAAGTGCTGCGCTCAACATGCCAGCAAATTTGGAAAACTCAGCAGTGGCTATATGATTGGAAAAGGTCAGTTTTCACTCCAATCTCAAAGAAGGACAATGCCAAAGAATGTTCAAACTACTGCACAATTGCATTCATTTCACATGTTAATAAGGTATTGCTCAAAATCCTTCAAGTTGGGCCTCAGCAGTCTGTGAACCCAGAATTTCCAGATGTACAAGCTGGTTTTAGAAAAGGCAAAGGAACCAGAGATCAAATTACCACAATCTGTTGAATCATAGAAAAAGCAAGAGAACTTCAGCAAAATATCTACTTCTGTTTCATTGACTAAAGCCTTTGACTGTGTGGGTCACAGCAAACTGTGGAAGATTGTTATAGAGATGGGAATACCAGACCAATTTACCTGCCGCCTGAAAAACCTGTATGCAGGACAAGAAGCAACAGTTAGAACTGGACATAGAACAACGTGCTGGTTCCAAATTGGGAAAGGAGTATGTGAAGGCTTATATTGTCACCCTGCATACTTAACTTACATGCAGAGTACATCATGCAAAATGCCAGGCTGGATGAAGCACAAGCTGAAATCCAGATTGCCAAGAGAAATATCAATAACCTCAGATAGGCAGATGACACCACCCTTACAGCAGAAAGTAAAGAGGAACTAAAGAGCCTCTTGATGAAAGTGAGAGGAGAGTGAAAAAGCTGGTTTAAAACTCAGCATTCAAAAAACTAAGATCGTGGCATCTGGTCCCATCACTTCATGGCAAACAGAAGGGGAAACAAGGGAAACAATGACAGACTTTATTTTCTTGGGCTCCAAAATCACTGCAGATGGTGACTGCGGCCATGAAATTAGACACTTGCTCCTTGGGAAAAAAAGCTATGACAAACATACACAGTCATATTAAAAAGCAGAGACATTACTTCGCTGACAAAGATCCGCATAGTCAAAGCTATGGTTTTTGGTCTAGTCATGTATGGATGTGAGAGATGGACCATAAAGAAGGCTGAGTGCCGAAGAATTAATGCTTTTGAATTGTAGTGCTGGAGAAGACTCTTGAGAGTCCCTTGGACTGCAAGGAGACCAAAACAATCAGTCCTAAAGGAAATCGACCTTGAAAATTCACTGAAGGACTGATGCTGAAGCCGAAGCTCCAATACTTTGGCCACCTGATGCAAAGAGCCAAGTCATTGGAAAAGACCCTGATTCCGGAAAAGGCTGTAGGCAGGAGGAGAAGGGGACAACAGAGGACGAGATGATTGGATGGCATCACCAACTCAATGGACGTGAATTTGTGCAAACTCTGGGAGATGGTAAAGGACTGGCAAGCATGGTGTGCTGCAATTTATGGAGTGGCAAGGAGTCGGACACAACTGAGTGACGGAACAAAAACATCAACTACAACTGTTTAAGTTTAAAATGTAGAGCATAATGCCTGGGCTCCCGTATATCATGAAATGATTATCACCATGGGTGTAGTGAATACCTACCATCTCATATAGACACAAAATTAAAGAAATAGAAAATATTTTTTCTTGTGATGAGAACTCTTAGGATTTACTCTCTTAACCATTTTCATATATAACACACAGTAGAAGGAAATGGCAACCCACTCCAGTGTTCTTGCCTGGAGAATCCCAGGGACGGAGGAGCCTGGTGGGCTGCCTTCTATGGGGTCGCACAGAGTCAGACACGACTGAAGTGACTTAGCAGCAGCAGCAGCATTACTTATATTTATCATGCTGTACACTACAGCCCTCGTACTTATTTATCTTATAACTGGAAGTCTATACCTGCTGACTACCTTCATCCAATTTTCCCTTCCACCATCTGCCTCTGATAACCACAAATCTGATCTCTTCTGTGAGTTAGTTTGGTTTTTAAAATAAATACATGTGTCTGTGATATGCAGAGTTCTCTAAAGCACAGGCAGGGGCTCATCTTGCCTGGGTCTAAGGACAGTACTGAATAGACCAAGCCAACATTGTCTCCTTTATAGCTATGGTATTATACACAAAATACATATACTATTATACTAAATGGTTATGCACATTAATTAAAGTTATAAAACTTTTACAACAGAGTCCTTATGACATATACAATGGAATGAGGTATGTGCTTTATTTGTGTTTGGGAGAACAAAAAAATAATGGCCAGTCTGTATCCATATCTGAGAAATGCTGAATTGACGTTAGGTCAATTTCTTCACAGCAGGACTTCTCAGAGCCTTGAATATACTAATATGAATTGTGACTGTCAAAGAGGGAGATAGAGCATGCAGGTTTTTTTCAAATTATTTGACTACCAAAACATTTTTGTGAATTAACATCTCACACATGTTTCAGAGAGTTTGAACTCCCGTGGCTGTCTTCAGCAGGAAAGAGTAGAAACAAAAAGGCAGCGCAGCAGTGGGAGAATCCACTGGCTCCCAAGGTGACAGAGGAACTCCGCGTCATCATGACGGCTCCATCCTGCAGACGACGGCAGTCTTGAGTAGTGAGCAACTGATCTCAAGGCCCTGGAAATCAGTGGCTTGGCCACTGCGCTACAAAGTACAAGGTCCAAGTTCAATCCCAGGCATCCTGGAATGTGTCCTTATGGTAGGTATCTGATGCCAGGGAAAGCTTTATTCCAGCACTGAGTGGACGACCCCAGTGATCTCTGCCCTCCACCTTCCTGCATCCCATCCATGTGCTGGACTCCAGGTGAGCTAACTCCACAGAGCCCTCCTCACCTGCGTGGGGCCTTGTGAGTTCTCCCCTTCTCTGATCCTCTAAGCCTGGCTGCCTGATGCTACTAATGGAATGAACTGAACCAGACTGCCACTTCCTCAAGGTAAGGACTCTGAGTCCTTTAATTATTTGAGCCCACAAAGTAGGACCAAATAAAAATTTGTGGATGATAGTTGATGCTAGAGATGATCTGTGGTGTAATATCCACCAAATAACCCTCAAGGACCCAGAAGGATACCAATCCTTTTGATCCTTTTGATCAAGGATACCAGTCCATCATGTGCTCTTTTGCATGAGATGATGTGAGACAAAAGCTGGACACACTTACTGCCTAAACCACCATTATATGTACAGTTCAGTTGTACAGTTCAGTTCAGTCACTCAGTCGTGTCCAGCTCTTTGTGACGCCATGAACCACAGCATGCCAGGCCTCCCTGTCCATCATCAACTCCCAGAGTTTATCCAAACTCGTGTCCATTGAGTCGCTGATGCCATCCAACCATCTCATCCTCTATCGTCCCCTTCTCCTGCCTTCAATCTTTCCCAACATTAGGGTCTTTTCAAATGAATCAGCTCTTAGCATCAGGTGTGTACAGTGATTCACAAATGGTAAGACATCAAACAATAATTATTAATAATACAATCGCCAATGCCCTGATCAGTGATTGGTCCATTTCTAATGACCTACAGTAACTGAGCCAGACCTAGGACTTTGCCGAAGTCCAGGCATCTTTATGTGGTACATTGGAGATGGTTCTTGAAGTAGTGGAGAGCTAGCTTGAACTGGACCTTATCATTGGTGTTGGCCCGGTACTTGCGGTAGGTCTTCTCCAGGGCGCCAGCTCTGGGTCCTCCACTGAAGAATGGGGCTGGTGACCTATAATCACATCTGAGCAGGACCCCACGAGCAGACTCCCGAGCCCATCAATAAAGAACTCTGCCAAGAGAGGGGAAGCATGAGAAGGAAATGTGACCTTCAAGCCACAGACCCAGGGCCCTATTGCAGGTCCGGAAGGAGAGTCGGGGGAAGGGAGACGGTTTACATCCTTGAGGTGGTTCCACCTACGTAGAGCCACCTGCCCAGGCTAATGAGTTGGAAGGACAGACAGACACAGATTAGCTTCCAACTGGATGGAACTGTGGACTCCAGGACTGAGGGCAATTTAAGACAGGAAGTTCACCAGCTGCAGTTACAGAGGAAAGGAAGTCTGGAAATGCAGGTGCAGCAGCAGGTAGGAGCCAGAGCTGTGGGGAGAGGAAGGGGAAGGGTATCTCAGAAAAGTAGGAACAGCCTGTCAGAGGCAAGAAGGCAGAGAGAGTGGAGGGAGGCAGGGGAAACTGGGGGCTCCCCAATTTGGGGAGAATGGGCAAGCTGCCTGATCTGTGGCACACGGCCCTCCCTCCCTCCCTCCCCGGGGGAGAGCAGACTTCTGAGGTCAGTCCACAGCCCAGCTCCCTCTTCACTCTCCCAGCCTCCCCACCTGAGTGAGCCACTCGCTGCAGGCGGGGGTCAAAGCCAACTCTTTGGAGCCGCTCTGTGTGGGCCAGGAAGAAGTTAACGACGCCGCTGGTCACCACGCAGTTGGGGAAGCCGTCCAGGGGCCTGAAAGATCCTGTCCGCCGATGGAGACAGTCCCCATTCTTACTGTGCTCCAGGAACAGCTTAAACTGGAACATATTTCCAAGCACACTGCCACCTACCTAGCCAATGGGCAGAGAAATCTGCATTAGAGAACAAACGATATCCATGTAGCCCCTGCCAGGAAGCCTTACTGAATTGAACCTGTTATGACAAGAATCACACCCTCTCTATCTACCCTTCATACTAGGCCTACCCCAACTCCAAAGGGCAGACAACTTGCTGTGCTTACCCTCCTGCAAGCTCACTCTTTCCATGTGGCTCACTCCCTTCTGGTATGAGAAGCAGTGTTTGGGTGCAGGTGAGAGGCAGCCTGCATATGCAAGGGTCCCTATATGGACTTCTTGCAGCCAGCCGTCTGTCTCAAGCTCCTCCCTCCCATTCTCTGTTCTTGGCTCACCTTTCTGCGCTGCCTGTCCCTGCACTCATGGGAGATGAGTGCATCTCTATGTTGGAGCCTAGGCAAAACAGGACAAGCAAGTATATCTGTTCCTGAACCATCATAATCACCCAGAGGGACACAGCAGTCTGCTGTCCCCTGTTCTTTCTCTCCTCCTCTTAGTAAATGGACTGAGTTTTGATGGACTAAATTAAGATCTAGCTACTATCCCATTAAGTTGAAAATTTCCCACTTCCCTTGCAAGTTTTGACCATGTGTCTAAGTCCTGGCTGAAAGGATGTGATTTAGAAGAGATGCTTGCTACTTTTATAAATGTCACACTCTTTAAAAGAAAACTGCTTGTCTTTCAATTCCCCTCTTTCCCCATTTCTTCTGACCATACAGCCGAGGACAACAAAAATGGACGAACAACGGGGAATGGAGCTGGTCCAGGATGCCTCTGGAAGGGGAGTCCAGCAGCAGCTCTCATTACAGGGGCAGGAACTGCACCTTCTATTAGTCATTTACACTACTGTGATTGGGTCTCTAGAGACATCTTGGTCAAGCCAGATGCTTTGGGGACTGCCTACTTGGAGTAAGAGATAACCATGGTCACTGTGCTACTGATCCATTTTCTTTCTTTTTAACAGCTTTTCCTTTGACATGTTAAAATTGTATAGTTTGAGGTTATACATCTCGATGTTTTGATAGATGTATACATTGCGAAAAGATCACTGCACTCAAGCTAATTAACAGATCCATCATCTCTACACACTATGGTTATCCCTGTAAATATCAAGATACAACACAGCATTATTTATTGTCACATTTTTCTTCTCTTTCCTGTATGTGAATGGATTTTTATGTTTTTTTTATTTTTGTTACTCTCAGTAAGGCTACACGTGCTTCCACAGCTTTATCCCATTTGCATGTTGTAAGGGTGTGTGACAGAACCAGAGCCCCGCTTGCCTTCTCCCACCACTGCAGGGAGGAAGTTAGAAGTGATGCATAAACATGACATTTCAAAGACGGAACAGTGATGTGTTTGGGGGTGGGGGTTGGTGTAATTTGCTCAAAGAAAAGTAAGAACGGAGGCAGACGCAGAACTCGCACATCTGACTCCCATGTGAAGGTCTCAGCCCCAGCGGCCCCTCATCTCCCCCTGCACTGGGCCCTCCCCCCCTCTTCCTCCTCACCCCACCCTCCTCCCCTGAACACTTCCCTCTCTGCCCTTCTCCTTCCCTTCCCCTCTGGCTTGTCACACCGAGGAGATAGAACCAGCAGCTCTCCCTTACCACATCCAGTTCGGTCTTCTCTAGGACATCCACCAGCACCTCAATCTTGGTCTTGTCACTGAAGAGAAAGTCATCGTCTACCCAGAGAACGTATTTGGTGGTGACCTGAGATACGGCCAGGTTCCTACCAGCAAACCAACCCTGTGAGTAGAGTGAGGTTAGATGGTGGTGGCCTGCCCTGCTACCTATCAGCATCGCCTGGCAGCTTTCTCAGTTGCCAAGAGCCACGCTGCACTGCACCCCAAACAGTGGTTGGGAACTTCTAGGTTAAAGGGAGTCCATGCCTCAGAGACACTGGGAGAAGGCCAGGGGCTCTCTGGGTCAGACTGAGACCAAGAAAGGTGAGAGAGTCCTTCCTTGGCCCTGTGGCCAATATGGACTGATGGAAGTCTCTTTTCACCTGACAGGGTCTCTGGGGCTCTCAAGCCCTTTCCCCTCATGGAGCCTGGACACTATTGTGGGGGAAGGGGCACTCTGGTGTGTATCACGTCCACCTCCTCCTTTGTTTGAAGGAAGGTGAGTGGAGGAGATGCATCAGAGAGGGTGAAATGATAGGGATGAGCGGTTTCTCTGCTCTTGGACCTGCAAGCAGGAAACAAGACTGTCAGACACTGCAAGTCACTTAGAAGGATCCCAATCAATTTCTAAACCACGCATGAGAAAAGGTGGATTAACCACCCTGTTAATGCAGAAAAGGGAAAGCGACCTGATTTCTCTGTGAATTTGAAGTCAGCAAAAGGACTCAGAGGAGAATCCCACACCCTCCCATGCCAGGATCTTGCTGCCTTGCGAAGTCTACTGAAGCTGGCCCCTCAGGGGTAAGGACCTGACTCTGACTGAGGCCCTCTTGTCCCAGGATTCAGGTGTTTCCCCACCCAAGAGGGACATACCTTGCCGTAGGGCATGGTGTAATACTCCACATAGCTGTCATTAATTTCCAGGGGCTCCTTGCTGTCATCAGCCACGATCACGGTCAAGTCTGGGTAATACTCACGAATGCTCCGGAGCATGGTCTTGAGCTTGTGGGGACGGAGGAAAGTTTTGGTGGCAATGGACACCAGGTTTCTGAGCTTCCTCTCTGAGCAAGAAAGGGTAGACATCAGAGTTCTGTCTTTGGGAAGCCTCACTGTCTTGACTTGTGTCGTCCTGATGGTTTCTCTGTATCATGACCTCTCAAGTGTTTGTGGACCTCAGGCCTCTTGTAGTTAGTGCTTAATAAGAGTTCGTTAGAAAAATATATTTAAACATACCCTATTTGTTTCTCATGGCATCTGGTTCCATCACTTTAAATAGATGGGGGAAGAGGGAAAACAGTCTTGGGCTCCAAAATCACTGCAGACAGTGACTGCATGAAAGTAAAAGACACTTGCTCCTTGGAAGAAAAGCTATGACAAACCTAGACAGTGTATTAAAAAGCAGAGACTTCACTTTGCCAACAAAGATCTGTACAGTCACAGTTGTGGTTTTTCCAGTAGTCATGTACAGATGTGAGAGTTGGACCATAAAGAAGGTTGAGCACCAAAGAACTGATGCTTTCAAATTGTGGTGTTGGAGAAGACTCTTGAGAGTCCTCCCTTGGACTGTAAGGAGATCAAACCAGTCAATCATAAAAAAATCCACTCTGAATATTCATTGGAAGGACTGATGCTGAAGCTCCAATACTTTGGCAATGTGATGCTAAGAGCCAAGTCATTGGAAAAGACCCTGATGCTGGGAAAGATTGAGGGCAGGAGGAGAAGGGGACGACAGAGGATGAGATGGTTGGATGGCATCACCAACTCGATGGACTTGAGTTTGAGCAAGCTCCAGGAGATGGTAAAGGACAGGAAAGCCTGGCATGTTGCAGTTCTTGGGGTTGCAAAGTGTCAAACATAACTTAGCGACTGAAAAACAACGATAATGATTTGTTTAAATTTTGTCTGTGTTCTATTCTAAAGTCTCTTCCCTGCTTCTGTTGGTTCCATTCTGGTGTTTCCTACTATCTACCTGGACATTTCATTTTATGCTTGCCTGTCTGCACTGGGCTTGTATCCTGCTTTCATGCTAGGAGCTGAGACGCAAAGAGCCTTGCTCATCAAGGGATTCGTTATGTAGAGTCACAGGTCCCAGGAAGAGAAGAAAAGCTCTAAAGGACTTGAGACCTGCTCTGTCATCAGCTGCACTCCTACGGAGAAACTTGCCTGATCTTTATCCTCTGGAAGATGTAAGAGGAAACAGGTCCACTTGGAGATCAGAAAGCGATAGACCAGGTTGTGTGATTTATAGAAACAGAGAAAGGACAGCCTTTCTATGGAAATGACCCTTGGGTCAAACAACAGTAGCTGCTGGTGTGTTTAGGAGATCTAGCCACAGAATGGAGCCATGCTAGCTGAGAGGCAGGTGGGTCGTCTGGTGGGGTGGGATCAGCTGGAGTAAACACATGCTGACCATCACACCCCACCAACTGTGTGTGCACAAATGCAACAGAACCCCACTGCAGAGCCACCTTCTCAGAAGGACAGAAGTCAGAGGTCATTCTGTTGCACCGTTACCCAGCTCCTCCTGAGTCTTTGTGAGTGAGTGGAAGTAAGACAGGAAGACAATAGTACAGTCACTTCAGAAAAAGACTGGCCTTGGGCAGAACAAGCCTTGCAACTAAAGAACAAAGGCTCTTGGGGTCCAAGTCCTGGGGGGAGAAACCAGGATCACAGAAATAAAAGATTAATGTCACTTCTGGTCCACTACTGAGTATACCTAGTTGCCACAAGACAAGAAGCTCAACTGTAAATTTTAACCATATCTGTTCCTGGACTTTCTTGCAGAAAATTCTCATGCATTTCTTCTCCTGCACAGAAACACTCTATTCTTGACAGCCATCATGCAGCCACCTGCTGCTGACCCAAGAAATTTGATGATTTCTGGAAATTATCAGTGAACATGAGACAAACTATCCCTTTTGCTATAAAAGCAACTCACCCATTTTACCCTGGGAGCTGGCATTTTCCCTGCCTTCTCTATTATGCATAAACTATCTCCGTGAATAAAAGGCTTTGCATACTGAAGAATCTTGTGGAAGTGATATTCACGTCTATGGTATGGTATGATATGGTCTGAGAATCTGGAAAGGGCTCAGTAACAGAAAGAGTCATGTAAATCAGGTTCAAGAGTGTGTCGTATGAAAGCTCTACCTTTTCTCTTCTCAGGCCACGTGACAAATTTGGTTCTTTCATTATAGTAAAGAGAGAATCAGGAGCCTGAGTTACCATAGGAGGTAGTCAAGGTGGGAGACTCCTGGCCAGGTGAGTGGTATAGCATTCTGCTTTGATATTCTTTATTGTTCCAAACAGAGCAATGATAAAGAAATATGCAAAGACAGAGCATGTTCAAAAACAAATGACATTTCTTCCAAGGAACAGGAATCAAAAGCAGTGAGCAGAGCTGCAGCTGGGTCTGCTGCAATCTGGGGTCAGAACAGCAGAGGCTGGGAGGCAGAGTTTGATTGTTAATGGAATAAAAGTGTCTCATGAAGTATGTGGGTCCACAACCAGGCTTTTTGCTAGAAACCATGGACTGGAGCCAGGCTGCACTCCTTCCAGCTCTCACGACATACAACCCGCTGGGCAAGGAACCTCAAAGAGCCATCATCCCCAAACACACCTCTGGGTTCAGAGATGACACACCTCACACAGCCATGTCCTGTGCCAAGCCACCCTCAGGCCCAGCAACTGGCTCTTTGGTGATGCCCATATCACTAGGGGACAGGGACCCCAAGACTGTTGTATATAATGATGGACTGAGAATCTGGGGCAACTGTAGAGCTGTGAGATGGGAAGGAATCAGGAGAGAGAAAGAGGGAGAGAGGAGAAAACAAAACAAGCTTGTAAAGCCTCGTATTCAAGATGAGCCACCAGCAAAAATCCCAAGACATTCAGAGAAAACTAGTTTGAAAGAACAACAGCCAGCAAATCCACCCTGTGCTAGAAGTATCTACTTTAGATAGACAAACAATAGACGAATCTGAAAGGGACTTAAAGTGAAAATTTAAAATCTTTAAGGTGATAAATCACAGAATCACATATATGAAAAAGAAAATATAAAAGAAAACAGGCATAAAAGAAATGAGAATATTTAGATATGAAACCAACTTAAAATTATTTAAGATATATACAAAGAATTAAAAGGGGGACATGACTTAAGATATTAAAAAAAATTTTAACAAGCATAAGAGAATTCTACGAACAACTCTATGACCAAAAAAATAGACAATTTACGTTAACTTTAAGACAACTTTATAGAAACACTTAAAAAATTGACTCAATGTACATATAGATCAATAACCATTGAAGCAGTAGAACTGTTAGTTTTAAATTTCTTCCCTTTCTCTCACTCTTTCCCATTCACATTCCTGCCCCAACCACCTTCTCCAAAACTTGGACCAAAAAAAAAAAAAAGACAAAAGGACAGACAATAATAAAACCCCAAGAGACATTCCTATTTTATTACAATTAATTCATTTCAACAAACAGTGAACAAAGGAAAGGTATCTAACTTGTCTTATGAGACTTGTATAATGTTGATAACAAAACTGAGCAAGGACATTACAGAAAAAGACGGTCTCAGTTTTGAATACAGATATAAGAATCATCTATAAAAATAGCAACAAATTTAATTCAGCATTTAATCAAATAACACACTGCAACAAGATGGGTTAATCCCCAAAATGCAAGAACAATTTCAACAGCAGAAAATCAATGTAAGTCACTTCGTGAACCCAGTTAAAGGAGAAAAATTATTTCAGTGGGTGCAGACAATTTCTTTGATAAAATTCAATACTTATTCGTATAAATATGAAAACTCTCAGCAAGGAAATAGAAAGTAGAAATAGAAAAATTCTTAGAAACAGAAGGAAAGAAGGAAACTTTCCTACCCTGACACCACACTCTTGCCCAGCAAACAAGAATAGTGGCGTAATATTGGAATGTTCTTAAAGTCAAGAACAAGCAAAAGTATGTGCTACCACTGCCATTATTCAACACTGTACTGAAGATTTTACCAAAATGCATTAAGACAAGAAAAAGAAACAAATGATAAGAATTGTAAAGGAAGAGATAAAAATCATTATTTGTTTAACAGACTCTATATGTTGAAAAAAATCACTAATATGTGTGCAAGAAGGATGCCTATTAAGTCCAACATACAAAAATCACTAATGTCCTATATACTAACATCAGTTAAAATGTAGAACAAAATCCAGTTTATAAAAGTCAAATAAAATATAAACTACCTAAGACCAAATCCAATAAAATGTACAATTCCTTTACAAATAAGACTACAAAATAAATTACTGAAGAACCCATGAAGAGACTATGACAGGGAGAGTATCACATGGAGAGAGATAGCAGATTCATGGTTGTGAATATTCAACCTCATAAAACTGTCAATTCATCTCTAATTAATCAACACATTTTAGAAAATTCTAATCAAAATCTCAAGGCATTTTGAAGGATCTTGATGAGCTGATGCTAAAACTCTAATGAAAAAGTAAATGACCAAGAAGAGCTAAGAAAATTTCACTAAATGAAGTACAGTCATCCTGCAACACAGAATTTATCTGCACTAGATAGAAAACCTGTTCTAAAGCACATGGAAATGTTGTAAAATGAGCCCCAGGATACAGATCAATGTGCCCCAACAAAGGCTGGTTCAAACCCCTACATGCAAAAGCTGTGTGTGTGAGGGGCTGGCTGTCCAAGCGGGACAAGGCTGGACCACTTGGTCCATGGTGGCGGGACAATAGGCTCTCCATGTGTAAAATATTAGGTCCCTATCACATGCCACGCAGAAACATAACTTCTAGGTGGATTAAGTATCTAAACGTGAGAAACAAGCATATGTAACTTTTGAAAAAAAAATACAGGAGAATATCTTTATGGCTTCCATGTAGGGAAGGATTTCTTGAATTAAGGCAAAAAAGCAAAAGCTAGAAAAAAAACAATGAAACAATTTTATTAAAGGATAAAGTTTTATAACACAAAAGACCCCAGAAGCAGAACCAAAAGACAAGCCATGGACTGAGGAAAGGCCAGAAACTAGAATTTTATGCCATATAATGTGATAAGTTTTATGAAACGTTCAAAAATGCATTATACCACACTGTATGCTCTGTGTGTGCACATGTGTGTAGGAATAGAAATCTACATATTAAAATGTACAGAAACCAGGAAAAGAAAGACCATGACTGTTGGAAGAAGGGAGGGAAATAGGACTGTGGAGATTTCCATTTTATGGGTAATACTTCACCTTAAAGACAAATCTGAAGGCAAAAAAGCTTTTTTGTGAACTTCTTGTGCTGATTTATTTTTGAGATAGTTATGATGATGTTAAGCACATACTGTAAATTCCTCTCCATAGATATTTAATCCTATTGCTTTTAAATAAGTTATATTTTTAATAGAATCTATCTGAATACGTTACATTTTGAATATACAGGAAATATCGTCAAAAATGCCAACTAGCTCAAAATTCCAAATATACTGAAAGTTATACCATGAAAATACTTCTTCCCATCTCTGTCCCCAACATTTTGGTTCCTCCTCAGGAGATTACCAGGTACTAACTTCTTGTTTATTTTTCTGTAATCAAGCAGTTATGTCTTCTTTACCCCTTTCTTTTTACAGAAATAGTAGCTTACTTTTCACTCTTTTCTGTACCTTGCTTACATCTTGGAAAGCATTTTGTATCAGATAAAAAACACTTGCGGCTCATGTTTTCCTCGTCTGTCCTTCTGAATGTCATTGCGTAGCATTTCATTATACCCATGGACCACACTTGACTTAAGCCCTGGGGACTCAGATGGTAAAGAATCTGCTTGCAATAAGGGAGACTCAGGTTCGATCCCTGGGTCAAGAAGATCCCCTGGAGAAGGGAATGGCAACTCACTCCAGCACTCTTGCCTGGAGAATCCCAGGGGTCGCAAAGGGTCATACATGTCTGAGTGACTAACACACACACACACAACCATTTTTAAGGTTTTTGTCACTGCAAATAATGCTGCAATAAACACCCTCAAACACATGTCTTTTCACACAGATGTAAGCATCTATAGGATAACTCATACAAGTGGAATCGCTGACCCAACGTGCGTATACATTTAAAATGTTGACAGACATCGCTAAGTTGCTCCAGAAGGGTTGTGCCAATTTACATTCCTACTGGCAGTTTAAAAGAATGCTTCCTCACTCCTCCTCCAGTACTTTTTGATATGGATATAGTTTTCATTTGCACTTAGTGTGAGGCTAAACATATATTTTAATGACTGAAAGTATTCTTGAATTTAACTTTTTGTGAACTGGCTTATTTTTCTCTTATTTGTTCTTTTCTTATTGATTCACAACATTACTGATTCAGTGAACATGAGTGAGCAAACCGGGAGATAGTAAAGAACAGAAAAGCCTGGTATGCTGCAGCACAAACAGTCAGACAAGATGCAGCAACTTAACAACAACCTACTTTATGGACTACAGTGAGAATTTATATATGCATTGGCCATACTGTGCAGCATGTGGGATCTTAGTTCCCTGACCAGCGGTCAAACCAGTACCCCCTGCACTGGGAGCATGGAGTCTTAACCGCTGGACAACCAGGAAAGTCCTCACAAGGGCTCTTAAGTAAAATTCGATCTTTGACTTTGTGTGGAAGGTATTTTTCCCCCAGTATGTCCTTTGACTTTGCATATGGTAGATTTCTGTCCAAAAAAATTTATTAAAATTGGGAATACCCTGGCAGTCCAGTGGTTAGGACTCCATGCTGTCACTGCTGAGGGACCAGATTCGATCCCTGATCAGAGAACTGAAATCCCACAAGCCGTGTCAGAGGCCATAAAAAAGAAAAACAATTAAAAACTGTTATGTATGTTTCCAGTCTTTTACGGCCTTTGGGTTTTGTGTAACATTTAGAAAAATCTTACAATCCAAAGTTATTTTTTAATTCCTTTTTTTCCCTAGCTATTGCTTAGTGGCTAACTCTTTGGGACTCCATGAACTATAGCCTGCAAGGCTCCTCTGTCCATGGGATTCCCCAGACAAGAATACTGGAGTGGGTTGCCATTTCCTTCTCCAGGAGATCTGCACAAACTAGAGATCAAACCAGGGTCTCCCACTTGGCAGGTGATTCTGAGCCACCAGGGGAGCCCTTTTTTGAGTACTTATACAAAATTAGGATTTTCTCTGTTGGGAATTTATCTTGATGTGAGCTGTGAGATATATTCAACTTGTCATTCTCCATATAGCTACACAGTTATCCCACATGGTTTCTTGAATAATCTATCTTTTCCCCCCTGTAATTTGAAAAATTACCTTTATCATATGGTAAAATTTCAACTTGTCTATTTCTAGATTTCTAATTTGATGCTATTGATACATCTATTCCTCCTCCAGTACCACTCTGTTTTTATAATTGTTCTCCTACTCTGTCTCAGAGAGGATCCCTTCTGAATTTCATCAGTAGTCTATAGGACCCACTATGGAGCCCCAGGAACAAGGGCCTTACCTGGTCCAGGGTCATATAACTTAGGCATAACAGGAAAGCGGATGGTCACTGGAAACTTGGCCACTGAGGAGTTGGACTCCAGACTCACTGGAGGGAGAAATAAGGTCAGAGTTGTGTACTGCGTGTGGGTCACTCCCTATGCTGCCCAGGAAGCCAGCGAGATGAGGGCTTGAGAGATTGGTGGGAGGAGATTGAGGACAGCGTAGAGTCTACGGCATTTGGGCTTCTGACTCACTGTGTTCCCTGGGGCAACCCACTGCCTGCCTCTGAAACTCACATTTCTTCCCCGTGCGGCTCTGTAGGGTGAAGTGGGCTTGGAATCAGAGGGGTGGGTTAAGTTTGACTTTGTTACTTATTATCTGAAATACCTTGAGTAAACTATTCATCTCCTTCACCATCTACAAAACCAGGAAAACTCTCCCTGCCTCATTTGACTTCTCAGGGTCATTCTGTGAGAAGAAACATTTGAATACCTGAAGGTGGAGGGACCTCTCTCCCTAGTCCGTGTTCCTGGGAAATCTGTCCCACAGTTCATTTTTGTGTGTGTGGGTGTCCTGGGAATGCATCCTGTGGAGCTGCTCAAAATGGGAAAGAGTGTCTTTAATTCATCCAGAAAGAAACTGGGGCTGCCCTTAGTGTCAGCAATTATTCTCCCAGGAATTCTGGCGCTGGGATGGGAGGAGGAAGACAAAGCTACTGCCCTCCCCACTGCAGGTTTCCTCACACCTCACTTTCCGGTTAGTGCCCAGGACAAGACACCGGGGCACAAATTGCGCCCTCTCTACTGCAGCTGAAATCTTCAGCTCTGCTTGCTGCCGAGAATGAGGAACAGAGCTGGGCACACAGCACGAATGATCTGCCTTCATGGAGAGAGGAGCAGGCATTTGCCTGTCCTGTGGGGTCAATGGCAGTGGGCGGATACTACTGGATACAGTAACTGGAAAGTTCAGTGTTTAGAGTTAGAAATAGGAGCCAGGGAGGCAGGCTTCTGGGAAGAGGAAGACTTTGAGGGCTGGTGGTGTTTTTCTGGGTCCCTAAGCATTTTGTCATCCAAGGAGAGGCTCTCACCCACATCCACCCTGTGGTGCTGGTACTCTGTGCTGGTGTATGTCACGTGCTGGAGGATGAAATTCAAAACCTTCCGGCTACTGGTCAAGATGGTCAGCTGCTTCTGGCCTCTGCCCTGCACCACAGTGTCTGGGGTGTCGGCGAGGGTGTTCAGTGTCCCCAGAGAAGCTTTCAGGGTGACCTGGGGTGGATGAACAGCGAGACTAAATGCAAAGAACAGCACATGCCCAGGATGCCCACCAGGGGGCAGAGCACATAAGGAGGAGAGGATAGATCGTGCCTCTGGAATTTAGGGTCTGTCTCTGCAGGAGTTACTGCCTCAGCTTCAGTAAGGAAGAATTTAGTCCTAAGACCTGGTATGTTCAAGGGTCACTTCTGAAGCATTCTTAACTCTTGCCGTGCAGGGTATCATGTGTTTTTTACTAGTTTATTTTTATTGTAATTAATTATTTTTGCCTGCGCTGGGTCTCTGTTGCTGTGCGTGGGCTTTCTCCAGGTACAGCATTGGGGGCTGCTCTTCGATGCTGTGGGTGGGCCTCTCACCGCAGTGGCTTCTTTTGTTGCGGAGCACGGGCTCAGCAGTTGTAGCGCACAGGGCTTAGCTGCCCCGAGACATGTGGGGTCTTCCCAGACCAGGATCAAACCAGTGTCCCCTGCACTGCAAGGCAGATTCTTCGCCACTGGGCCGCCGGGGAAGCCTCAGGATACCATCCTTAACGATTTCTTCCTATCCTGGCTGGCGGCTCCTTGAATTCTGCTTGCTAATTTCTCCTCATCCATCAGACCTCCAAAGAGAGTTTTTCAGGGCTTGGTTCTGAGTCCTTTTCCCTTCTTAACCTTTTTCATTACAGTTGGGCTATTTCAAATTCTAAAAGATGATGCTGTGAAAGTGCTGCAGTCAATATGCCAGGAAATTTGGAAAACTAAGCAGTGGCCACAGGACTGGAAAAGGTCAGTTTTCATTCCAATCCCTGAGAAAGGCAATGCCAAAGAATGCTCAAACGACCGCACAATTGCACTCATCTCACATGCTAGTAATGTAGTGCTTAAAATTCTCCAAGCCAGACTTCAGCAATACGTGAACCGTGAACTTCCTGATGTTCAAGCTGGTTTTAGAAAACGCAGAGGAATCAGAGATCAAATTGCCAACATCCGCTGGATCATGGAAAAAGCAAGAGAGTTCCAGAAAAACATCTACTTCTGCTTTATTGACTATCCAAAGCCTTTGACTGTGTGGATCACAATAAACTGTGGAAAATTCTGAAAGAGATGGGAATACCAGACCACCTGACCTGCCTCTTGAGAAACTTGTATGCAGGTCAGGAAGCAACAGTTAGAACTAGACATGGAACAACAGATTGGTTCCAAATAGGAAAAGGAGTACATCAAGGCTGTATATTGTCACCCTGCTTATTTAACTTATATGCAGAGTACATCATGAGAAACACTAGGCTGGAAGAACCACAATCTGAATCAAGGTTGCCAGGAGAAATATCAATAACCTCAGATATGCAGATGACACCATCCTTATGGCAGAAAATGAAGAGGAACTAAAGAGCCTCTTGATGAAAGTGAAAGAGGAGAGTGAAAAAGTTGGCTTAAAGCTCAACATTCAGTAAACTAAGATCATGGCATCCGGTCCCATCACTTCATGGGAAGTAGATGGGGAAACAGTGGAAACAGTGTCAGATTTTATTTTTATGGGCTCCAAAATCACTGCAGATAGTGATTGCAGCCATGAAATTAAAAGACACTTACTCCTTGGAAGGAAAGTTATGACCAACCTAGATAGCATATTCAAAAGCAGAGCCATTACTTTGCCAACAAAGGTCCGTCTAGTCAAGGCTATGGTTTTTCCAGTAGTCATGTATGGATGTGAGAGTTGTACTATAAAGAAAGCTGAGCACCAAAGAATTGATGCTTTTGAACTGAGGTGTTGGAGAAGATTCTTGAGAGTCCCTTGGAGTGCAAGGAGATCCAACCAGTCCATCCTAAAGGAGATCAGTCCTGGGTGTTCATTGGAAGGACTGATGCTGAAGCTGAAACTCCAATACTTTGGCCACCTGATGCGAAGAGCTGACATTTGGAAAGACCCTGGTACTGGAAAAGATTGAGGGCAGGAGGAAAAGGGGACGATGGAGGATGAGATGGTTGGATGGCATCACCGACTCAATGGACATGAGTTTGAGTAAACTCTGGGAGTTGGTGATGGACAGGGAGGACTGGTGTGCTGCAGTCATGGGGTCGCAGAGAGTTGGACATAACTGAGTGCCTGAACTGAACTGAACTGAACTTTTCTCACTAGAGGCATTGGCTTTAATACCATTCATATGCTGGTGCTTTGAAGATGTACATCTTTAGCTCCTGTCTCTCTGAGATCCAGCCGCCTGGCTGATTGCTCTGCTAGGAAGTTTCATGATCTTCAAAACTTGAACTATTGATTGTTTTCGATAAACCCGTTTTCCACCCCATCCATGGTTTTCCCTGCCTTGTGAATAGCACCTTTACCCACTCAACTGTTCAAGTCCCCAACAGAAGTCACTCTTGTCCTGCTGTTTCCCCAACACCTGGAGTCAATCTATGAGTGAGTCCTGTCAGGTCCACCTTCAACGTGTAGCTAAAATCCATTTGCTTCTCTTCAGCCCCACTGCTATTCTCTTCCCTTGCCTCCTTGTCTTCTGCAACAGCCAGTTATCTTTAGGAAAAGTAACCTGGATAACTTATATGCAGAGTACCTTATGTGGAATGCCAGGCTGGATGAAGCTCAAGCTGGTATCAAGACTGCCAGGAGAAATATCAACAGCCTCTGATATGCAGATGACACCACCCTCATGGCAGATAGTGAAGAGGAATTAAAGAGCCTCTCAATGAAAGTGAAAGAGGAGAGTGAAAAAGCTGGCTTAAAACTCAACATTCAAAAAACGAAGATCATGGCATCCGGTCCCATCCCTTCATGGCAAATAGAAGGGGAAATAATGGAAACAGTGACAGATTTTATTTTCTTGTGCTTCAAAATCACTGCAGATGGTGACTGCAGCCATGAAATTAAAAGACGCTTGCTCCTTGGAAGAAAAGCTATAACAGATCTAGACAGCATATGAAAAGGCAGAGACATCACTTTGCCTACAAAGGTCTATATTTTCAAAGCTATGGTCTTTGCATAGTCATGTATGGATGTGAGAGTCAGACTGTAAAGAATGCTGAATGCTGAAGAATTGATGCTTTTGAACTGTGGTGTTGGAGAAGACTCTTGAGAGTCCTTGGACTGCAAAGAGATCAAACCAGTCCGTCCTAAAGGAAATCAGTCCTGAATATTCATTGGAAGGATTGATGCTGAAGCTGATGCTCCAATACTTTGGCCACCTGATGGGAAGAGCCAAGTCACTGGAAAAGACCTTGATGCTGGGAAAGATTGAAGGCAGGAGGAGAAGGGGACAACAGAGAAAGAGATGGTTGGATTGCATCATCAAGTCAATAGACATGAGTTCAAGCAAACTCTGGGAGATAATGAAGAACAGGGAAGCCTGGCGTGCTGCGGTCCACGGGGTCACAAAGAGTTGGACATGACTGAGCCACTGATCAACAACAACCTGGATAATGTCATTCCTGCTGAAAATGCTTTAGTCAGTCAACAGATACTCTGAGATCCAAACTAGAGGTACTGAGAAAAGAGCAGACTGACTTCCTGCCTTCAGAAGGCTTACGTTCCAGTGGGGAAGAGTGGCAATAAGCGCATCATGACACGTATAAAGTACTTCGGGTATAAAAGCCCTGAAGAAAGTAACACAGTAGAAAGTGACAGAGGAGGGGGAGGGAGGAGGGAGGAGGGAGGTGAGGGTACTTGGGAGCGAGGTGGGCAGAGGTGTCCTCTGGAGAACAGAGCAGCCCCATCACCGCCCATTCCAGCCTCTGCCTGGGAAAACTAAAACTACACTTCCCAGACTTCTTTTCAGTTAGGGTTCTGGAGGCAATTTGCATCTCACCCCTCAGACATACTAGCAGAGACCTTAATTTGGAGCTATGTTAAGCAGCGAAAGAAGGACAGGCCACAGAGCATCCACCTTGCTGGTGCTGACCCAGAGGCAACACAGCCCAGCTGCGGCAGCAGCTTCCCCTTGAGCTGAAGCCAGCAGGAGCCTTGGTGGTCACTTCTTTGGAAGTCCTCCCTGGAACTTCAACCACCCCATGGCTGGAAAATCCATGACTTCTGTAGGTACCCTTCCCCTACTCCCCACCACGGACTCATGTCTTATATTTAATCAGGATAGAGGGTCTGTCAAAACTGAGACCAGTCACCACTGGGGGAAGAAAGCGTAGGTAGTGAGCCAAGGACAGGATGCCAAGTGCTAAAGGAAGCTGGGAAGGGGACTCTTGCCTTGTAGATGGGAGCGTCTGGTCCTTCAAACTGGAGACCTGGAGGACACAATGAAAAGGACAATCAACACCATTTGAGAGAATGCCTTCACCTTCCTGTCCAACTCCTACATGTCCCTCCAGAGTCATCTCAAGTGTCACCTACCCAGGGTGTTTGCTGGCCACCCCCCGCTTCCCAGAGCTCCATTAGATGGTGTCCCATGGTCCTCCTCAAATTCTGGTGGTACTAAAGCCTCTGCTGCCCACCATCAGTTTTGGATGGGTGCTGTGAATAAATCCAGTCCCTTCCAGATATCTCTGATACTGAAGGGAAGAAAGCAATAGATAAATAATGACTCATCCATATGAGTTTCCCTAAATAGTCAAATTCAGAGAGACAGAAAATAGAATGGTGGTCTCCAGGGGCTGAGGGGGAAACGGGAGTTAATGTTAAATGGATACAGAGTTTCAGTTTGGGAAGGTGAAACATTCTAGAGATTGATGCTGGTTGTAGAACAATATAAATATACTTGATGCCACAGAACTGGACAGTTAAAAACGGGTAAAATGGTAAATTTTATGTTATGTGTATTTACCCACAAGAAAAGAAAAAGAACTATACGAAATGGCAAATCCTTTTTAAATGACTATTCAAAAACACCAGCAATTTATCCCAAATGTTTTTTACTTTAGCATCTATCTCTGTTCTTATAATATGACTAATTCAAGTTCTAATTCAAACATATCCTCCCTATGTGCTTTTAGATAACTTACTAAACTCATCTGTGAAGTTGGCAAAATAATATTTGCCTCACAGAGAAGTGATGCTGAACTAACTACAAGAGTGTGTAAAAACCACTCGTGGAGGGGAGTTTTAACTGGCATAGACATCCTTTTCCTATGCACTCCGTGGAGACGGGCTCATGCTTTGATGCTGGAGGACACCAAGCATCCATTACGCCCTAAGGTTCCTCAAGGCACCTAGGTTTCTGTCCTCTTCCATGTTATCTCAGATCCCCATGGAGGTCACAGCTACTAAGGGTGATTCCTGGTGATGGAAAGAGTGAGACCAACATTAAATGAAATCATGTCAAGCTTGGTGCATTGCGCTGGATACACAGCATGGATGACTGTTGCCTTCTGCTCCCACCTTTTGCTTGAGAAGGAAGAAGAAGAAAGTTGTTTCAGTCCTCTGAATGGAGAGGCACTTACCTGGGATGGGAATTGTGTGCAGGGGCATCACTTCCACCCCATGGACGGGATACCCAAAGGGGAGGTTGGCCTGAGCCAGCAGGGGCGGTGGGCGAGGCAGCCCTTCTCTGTAGGGAAACAAAACCATTAGCAGCTGCCTTGACACCTGTCCCTGGTTAGTTCTTAAAGTGATGTCTGTACCCAGAGCTTTGTGCTGCCAATGGGGAGGAATCAATTGCCCTCCATTCTCTCTCCTCCTTTATTCCTGCTCCTAACTCCAACCTCTAACTCCACAAAGAATTGAAGCAGATTACAACAAAGCACATTCAAAATCAAAACCACAACTAGCAGGACTTTCCTGGGGGTAAAGAATCTGCCTGTCAGTGCAAGGGACTTGGATTTAACACCTGGTCCACATGCCATAGGGCAACTAAGCCCATGTGCCCCAACTACTGATTTCACACTCCCTAGAGCCCATGCCACCGCAGTAAGAATCCCGTACACCGCATGTAGAGAGTAGCCCCCACTCACTGCAACTAGGGAAAACCCCATGTAGCAATGGAGAACCAACACAGCCAAAGCAAAACAAAACAAAAAAAAGGTGAAAGGGAATTCCTTGGTGGTCCACTGGTTAGCACTCTCAAACTGCTGATGGTCCAGGTTCAACCCTTAGTTGGGGAAATAAATTCCACACACCACCAAGAACGGCATAATAATAATATGAGCACTCAGCATTTGCAGCTATTACTGAGGCATCATCACCGATGCAATGAACACGAACTGGGCAAACTTCAGGAGATGGTGAGGGACAGGGAGGCCTGGCGTGCTGCAGTCTATGGGGTCGCAAAGAGTCGGACATGACTATGTGACTGAACAACAAAAATTACTGAGGCAGCAGGCATCCCAGGCAGTAGGAGTGGCACCACTAGGCTCCGTTCCTGGGAACTAGACACAGCATCTCAGCATCAAGCTACTGTAGCTTTGGCATCTGCGCTTTATCTCAATTTATTTTGTGCATTCCATTAGCAAGATGCATCCAGAGGTAATTGTTTCTTCGCTTTACACTATTTCATTTTATGAAAAATTTCATAGAAACTGTCTACATTCAGATAGCAAGGGAAACTTGTATATGTATAGAAGGATATTGTTGTTGTTTAGCCTGTAAGTCATGTCTGACTCCTTTGTGACTTCATGGACTGTAACCCACCAGGCTCCTCTCTCCATGGGATTTCCCAAGCAAGAATACTGGAGTGGGCTGCCATTTCCTCCTCCAGGGGATCTTCCCAATTCATGGATAGAACCCGGGTCTCCTGAATCGCATGAGGATTATTTATTGCTGAGTCAGCAGGGAAACCCATCTGTATAGAGGGCTGTGTGTGTGTGTTTGTTAGTTCCTCAGTCATGTCTGACTCTTTGCGACCCCAAGGACTGTAGCCAGCCAGGCTCCACTGTCCATGGCATTCTCCAGGCAAGAATACTGAAATGGTTCCCCGTTTCCTTCTCCAGGGGATC
This sequence comes from Aepyceros melampus, assembly GCA_006408695.1. Lineage (NCBI taxonomy): Eukaryota > Metazoa > Chordata > Mammalia > Artiodactyla > Bovidae > Aepyceros > Aepyceros melampus. The sequence goes on along the minus strand of SJXQ01000736.1, from coordinate 219,096 downwards.
TTCCCAAGCCAAGGATCAAACCCAGATCTTCTGCATTGCAGGCTGATTCTTTACTGTCTGAGCCACCAGGGAAGATTCCTGAGAAGCCAGAGCAGCCCATAGAGAATGTTACCTTTGGTATAAAAGAAATATTCTCAACCACAGATAGGATTAAGAAAGGAGGGAAGAGTTAGTAGTAAATAGAAAGAAAACTAAACAAATGAAAGAATGAGACAGTCAATTCCAGGCAAACCAAAACATTACATACAAAAGGAAATGTAAGAAAGGAAATGCAATTATAGTAAAACAACCTAGATAAGCAGATTACACCACTCTAATGGCAGAAAGTGAAGAGAAACTACAGAGTCTCTTGATGAAGGTGAAAGATCAGAAGAGTGAAAAAGCTGGCTTAAGAATCCCTTGAAGGAGGGCATGGCAACTCACTCCAGTATTCCTGCCTACAGAATCCCCATGGACAAGGGGCTGGGTGGCCTATAGTCCATGTGGTCACAAAGAGACACAACTGAGTGACTAAGCGCATGCGTGCGCGCACACGCGCGCACACACACACACACACACTTTTTCCTGTAGTCATATACAGGTGTGAGAGTTCGAGCATGAAGAAGGCTGAGAGCTGAAGAATTGATTCTTTCAAACTGTGGTGCTAGAGAAGACTGTTGAGAATCTCTTGAACTGCAAGGATGAAATCAGACCAGTCCATCCTAAAGGAAATCAACCCTGAATATTCATTGGAAGGACTGATGCTGAAGCTTCAATACTTTGGTCATCTGATGTGAGGAGCTGACTCACTGGAAAAGACCCTGATGCTGGGAAAGATTGAAGGCAGGAGGAGAAGGGGACGGCAGAGGATGAGATGGTTAGACAGCATCACCAACTCGACGGACACAAATCTAAGCAAACTCTAGGAGATAGTGAAGGACAGGAGAGCAGTCCACAGGGTCACAAAGAGTCTGACATGACTTAGCGATTGAACAAACAGCAACAACATATGGCTTAACTGGGAGTCACAGCCATTCAGTCATAAAATGGAAATATTAAATGTTGAATTAACCAAAGATTATGTGGAGTGTGAAAGTGTACAAGAGGAGAAATCAAGAACTGAAGGGGGCTCTATGTTCATCTACTATAACAAGTAAAATAGATAATGTCTAATGTTGAGAAATTTGGAGTTAACGGTATAAGCTTTTTACTTAGAAATATGGTGGTAATTCCAGAGGAAACAGCTCGAAATATTAGATGAGAATAGTGGCTTCTGAGGAGGAGGACTGGGAAGCAGGGAGCAGGGTTGGGCCTTTTAGTATCATTTGCCTTGAACATCATACGCATATTATTTGACTTTTAAAAAATGCTTTTAAATTAAAAAAAAATGAAATGAATAGAAGACTCCATACTAGCAGTAAAAGCTAGCAGAGTGTGAGGAAAATTGGGGAATCCACTTCTGTTCTCACTTTGTCAAACCACATTCTATGACCCTAATTTCATCAAAGACTGCACAGAGGGGAATATTACTGGCAATTATTTGACCACATCCTGAAATGTCTGGGTTTTTTTAAAAAAACAGAACAGGGACTTAGCTGGTGGTCCAGTGGCTAAGACTCCTCATTCCCAATGCAGGCAAGGGGTCTGGGTTTGATTCCTGGTCAGGGAATGCTGCAACTCAAAAAAAAAAAAAAAAAGAATCCCACATGTGGCAACTAAGACTCCATGCAGCCAAATAAATAAATATAAATATTAAAAATAAAATATAAATAAAGCAGAACAAGAACTTAAGTTGGGTTCTCCAGGAAGCAGACGCTGAGCAGCTTTTGAGGACATAGTGTTATTGGGTGACAATTCTAAGAAGTGTGGGCAGAGGCAGGGTGAGGAGAAGAAGCCAACAAGGGTGAATTTTGAGCTCATGGGGCTGCTGCGGGCAGTTGGATTCAGGCCTGAACAGAACCCATCTCAGAGTTCTAACCACAAATGAGACAGCTGGGGTATTTACCCACTAACTCCTACCCACCATCAACTGAGGGCCACCCCCAGAGCTGCTCATTCCCAACCGCTGCCCGTTTTTGGCCCGCCCCAAGGAGGCCAGCAGGCCTCCACAGCAGAGCGGGCCTCCGTGGGAGGGGCAGGTGTGTGAGGTGAAGGCCTGTCGGTGTGGAAGGGAAGGTCCGTGAGGGCAGAGCGGATGTGCAGGGATACAGGGGCAGTGCTGGCGCTCTCTGCCTCAGGACTGAAAGGAGCGGAACCCGCCTTTCCTTCGTCCAGGGCTGGTTTCCCAAGAAGGGGCCGGGATGCCCTGTGCTGTGTGTCCTCCAAGAGGGAAAAGGGGAGAGAATCGAGGGGGCAGAGAAGCTGAGTGAGAGTCACCGTCCACGTTAAACACCCTCCCGTCTAAGGCCCAGGACGGGAACACCCTTCCCTCGTATGGTCTGAGGGAACACACAAGACAGAATTACTGCCTGTTTTTTCCCACACTGCTGCTCTTTCGAGCGCCTTTCTTCACTGTTGCCTGATGTGTGTTTCGTGAAGGAAAGACAGGACCATCAGCAGACAGGGGTCTTCTGTTGCTGTTGTTGTTTCAGTCACTCAGTCGTGTCTGACTCTTTGCAACCCCATGGACTGCAGCAGGCCAGGCTTCCCTGTGCTTCATCATTTCTCGGAGCTTGCTCAAACTCATGTCCACCGAGTTGGTGATGCCATCCAACCATCTCACCCTCTGTCATGCCCTTCTCCTCCTGCCTTCGATCTCTCCTAGCATCAAGGTCTTTTCCAATGAGTCAGCTCTTCTCATCAGGTGGCCAAAGTATTGGAGCTTCAGCTTCAGCATCAGTCCTTCCAATGAATATTCAAGACTGATTTCCTTTAGGATGGACTGGTTTTATCTCCTTGCAGTCCAAGAGACTCTCAAGAGTATTCTCCAACACCACAGTTCAAAAGCATCAATTCTTCGGCGCTCAGCCTTCTTCACAGTCCGACTCTCACATCCATACATGACTGCTGGAAAAATCATAGCTTTGACTAAAAAGACCTTTGTTGGCAAAGTGATGTCTCTGCTTTTTAATATGCTGTCTAGGTTGGTCATAACTTTTCTTCCAAAGAGCAAGCATCTTTTAATTTAATGGTTGCAGTCACTATCTGCAGTGATTTTGGAGTCCAAGAAAAGAAAGTCTGTCACTGTTTCCATTGTTTCCTCATCTATTTGCATTTAAGTGATGGGACCAGATGCCATGATCTTAGTTTTTTGAATGTTAAGTTTTAAAGCAACTTTTTCTCTCTTCTCTTTCACCTTCATCAAGAGGCTCTTTAATTCCTCCTGGCTTTCTGCCATTAGGTGGTGTCAGATGCCTATCTGAGGTTATTGGTATTTCTCCAGCAATCTTGATTTCAGCTTGTGCTTCAGTTTGCATGATGTACTCTGCCTATAAGTTAAATAAGCAGGGTGATAATATACAGCCTTGACGTACTCCTTTCCCAATTTGGAACCAGTCCGTTGTTCCATGTCCAGTTCTAATTGTTGCTTCTTGGCCTGCATACAAGTTTCTTGGGAGGCAGGCAAGGTGGTCTGGTATTCCCATCTCTTTCAGAATTTTCCACAGTTTGTTGTGATCCACACAGTGAAAGGCTTTAGTATACTCAATGAAGCAGAAGTAGATGTTTTTCTGGAATCCTCTTGCTTTTTCTATGATCCAACAGATGTTGGCAATTTGATGTCTGGTTCTCCTGCCTTTTCTAAATTCAGTTTGTACATCTGGTAGTTCTCAGTTCACATACTGTTGAAGCCTAGCCTGAAGAATTTTGAGCATTACTTTGCTAGCATGTGAAATGAGTGCAGTTGTGTGTTAATTTAAACATTCTTTGACATTGCCCTTCTTTGGGGCTGGAATGAAAACTGACCTTTTCCAGCCCTGTGGCCACTGCTGAGTTTTCCAAATTTGCTGGCATACTGAGTGCAGCACTTTCACAGCATCATCTTTCAGGATTTGAAATAGCTCAACTGGAATTCCATCACCTCCACTAGCTTTGTTTGTAGTGATGTTTCCTAAGGCCCACTTGACTTCACACTCCCAAGACGTCTGGCTCTAGGTGAGCAATCACACCATTGTGGTTATCTGGGTCATCAAGATCTTTTTTGTATAGTTCTTCTGTGTGTTCTTGCCACCTCTTCTTAATCTCTTCTGCTTCTGTTAGGTCCATACCCATTTCTGTCTTTTATTGTGCCCATCTTTGCATGAAATGTTCCCTTGGTATCTGTAATTTTCTTGAAGAGATCTCTAGTCTTTCCCATTCTATTGTTTTCCTCTATTTCTTTGCGTTATTCACTTAAGAAGGCTTTCTTATCTCTCCTTGCTATTCTTTGAACTGTGCATTCAGATGGGTGTATCTTTTCTTTTCCCTTTGCCTTTCACTTCTCATCTTCTCTTAGCTATCTGTAAGGCCTCCTCAGACAACCACGTTGCCTTTTTGCATTTCTTTTTTCTTGGAGACGGGTTTGATCACCGCCTCCTGTACAGTGTTGTGAAACTCCATCCATAGTTCTTCAGGCACCCTGTCAGATCTAATCCCTTGAATCTGTCACTTCCATGGCATAATTGTAAGGGATTTGATTTAGGTCGTATCGGAACAGTCTAGTGGTTTTCCCTACTTTCTTCTATTGAAGTCTGAATTTTGCAATAAGGAGTTCATGATCTGAGCTACATCTTCAACTCTGTTAGCCTTTGCCCTGGTTCATTTTGTACTCCAAGGCCAAACCTGCCTGTTACTCTAGATATCTGTTGACTTTGCCTGTTATCCAGGTATCCTACTTTCAAATTCCAGGCCCCTATGATGAAAAGGACATTTTGGGGGGTTGTTAATTCTAGAAGGTCTTGTAGGTTTTCACAGAACTGTTTAACTTCAGCTTCTTCAGCATTCATGGTTGGGGCAGAGACTTGGATTGCTGTGATACTGAATGGTTTGCCTTGGAAACAAACAGAGATCATTCTGTCATTTTTGAGATGGCAGCCAAGTACTACATTTCTCTTTTGTTGACTATGAGGGCTACTCCATTTCTTCTAAGGGATTCTTGCCCACGGTAGTAGATATAATGGTCATCTGAATTAAATTCGCCCATTCCTGTCCATTTTAGTTCACTGATTGCTAAAATGTTGATGTTCACTCTTGCTATCTCCTGTTTGACCACATCCAGTTTACCTTGATTCATGGACATAACATTCCAGGTTTCTATGCAATATTGTTCTTTGTAGCATTGGGCTTTACTTTCACCACTAGTTACATCCACAGCTGGGACTGTTTCTGCTTTGGCTCAGCCTCTTCATTCCTTCTGGAGCTATTTCTCTGCCCTTTTCCAGTAGCATATTGGGCACCTGCCAACCTGGGGGGTTCATCTTTCAGTGTCGTATCTTTTTGCCTTTTCAACTGTTCATGGGTTTCTCAAGGCACAAATGCTAAAATGGCTTACCTTTCCCTTCTCCAGTGGACCACATTTTGTCAGAACTTTCCACCATGACCCATCCATCTTGGGTGACCCTGCATGGTGTGGCTCATAGTTTCACTGAGTTAGGCAAGGCTGTGATCCGTGTGATCAGTTTGGTTAGTTTTCTATTTGGTTAGTCTTCTGGTGAGATAGCTAAATTTCTAGGTTGAATACCTGCTAGTCACTCCTTGATGGTGTCAGCTTTGCCTGAAGACCTTCTTCTGTCATGGCCACGAGGCAAGTACAGCAGTTCCAGGCATAAATTCCAACAACAACACCCAGAGTAAGAATGTTTATTTATCTTTTCAATCCCAGGGTCGGGAAGATCCCTTGGAGGAGGAAATGGCAACATGCTCCAGGCCTGGAGAACTTCATGAACAGTAGCCTGGTTGGCTACCATCCATAGGGTCCCAAAAAAACCAGCTGCCAATGCAGGGGGACACATTTTCCATCCCTGATCTGGGAAAATCCCATATGCCTTGGAGCAACTAAGGCTCTGTGCCACAACTAGTGAGCCCACACGGCGCTTCCCAACAAGAGAAACCACAATGAGAAGCCTGTGGACCACAACTAGAGAGCATATTCCCTGCCCCCCACAACCAGAGAAAGCCCACGTGCAGCCACAAAGACCCAGCACAGGCAAAATAAATAATTTTTTTTAATTAAAAAAAATCGCAAGCAATGAAAAAGAAAAAAATGATTAGGTCATATCAGTCAAGCCAGTTTTTTTTGGAAATACCAAAGTCACATCAAATTTCCTGGTAGTCAGGGTACAAAGTAATTGACAATCAATATGCTGGATTTATTATCAAAAGGACAAAGCAGACCAAATGAATGGGGTCAAACTTCCTGGCACTGAATAAAAAATAAAATATGTAACAAATTTTATCTCAGAGTTGATGTCTAAATATGTTCAGAGCAAACACAGTGACAATTTTCAGATGGTTTTGTTGTCAAGGACATACACAACCTTTTCAGTCAAGGATACAGGACAGCCCAGTGATATTGACTATTTGAGGGACTAAGGTAACACAGTTGAAATGGAGGCTTCAGGGATCCACTTAAACATGGAAATCATTGAGATTATCTGGAAGAAAGATTAGACTACTAAAGTATTTATAAGAACATGAAAAAGCCAGAATTTAGAAGGTGAAAGAGACAGAAATAGGTAATTAACAGTAGAAGAAATACAAATGGCCAGTAAATATATGGAACACATTCAGCTTCAATATTAGTCACGGAAATGAAACTTTGAGAAAACAACAAGGCAGGCTCCTCTGGTGGCGCAGTAGATAAGAATCTGCCGACCAACACAGGGAACAGAAGGTCCATCCCTGGTCCAGGAAGATTTCACACGCTGCGGGGCAACTGAACCTGTGAGCTGCAACTGCTGAGCCTGTCTGAACCTGTACATCACAACTACACAACATGAGAAGCCACTCGTGCATGCAACAAAGAGCAGCCCACACTAGCCGTAACTAGAGAAAGCCCACACAAAGCAACAAAGTCTGGCACAGCCCTAAGTAAATAAATAATTTAAAAAAAGAGGACTTCCCTGATGGTCCGGTGGTGAAGAATCTGCAGAGGATATGGGTTCAATCCCTAGTCAGGGAACTAAGAACCCATGCTGTGGGGTAACTAAACTCGAAAGCAGCAACTACTGAGCAGGCACATTATGGAGATGGCGAGTCAAATGAATAAATAAAAACCAGTACCTTTTCCTTGAAGTTTTAAAATTTGATAATAACAAGTGTTGATTAGGTAGAGGGTGTATATATATAAACCAGAGAAGGCAATGGCATCCTACTCCAGTACTCTTGCCTGGAAAATCCCACAGAAGGAGGAGTCTGGAAGGCTGCAGTCCATGGGGTCACTGAGGGTCAGACACGACTGAGTGACTTCACTTTCATGCATTGGAGGAGGAAATGGCAACCCACTGCAGTGTTCTTGCCTTGAGAATCCCAAGGATGGGGAGCCTGGTGGGCGCCGTCTATGGGGTCGCACAGAGTCGGACATGACTGAAGCGACTTAGCAGCAGCAGCAGCAGAAGCATATATGTAAACAGGGCTTCACAGGTGGTGCTGGTGGTAAAGAACCCGCCTGCCAACGCATGAGACTTAAGAGACATGGGTTCCATCCCTGAGCTGGGAAGATTCCCCCGAAGGAGGGCATGGCAACCCACTCCAGTATTCTTGCCTAGAGAATTCCAAGGACAGAGGTGCCTAGTGGGCTACAGTCCATAGGGTCACAAAGAGTCAGACATGACTGAAGCGACTTAGCCCGCAACAAGGCACTACATTTACCAGCTCTTCATGAAAGTGTCAATTAATATAGGTCCTCTTGAAGGCAATCTGGCCATATTTACTAAAAGCAGAAGTAAGCATATCCTGTGGTTGAGCAGTTCAGATCCTATGAGTAGGAGGAGAAACCTGCAGTTGTCAACAGTAGGACATGCATATAGGGAGGTTTGTTTCAGCACTGTCTGAAATGAACATCCTTATACACGTCTTAATAAATGAAGGAAAGAATGTAAGTACAATGTAATATCATAAATTATGAAATTGTAATCATGAAAATTTTATAAAAATCGGAGTCTCTTTCAACGGGGAATGGGTTAATAAAATTCAATGCATTCATACTCATAGCTGTACAGCAATTAAAAAGAACAAACTAGATGTATAGATAACTCTTAAAAATATATCAGAGTCTCCAGGAGACTCAGTGCTGACCCACAAAAATCCCAAGGAAGGAGTCAAAACTGAGAACTGGCAATCACGTGGTTTGAAGGAGGCTGGCCGTTTGAGACGAAGAGGCACACACCACTCAGCAAACCAGTGGAAGTTTATGTGACTGGCTGGGTTTGCCCATGAGGCAGATCAGACTCTGATTTGATGGGCAGCCAATCAATGAGAAAGACACACACAGCTGGATATAGAGGCTGGAGATACCATTGAAGCGTCCCAGTAGCAGACAGGGGCTGTCCACTAGAAAGGAAACCTGCTGCTTTTTCCCCCAGACCAAGGAGCCTCGGTCAGAAATCAGAGAAACTGCAACTTGGTTCTACCACCCCCTGATCACTCCAGTATCGTTTTCTGTATTCTTTCATTTTCCCCTTCCCTGTTCCTGGTGTGTGTGCACATGCATATTTATTTGTTTGTTTGCTTGTTTATTTTTGAAATGAGGGGATTATGGGATCTTAGTTCCCCTACCAGAGATGGCACCGAGGCCACTTTAGTGGAAGTATGAAGCCCTAACTACTGGACCACCCAAGGAATTCCCCCGTGTTGAATTTTTTAAAACTAAATAGCCAATAGTATGTTTTGATCAACATCAAATGGAGATGGGATGGGGGAATACTGGTTATGAGAAAATATCCCTTTCTCCATTAGCAGCAGGCTCACTCAACTCTTGTCTTTATATTCAGTAAGTTATTTTGCTTTCGACATTTAACACAACAAGATAAAAGTCGTTGCATACTTTGACCTATTGGAAAATTTTATTCTTTAAATCTCATTGATTTGGTTGCATCAGGTCTTAGTTGTGCCGTGCAGGATGTTTGTTCTGGCACATGGACATGGACTCGCTAGTTGTGGCGCATGGACTCAGTAATTGGGGCAAGCGAGCTTAGCTTCTCTGCAGCATGTAGGATCTTAGTTCCCTGACCAGGGATTAAACTCATGTCCCCTGCATTGCAAGGTGGATTCTTAACTTCTGGACCACCAGGGAAGTCCCTCTATTGGAGAATTTTAATGTTTTTCATTTATCATCATAAAACCAAGGATAATTTTATGATTCTTTTATACATAGCTGTTACAGGTAGAGCAACCTGTATTTAAGGAAGGATGAATCACTAGAAAAGAAATGAATCTTGGATAGTTTTCCACCAAGTCAAACATCTTGTTGTTTGTTTTTATTTATGGTTGTGCTGGGTCTTTGCTGCATTATGGCACCTGGGCTTAGTTGCCTCATGGCATGTGGAATCTACCTAGACCAGGGATCGAATGCATGCCCCCTGCATTGGCAGACAGATTTTAACCACTGAACCATCAGGGAAGTCCAAAAATCTTATCATTTAAATAAACTTCCTGTTTAAAAGGGAACAAGAAATCATTGAAGGAAAAAGCAAATTTCAGACTGATTTGTTCTTATGGTACTAATTACATTAAAAAATATACAACTAAGCCCTAGAGCTGCAACTGATGAAGTCTGGGCACCTAGAGTCTGTGCTCTGCAACAAGAGAAGCCACTGCAGTGAGAAGCCTGCCCACTGCAACCAAGAGTAGCCCCCACTCACTGCTACTAGCAAATCTGGAAAACTCAGCAGTGGCCACAGGATGGGAAAAGGCCAGTTTTCATTCCAATCCCAAAGGCAATGCCAAAGAAAGTTCAAACTACAGCACAATTGCACTCATCTCACACGTTAGCAGAGTAATGCTCAAAATTCTCCAAGCCAGGCTTCAACAGTACATGAACGGAGAACTTCCAGATGTTCAAGCTGGATTTAGAAAAGGCAGAGGAACCAGAGATTAAATTGCCAACATCTGTTGGATCATAGGAAAAGCAAGGGAGTTCCAGAAAAACATCTACTTCTGCTTTATTGACTATGCCAAAGCCTTTGACTGTGTGGATCATAACAAACTGGAAAATTCTTCAAGAGATGGGAATATTAGACCACCTTACCTGCCTCCTAAGAAATCTGTATGCAAGTCAAGCAGCAATAGCTAGAACTGGACATGGAATGGACTGGTTCCAAATTGGGAAAGGAATACATCAAGGATGTATATTGTCACCTTGCTTATTTAACTTATATGCAGAGTACATCATGAGAAACACTGGGCTGGAAACACAAGCTGGAATCAAGATTGCTGGGAAGAATATCAATAACCTCAGATACACAGATGACACCATTCTTATGGCAGAAAGTGAAGAAGAACTAAAGAACCTCTTGATGAAAGTGAAAGAGGAGAGTGAAAAAGTTGGCTTACAAGTCTACTTTCAAGAAACGAAGATCATGGCATGTGGTCCCATCATTTCATGGCAAATAGATGGGGAACAATGGAAACAGTGACAGACTTTCTTTTCTTGGGCTCCAAAATCACTGCAGATAGTGACTGCAGCCATTAAATTAAAAGATGCTTGCTTCTGGGAAGAAAAGTTATGACCAACCTGCTGGTGCTGCTGCTAAGTCGCTTCAGTCATGTCTGATTCTGTGCGACGCCATAGATGGCAGCCCACCAGGCTCCCCTGTCCCTGGGATTCTCCAGGCAAGAACACTGGAATGGGTTGCCATTTCCTTCTCCAATGCATGCAAGTGAAAAGTGAAAGTAAAGTCACTCAGTTGTGTCCGACTCCTAGCTAGACAGCATATTAAAAAGCAGAGACATTACTTTGCCGACAAAGGTCCATCTAGTAAAAGCTATGGTTTTTCCAGTAGTCATGTATGCATGTTAAGAGTTGGACCATAAAAAAAGCTGAGCACCGAAAAATTGATACTTTTGAACTGTGGTGCTGGAGAAGACTCTTGAGAGTCCCTTGAATTGCAAGGAGATCCAACCAATCCATCCTAAAGGAAATCAGTCCTGAATATTCATTGGAAGGACTGATGCTGAAGCTGAAACTCCAATACTTTGGATACCCGATGCGAAGAACTGACTCATTGGAAAAGACCTTAATGCTGGGAAAGGTTCAGCAGGAGGAGAAGGGGATGACAGAGGATGAGATAGTTGGATGGCATCACCAATTCAATGGACCTGAGTTTGAGTAAGTTCTGGGAGCTGATGATGGACAGGGAAGCCTGCCATGCTGCAGTCCATGTGGTTTCAGAGTCAGAGAGGACTGAGCAACTGAACTGAAATGAACTGAACTGCAACTAGAGAAAGCCTGCACAAAGCAACAAAGATTCAGTGCAACTAAAAACAAATAAATAAATAAATATATACACACACACAAAACCTGTAGCCTGCAACTTGTAACCTGTATCCAGGCTCCTCTGTCCATGGGATTTTCCAGGCAATAGTACTGGAGTAGATTGCCATTTCCTCCTCCAAGGAATCTTCCTGACCCAGGGATCGAACCGGGTCTCTTGCATTGTAGACAGACAGAGTTGGTCTGAGCCACCAGGGAAGTCACAAAACCCCAGTAGTATATATTTATATATGTATACACACACATAAATATGTGATTATGTGTGCTTATCTGTGTAATGATATAAAAATTATATGGAATAACATCTTTTCTATTACCCAGCTCCCCCACGACACTCCCAGAAAAATCTCTACTTGCTGTTACCAAAGAACTGTCGAGTCCCCTATTTCCTTTGGTGTGCTGGGACAGAAAGTCTTTGGGAAACCTGACCTTGGCCAGACAAAGTTTGTACTTGCTGAGTTGAGAGAGACAGGTTTCTAGCCTGAAGATGACAAATGAAACTCAGAGGCAAAGAGGGTGTGAAACAGAGAATGTGGAAGCAATGTTTGTTAACTGATGTGTTTTGCTACGAACAGGGCTAGGAGGATGTGGGTAGGCCCTTAGAGTGTCTTTGTCCAGGCTCCCGGCCTGAGAGGTGGCTGGTCCCACTCAGCTCATATCTCCTGGAATGCAGCACCCAAATTCTGATAGCTTGGCTCATGCCTGTATGGACGCATTAAGAACCCAGGGCTGAGTCCTATCCATCCCACAAGCTCCAGATCTGCCTCATTCCAGCAAGAAGCCACTGCGCTGTCAGCAGTGTGGGAAGGAACAGTGAGACAGCAAGTGGAGTTTGTGCATCTGTGAGTAGTTTGTCCAGAGTGTAATTACAACTGAGGTTGGCGGGGTGGGAATCCCTCAGACTGGAGGGGAAAATGAGCCCTTGAAGGACTTGGGTGAGGAGAAGGACACTGTTAGCCTCAGGCAAGATCTTTCTTTCTGAGGGGATGGAATAGCAGAAAACTCTTCCCAGAGTTGGGCCTCTTGGATACCCCTAACCTGGTAGCCAACAAACCGGCCACTGAATACGACTGCCTCAGTGACTTGGCCCAGTCCACTGTCCATCAGGAAGCTTGGAAACTGTGTGTGAAAAGGGCTTGTGAGGCAAAATCACTTGCCTACCACAAAGGGTTCCCTGGTGGCTCAGAGGTTAAAGTGTCTGTCTCCAATGTGGGAGACCCGGGTTCGATCCCTGGGTCGGGAAGATCCCCTGGAGAAGGAAATGGCAACCCACTCCAGTATTCTTGCTTGGAGAATCTCATGGACTGAGGAGCCTGGTGGGCTGCAGTCCATGGGGTCACAAAGAGTTGGACACGACTGAGTGACTTTACTTACTTACTTTACCACAAAGGGACACCAAGCCATTAATATTCATGTGTAACAGTGGTGTGGGAGAGCCGGCTTGTACCCACACAGTGCAGTCAACTGTTGAATTTTCAGGAATTTTGCAAGCCAGCTTTTAAATGGAGTCATTAACAAAAATTAAATTATGGGAACACAGCTGAAAAGCAGTCAAAACTCACCACTTCCTAATTATTTTACTACATCTTCTTATTATCTCTGCTCTGCAGGTTATTTTCATCTATTGTATCTAAATGGTGGAGATATTTTATAACTGGAACCCAGTGATATCTTGTCCATAGCTTGCAATCAGCCACAGTGTGACTGTTGAACCACAGAAATTAGCAAATGTCACAAGCTAAAACAACAGAAGGGGAAAGACTAGATATCTCTTCCAGAAAATTAGAGATACCAAGGGAACATTTCATGCAAAGATGGGCTCAATAAAGGACAGAAATGGTATGGACCTAACAGAAGCAGAAGATATTAAGAAGAGGTGGCAAGAATACACAGAAGAACTGTACAAAATAGATCTTCACGACCCAGATAATCATGATGATGTGATCACTAATCTAGAGCCAGACATCTTGGAATGTGAAGTCAAGTGGGCCTTGGAGGGCCTCACTACAAACAAAGCTAGTGGAGGTGATGGAATTCCAGTTGAGCTGTTTCAAATCCTGAAAGATGATGCTGTGAAAGTGCTGCAGTCAATTTGCCAGCAAATTTGGAAAACTCAGCAGTGGCCACAGGACTGGAAAAGGTCAGTTTCCATTCCAATCCCAAAGAAAGGCAATGCCAAAGAATACTCAAACTACCACACAGTTGCACTCATCTCACATGCTAGTGAAGTAATGCTCAAAATTCTCCAAGCCAGGCTTCAGCAATACGTGAACCGTGAACCTCCTGATGTTCAAGCTGGTTTTAGAAAAGGCAGAGGAAGCAGAGATCAAATTGCCAACATCCGCTGGATCATGGAAGAAGCAAGAGAGTTCCAGAAAAACATCTATTTCTGCTTTATTGACTATGCCAAAGCCTTTGACTGTGTGGATCACAATAAACTGTGGAAAATTCTGAAAGAGATGGGAATACCAGACCATAACAAAGCTAGTGGAGGTGATGGAATTCCAGTTGAGCTGTTTCAAATCCTGAAAGATGATGCTGTGAAAGTGCTGCACTCAAGTTGCCAGCAAATTTGGAAAACTCAGCAGTGGCCACAGGACTGGAAGAGGTCAGTTTTCATTCCAATTCCAAAGAAAGGCAATGCCAAAGAACGCTCAAACTACCACACAATTGCACTCATCTCACATGCTAGTGAAGTAATGCTCAAAATTCTCCAAGCCAGGCTTCAGCAATACATGAACCGTGAAGTTCCTGATGTTCAAGCTGGTTTTAGGAAAGGCAGAGGAACCAGAGATCAAATTGCCAACATCCACTGGATCATGGAAAAAGCAAGAGAGTTCCAGAAAAACATCTATTTCTGCTTTCTTGACTATGCCAAAGCCTTTGACTGTGTGGATCACAATAAACTGTGGACAATTCTGAAAGAGATGGGAATACCAGATCACCTAACCTGCCTCTTGAGAAACCTATATGCAGGTCAGGAAGCAACAGTTAGAACTGGACATGGAACAACAGACTGGTTCCAAATAGGAAAAGGAGTACGTCAAAGCTGTATATTGTCACCCTGCTTATTTAACTTATATGCAGAGTACATCATGAGAAACGCTGGGCTGGAAGAAGCACAAGCTGGAATCAAGATTGCCGGGAGAAATATCAATAACCTCAGATATGCAGATGACATTCAGTCGTATAACCAGCTCTTTTATGGAGTGATAATCTTTGATTACCTTTTTTCCTTCTTTTTTGTTTCTAAAATATTCATAATATTTAGTATATTACAATATATATATAATATATAAACAAGTCATAAAGCAAAATAATAAAACAAACATCTAATAGCCCACCATCCAAGTAAAGAAATAAAACATTTTCAACACTCTATGTTGCTCCCAGGTGCAGCCTCCTCACTTCTCTCCCTCAGAAACATCATTCTGAATTTTATGACTGTAATTTCTTTGCTTTTTTAGAAATAATACATACATATGTATGTATCTCTAATGAATATATTGTTTGATTTTGAGTTACAAAGACACACTATCTTGATTTTTTTTAGTTCAAATTGATTTTTTGTCTACAGAAGAAGGCATATATGTGTGGTTCATTCATTTTCACTGCTACATAGTATCCTTCTATGTGAATATACCATATTTTTTCCTGTTGATAGATCTGGACTATGAACATTTTGGAATATATCTTCACATATATGTGAAGGATTCATTTTGGGTGTATACCTAGGAGTTGAGTTCCTGGGTCTTAGAATATGTGTTTGTTTAACCCTACAATATGATGTCAAATTGATTTCTTTTTAAATTTTTATTTATTTCATTTTTGGCAGTGCTGGGTCTTTATTGCTACACAGGCTCTTCTCTAGTTGCTGTGAGCTGGGGCTACTCTCCAGTTCTCATTGCGGTGGCTTCTCTTGTTGCAGAGCACGGGCTCTAGGGTGCTGGGACTTCCGTAGTTGCAGCTCCCAGGCTCTAGAGCACAGGCTCAATAGTTGTGACGCGCTGGCTTAGCTGCTCCATGGCATGTAGGATCTTCCTGGATCAGGGATCGAACCCTTGTCTCCTGCATTGGCAGGCAGATTCTTTACCACTGAGCCACCAGGGAAGCCCTGGCAAATTGATTTCTAAAAGGTTGTATCACTTTTCACTTCCACTAGCAGTGTTTAAGAGTTCTCAATTATCTATGTCCTTGTCAATGTTTGGCATTATCAGACAGGCTAATTCTTGCTGATACAGTGGGTATAAAATGTTATTAGTGTATGTTAACTGACACTTCTCTGATCACTAACTCTTGCAATATAGAATAATTTTTATATGTATTCCAGTTATTCATGTTTTCTCTTCCATAAAATGCCTGTTTATGACTATTTTCTGATTTTAAATTCAGTTCTTCTTTTTTCATCACTGATTTAAGTGTTCTTTATGTATTTTCAGTGTGAATCCTTTGCTTCTTATTCCATAAACTGTTTTCTCCAGTTTGTGCCTTGCATTTAAATGTTTATAGTCTTAGTGAAGTCTTCAGTTTTAGTGTATTTGAATTTGTCAGTTTTATTTTGTTGCGTTATATCTTTGTCATGTTTAAGAAATTATTAATCCCAAGTTTATGGAGATATTATCCCAAGTTCTCTTCTAAAATTATTGAAGTTTTGCATTTCACATTTATGTCTTTAATACTTGCAATTGGTTCATCTGCTTAATGTGAATAAGGGATCTAATTTCATTTTTCCCATATTGGTAATAAATTGTTGCAGGACCATTTATTGAAGTCTCTCTTATTCTTACTTAGTAGTGTGTCTTAGCTATTCTTAGATATTCTTTATGAAATTTGAAGTTAAATCTTCAGTTTTCCTTGAAAAATCCTTTAGAATATTTTAGCAGAACAGTATTGAATCTGTGGATCAATATAAGAGCACTAACATCATCCCAATATTGAGTCCTTATATCCATGAACATACCCTAAACCTTACATTTACTTAGGTCTTCTTTGAATTTTTTCAATAAGGTGTTATAACTTTACATAAATGTCTTGTACACTTTTAATTTTAGATTTATTCCTAGCTACCTTATTATAGTTTTGTTATTGCAAATTATTTATTTTTTAATTATTTCTTATTTTTGCTAATGCCTAGAAATGCAAATGGTCTTATACCAAAGCAACTTGCTAAACTCTCTTATTAATTTAAATCAATTATCTGTAAGAACATCTATGATTTCTAAGTATATAATTATGTCATCTGTGAATGACTTTGAATAAGGACCACTTGTTTTTTTTTCCTTTTTCAATTCTTTTACATTTTATTTCTATTTCTATTGCACTTACTAGAACCTCCAATATTATGTTGAATAGAGCTCATGTTATTTTGTTCCTTAGTTAATGGGAATACTTGTAACATTTTGCAATTTAAAATGAAGTTTGTTGAAAGTGTTTGGTTGTATCAGATTGATAAATTCTCTTCTATTTGTTAAGGGATTCTTACTTTGATCATGAATAGGTATTGAATTTTACCTAAGACATTGCCTCTGTCTCTTGAAATGATCATGTGGTTTTCCTTCTTTAATCTGTCTATTGCAAAAATAGACATTATAATGTTAAGCCATCCTTGCATTCCAAGAATAAATCTTACTTAGTTATGATGTATTTTGATTTTTATTAAATTAATTCTACATGTGACTGTTTTGTCCAGAGGGTTTTTAAGAATCTGTATTCATGAATGAACTAGTAACTCTTCTTTCTTTCTTTCTGGTTTTTTTAAGGCTATACTAGCCTCATAAATTCACTTCAGAAGTATTTCCTTTTTCCTGGAAATGTTTTAATAAAATTACTATAATCTATTTATAGAAAGTCACATGAAAAAATGGGCCTGGCTTGGTGTGGTGGTTTCTTTTGTTTTTTCCTGAGGGGAAATTGTAAACCACTGATTCAATGTGTTGAATGGTTATAGGAAAATTAAAGCTTCCTGTTTCTTCTTGGATAATGTTTGAAGTTATGTATGTCTAGGCATTTGTCCATTTCATTTATCTTTTCTACCTTTTTAACATAAATATGTTCATTATATCCTCTAATTATCTTTTCAGATGTTGCCAATGTCCTTAGTTTTTCCTCGCACTCTTCCTTTACGACTTCTCTTATTGACCATTCTCAGGAGAAGTCTGTCAAATTTATCAGTCTTTATGAAAAATCAACTTTTGGCTTTGTTGAGCCTCGGTACTTAAGCTTTGTTTTCTGTTTGATTAATTCTGCTCTTTTTACTTCTACTTTCTTTGAATTTATTCATTTGATTTTTTTCCTTTAAATAATTTCTTTAACTCCTTAAATTTATGGTTAGCTCATTAATTTTCAGCCTTTAATCTGTTCTAATATAAGCATTAAAGATGGTTTTTCTCCTTGAAATATCACTTTTGTTGCATCCTTAACTTTTGATATATAATATTTTTATTATTTATTTAAAGTGATTTTTAAAACTGTCATTATGATATTTTTGGCCCATACATTATATCATATTTTCAAAAGTATTGGGCTTCCCTGGTGGCTCAGATGGTAAAAAAATCTGTCTTCAGTGCAGGAGACCTAGGTTCAATCCCTGGGTCGAGAAGATGCCCTGGAGAAGGGAATGGCTACTCGCTCCAGTATTTTTGTCTGGAGAATTTCATGGACAGAGGAGCCTGGTTGGGCTACAGTCCATGGGGTTGCAAAGAGTCAGACACAACGGAACCCACTTCTCAAAAATATGGCCCAAGTTCATTTCTAACTTGATTACCTTATGGTCAGCACAGCCGAGCGACTGAACTGAACTGAGCTGATGGTCAGAGAATGGGGTAGCTGTAGTGCTTTTTCTTTTAAATTAGCTGAGACTTGCTTTATGGCCTTGTATATGGACAGACTTTGTAAACATTTTGAGTGTGTTTGAGAAGAATGTTCATTTTTTATATTAATACCTGGGTATGGGACTTTTTATGTAGGTATTCAATCAAGATTGTAGATAGAATTTTTCAAGTCTGTGTCTTTGCTAATGTTTGTCTGTTTTGTCTATCAGTGTTTGAGACGGACATGTTGAAATCTCCCACCAGCTGCTCTGCTGGCCGATGGAGGAGATGAGGCATGACTGATCTCGCTGTTTTTCGAGCAGTTCTGTCCTTGATATTAATGACCACTCTTGCTAAATAGCCTCTCCTGTTCATTGTACCTGTGGTTTCTGTGTTTAGGACTTTTTCCATCCCTGTAGTAGTCCGTTTTAGTAGTTTTTTCTGCTGTGATTTTTTTTGCCAACATAAACATTTTAATATTCAGAAATTCCTCAAAAATGTTTTATCTGTTGATTGTATCCTTACTTCTTTTATAGTTGTTTTTATAACATATATATGTTTTCTGCTATATGAATGAAATTTGTAAAAGAAAAGAGAAAAGCAAATAATTTTGCTCAGTCTACCATCTTGACCTTTGTCAGATACATTTTTATCCTCTCTTCTTTTCTTCCTTTTCCTTTTTCTCCAAGCATGTGTTTATAGGACAAAGACTTTTTCTAGACCTCTGTTTCCTCATCTGCAAAATGGGGATAATAGTAGTATTCATCTCAAGGCCATATAAGGAACATTAATAAGATAATGTCAATGTAAGTGCTTTGCAAGCTGTAAAGATCTATACAAATAGGAATATGACCTTTAGCCCCTTTCTTTAGCTTTCCTTTTATACAGCTAATGTAAAGCAGCTCAGCTACTTTAGAGAAAAGTGATTAATCATGGTTGGCACATCATGAGAGACACAAACAAAATTTTAGTAGCCACTTTTTGAGAAATTACTTGCCAAGAAATGTTGGGTGCCTTAATATAAGGTCACAAATTTTATAAATGAAAATATTTATTTAGTCTAAACGCTAATGCCATGGTGATGTCTTATTCTCCTATTTTCTGGTACTGTATTATTGGCATGCATACTCAAATTAGTTATTTCTCCTTTAAAAATAATTTTAACTTATTTGCTGATTCAGCACATTACATAAATTTATTTACTTTAGCTTAGAAAATTAATTTGAACTGACAGAAAGAATGCTAAATTTTCAACCCAGGCATATTTAAAAGACAGAATGAGTAATTGATGTAAAAGGCCAAGTGATTTGTATTAGAACGTACTGAAATCTGCCTATCTACACTTTTTTATTCACATTCCTACATTGCACCAATGCAAAAACAAGCAATTCTCAATTAAGTGCCACAGCTTTGTATTGAGTGCTAGTTTGTGTATGAGGTTTGTGCTAAGTGTTCTGGGATTCCTTAGGAGATAAAAACCAGCCCCCAAACCCCAGCCACCGTCCTCTAAAGGTGAACAAGTGGGTTAGTTAAAGGAAACATATAAAGTACTCTAATAAACATATCACACCCTATGGTGAGGATCAGGGACAGTTGTATGGAAAAAATAGTATTTGAAATGTGATTGAAGAATGCTTAGGCATTTTATGGACAGATAGTGGAGGAAGCGATTCCAAGCCTCAGGAACAGTATGAATAAAGAAAGGTATTAAATTGAAAACTATAAAGGCATATTTAGACAATGGCAAATAATTCTTTTTTTGAATTCAGAACATTAAGTACATCATGTAGTGGGAGATAATGCATGCAAGACAGCTTGGGGACATATTATACACAATACAATTCCAGCCTTAGAGAAAAGATTGAAGCTTTGTTTGTGGTCAAATATTCCAATTTTTGTAAATGTTCCATGGAAGCTTGTAAAGATAGACTTTACATTTGTGTTAAAAATATAAATGTATATGTGTGCATTCTTCCATGCAATAATTGTATCATTCCTTTCCTCTGTGTGCTATGTTCTTTTATTCTTAAATTCTACTAGAAATAACTGAAACTAAATAATTTATTAAATATGTTCCAACTTTTAAATTCTCTGAATCTAGAGGTGACCAATAAACTGCAAATGCAGATTGGGAAGCCCCGAATAGTGTTCCTGTCTTTAGTAGAATGAAGAAGATCCACGGGCTTTGAGGCACATGAGCCTGAGCTTGAATCTCCAGTCCTGCACGTCCTTAATTTGGCAAGGTCGGTGACTTCCCTAAGCATCATTGTTCTCATCTTTAAAATGGGGAAGGACTTCCCTGGTAGTCTTGTGGTTAAACATTGACCTGCCAGTGCAGGGCACCCAGGTTTGATCCCTGGTCTAGGAAGATTCCACATGCTGCGGGGCAGCTAAGCCCACACGCCACAAGTCCTGAGCTCGCACACCTACTGCCTATGCCACGCAACGAGAGAAGCCGCTGTAATGAGACTCTCTGCACACCGCAACTAGAGAGGAGCCCCAGCTAGCTGCAAGTAAAGAAAGCCTGAGCACAGCAGTGAAGACCCAGTGCAGCCAAAAATAAATTAATAAATATTTTAAAAAAGAAAGTAAAAAATAAGATGTAACATTTAAAAAAATAAAATGAGGAGGGTCATGTCAACATTATAGAGTTTTCGTAAAGAGTTTTAAATCTTCGTTGCAGCACGCAGGGTCTTTGTTTCGTCCAGCAGGATCTCTCACTGTGTTGCATCGATTCTCTAGTTGTGCCATGCGATCTCAGTATTTGCAGTGCACAGGCCTAGTTGCTCCATGGCATGTGGGATCTTTATTCTCCAGGGACTGAACCCTCGTCTTCTACTTCGAGAGGTGGATTCTTAATGACTGGTCCACCAGGGAAGTCCCTACTGAAGATTAAGGAGGCAATTTCCATGAAGTGTTTGGTACCCAGTAGAGGCATGATGGATGACAGCTATCCTGGTTGTAGAGTCTCATGGAAAAAGATTCTTCAGTAAAGCTTCAAGGAGATATTTATCAAATTAAAGCAGAATATAAGTGAGAGAAAGAGGATATAGATTGGCGGGGAGCATTTAAGGGAACAAAAAAGAGAAGATATTAGAGAGGGGAAGATTATGGTCAAGATACCACAATGTGGCTCCAAGTTTCTCAACCAGATATTACGGAGGCCAAGGCTCTGACTGGGAGAGAAAAGAGAAGAAAACATCCAGGATACTTTAAAATGGGAGAATCAGAATGGCCCACTACAAGAGGAGAAAGAGCAAAACGAGGATTCTTAAAGCTAGAACAAGTCAACCACACCTTCCTCGTGGGTGAAGAAAGGGACTAGGAGGTCACTGTGGTTTTCCTGGCAAAAGGGTGGATAACAAACACTCTGTCTTCTCTAGAGCCAAAAAGTAGTGTTAAACACCAAATTCCAATCTCTTGAATCATTATTTGAGAAGGAACCTTAAGATAATCTAGTCTAACCCATTAATTTTGAAAAGGAGGAAAGTGAATCTTTTAAGAGGTTATGTGGCTTGCCCAAGACCACACAGTTGCTCAGCCCAGAGCTGGAGGGCGAGTGGTCTAGAAGCAACAAAATCACCATGGGCCTAGTTGTAGCATTTGAAACTTTTGGATGAGTAAAAGCTTAGGGGTAACTTCAAAGAAAGTAGTTGTGGCTTTAAATCTTTTTGGCAGCAGCAGTTAAACCAGATGCATTAAATGTGTTCAGTGCTATTTGTAAGAGACCTCAGCTGTACATAGTTTGTTCCCCAAGTATGCTGACCCATAGAACGGTTAGATTTGTGCATCAGCCTTCTGAGTCTGTAGGAAGGTGGCCAGGAGGGA
The DNA here is from genome assembly GCA_006408695.1 of Aepyceros melampus. Taxonomy (NCBI): domain Eukaryota; kingdom Metazoa; phylum Chordata; class Mammalia; order Artiodactyla; family Bovidae; genus Aepyceros; species Aepyceros melampus. Next base: position 197,073 of record SJXQ01000736.1, on the reverse strand, counting down.
GGGGAAAAGGTGGAACCTAGGCTTCCACTGCACTCAACAACACATGCTTTTTTTTTTTTCCCCTTTGATGCATTTTTAATTTATTTATTTTTAATTGGAGGATAATTGCTTTACAGTATTGTATTGGTTTCTGCCATACAGCAACATGAATCAGACATACATATTCATATGTCCTTGCCCTCTTGAACCTCCCTCCTACCTCCCACCTCATCCCAAACCTCTAGATGTCACAGAATACTGGGTTGAGCTCCCTGTGTGATACAGTGAATGTCCACTGGCTATTTTACATATAATAACGTATAGGTTTCCATGCTCCTCTCTTAATTCATCCAACCCTCTCCTTCTCCCAGTGCATCCACAAGTCTGGTCTGTATGTCTGTATCTCCATTGCTGCCCTGCAAGTAGGTTCATCAGTACCATCTTTCTAGATTCCATGTGTATGCATTAATATATGAAATTTGTTTTTCCTCTTTCTGACTTATCTCTTACTCGTATAATAGAATCTAAGTTCATCCACCTCTTAGAGTTGACTCAAATGCATTTGTTTTTATGGCTGAGTAATATTCCATTGTATATATGTACCACAGCGTCTTTATCCGTTTGTCTGTCACTGGACATCTAGAGCCACGCATTCTCTTTGGAAGGCCTGCTATGTGCCAGGCACTGTTCTAAGTGGTTGGCATACATCCGTGAGTCAACCAGATAAAGGTGCTGACCTCACATTTTAGTTTTCCTGCTCTGAAAAGCAGAGCCTGAGTGTGGTGCAGTGTCTGTTTCATCACAGCTTCCCCTCCCTGCCCATTCCCAGTTTCACCACTTCTGTGACACCCCAGCACACCATCTCTGGCCTAGAGTGCCAGAGTGCTTTGGCGCGTAACATAACATCAAGCCTTGGATCTGGTTTGATTTCTGTTGCTCTCTTACTAGTGTGCCCTGTGAGCATCTGACCTCAGGGTGAATCTGTAAGCACTGGAGACTGGGAAACCATCTCTACACCCTGCTTCATCCTGCGGTGCACAGCGCCGGATCTCAGTTGCATGCAGGTGGCATACATTGATAGAGCCTACATGTAAGACGGACTGAAGCAGAGTAGCTGTGTCACAACCCTTTGGAGATAAAAGGTCAGGAGAGTCTGGCTGGAGGACCCACTTGCAGTGCTACTCCAGGAATCTTCCCTGTGAGCCTCAGGTAGTGAAGACCCACTTAGTGCCCTAGAGGCAGCTCCCTTGGAACCATATCCTGTAAATCTCTGGAAAACCCATTCAAAGGGAATTGAAATTCCAAATACCACTGAAAACATCTTAGAACTATGAGTAAGCACTACAGGATCGTCGGATGAAGGGGGCCCTCTAATCATCAAGCAGTTTGATGATTAACAGAATTCTGAGTCAAAACTTGAAGTCAGATATACACCATAATAGTTAAGCCAAATAACACTTAATCATTTTGGCTCTTATTCCTGAGAAACAAAGCACACTGAAATAGAAAGACAATAAAAAGTTTTTATAAAGGGCCACTTATTTTTATTGGGTTCAAATAACCTAATTCTAAGTACTTACATGGCCTCTGATTTCCATGTTTCATAGCATGTCTGTCAGTAACCTCAGTAGATAGAGATGGCTTTGTCTGGCCTCAAAGAAGGTTGTTATCCAACCAGGGCTCCCTTCTTCCCAGTCGCTGTGTCTATCTCCCATAAATGTATCCAACTGATGAGTAAAGTCTTAAGCCCATGTGGCAATGTGTATCAAGGTCCCAGCCATGCTTGAGCCCCCAGGACTGTAGTTTCACTTGCAAATCTAAGGCAGCCATGACTTGTTAGTGAGAGGATGTGTTGGAAGTGATGGAGAGATCTTATCACTCTAGTTTCTGCTCCAGGGACTCTCTTGCAAACTTAATTGCAAACAAACATTGAATTTCAAGAGGGAACAGCAGGCAGATGTTCCTGGGATGTGAATGAGCCTCTGAGACCACAGGATATAAATTACAGGACTACAGTAACAAAAGGAAAAATATCATCCTGGAATTTCTTGACAAGGGAAGAAAAGCAAAGGCGTCATTAAGGTTTAGATGTTCTAAACCAGCTTCTGAGGTGCTCAGGACACAAGTGTGACAATGGCAGATGGAAGTCACTCTTTCTGGCCACAGAAAGGACTCAGTCCTCTGCTTTCCCAAGGGCACTAGAATGGAAGCAAAGCAAAGACCCAAAAAGTCTCCTCAAGCACATTTGGCCCAGTGCCCCTTGATTTTCAGTTATGGGAAATCTGAGGTCAGAGAGAGGAATAAGTTTATAAGGTCACAGCTAGTACTTAAAGAAAAATAACGAGTAAGCCATTTCATTTGGTTTTGCTTTAGAAAAAAATTTTTTTGCTGAAATTTAATAGTGGATTCAAGTACCCTTCAGGCATGGTTATTCTGTAACAGTGCACAGTTTGAATATTATGTGTGTTTTCTCTTTATAAGAATTTAATCAAACAAAAATGCATACTAGTTTTGATGTAGCCATGGGTAAAAAGACTCACTTTCTGGGTAAAAATACCCACTTTCTGAGTGTTGAGAAGTTCATGGTCAGACGTGTCCATGCATCTCTTTAACTCAGGGTCAGCCAATAGGTGATCCCAACACCAGTGTTGTGGGAGCATCTATTTGTGCTCAGGTGCTCAGACCAGCATAAAGGGATTATTGACCCATTTTTAGATGAAGGGAGATACTGACTGTAACTTGCTAAAGGCTGTAGGATTCGTCTCAGCCACACTGGGCGATAACATCGCTCCCTGAGTTTCTCTCGTATAGAACCTCATCTCTCAGACCCTTTTGCCACATAATTTCCCATCCCTTCCTACACTGTAACCAGATTTTGTGGGTTATAATTGACCCACTGTGCCTCTAGAGAGCCCTGGCATTTCTTCTCTTGTCTATGATCTGTCTTCTTAGCTCTTAGGAGCTTCCCTGGTGGCTCAGATGGCAAAGAATCTGCCTGCAATGCAGGAGAACCAGGTTCGATCCCAGAGTCAGGAAGATCCCCTGGAGAAGGGAATGGCAACCCACTCCAGAATGCTTGCCTGGAAAAGTCCCATGGACAGAGGAACCTGGTGGGCTGTAGTCTATGGGTCACAAAGAGCTGGACACGACTGAGAGATTAACACTTTTACTTTCTTTTTCCTTAGCTCTCGGGCCTCCCTCCCCCCTCCCCATGCCATTCCCACTTCTTCAGTCATCACATGTCAGATAGGAAGCAGACCCTGGCTCTTCTCTCTTCAGGGCCATCTCCTATCTTCTGACCCCACAGCCTTTATAGACAGACTAGGATGGTCTGAACAACAGTTCAGCCGAGAGCACTGTGATTTTTCTTTCTCCCTAAAAAGTGAACCTCATGGAGGCGTGGAGTATTTTATGTCAAGGAACCTTAGAACCCGCAATGCAGGAGACGCAGATTCGATGCCTGGGTCAGGTAGATCCTCTGGAAAAGGAAATGGTTACCCGCTCCAGTATCCTTGCCTGGAGAATTCCATGAGGAGAAGAGCCTAGCGGGCCACAGTCCATGGGGTGGCAAAGAGTTGGACTTAGTGACTAAACAACAACACACCTCTTGTTAGAGATTAGCATCTGCAGGCCAGGTAAAGTAACTGGCTTTACTGCACTTCCCTTCACACAGCAACGCTAAATGTTAGTTCTATCAAGGCGACCCTTCAGCCAGAGCAGCGAGCAGGTTGCCATGGCAGTGACTGTGTGAAACTGCCCTTGGCTGTGCTGGACGTCCTTCCGAGAGGCAACATGTGATAATCCTCATTGTGTTTAGTGCATTTCCCTAGATCTCAGAACATCGAGGTCTTGGTTTGGGTTCGCCCAGACACAGATGCTGAGCCAAAGATCCCAGTGTACGTGGTTCATTTTACAGGTGGTCACAGGATACCCCAGTAGGGAGAGGGGAAGGATGGTGTGGAGGAAAGCACTCAGTACATGTGTGTTTGTCGAATTGGTGATCATATGAGCTCCTGGGGCTCCATCTGGATGGGGATCTCCGAGAGTCAGTGTAGCACACACCTCAGAATTATTCAGCAGAGGAGCAAGGAAGCTGGTGTATCTGCCCACCACCTCACAAGAGGAAGCTGTATCAGCTATCAGAAGGAGGAATGTCAGGACACCTGATCTGTGTGTATGTTTGACTTACAAACACTGATTTTGATGACCCGTCATCCTTGCATCTCAGTCTTGGCAGCTTGGAAGCCTAGAACCATATAATCCTCATTGTGTTTAGTGCATTTCCCTAGATCTCAGAACATCGAGGTCTTGGTTTGGGTTCGCCCAGACACAGATGCTGAGCCAAAGATCCCAGTGTACGTGGTTCATTTTACAGGTGGTCACAGGATACCCCAGTAGGGAGAGGGGAAGGATGGTGTGGAGGAAAGCACTCAGTACATGTGTGTTTGTCGAATTGGTGATCATATGAGCTCCTGGGGCTCCATCTGGATGGGGATCTCCGAGAGTCAGTGTAGCACACACCTCAGAATTATTCAGCAGAGGAGCAAGGAAGCTGGTGTATCTGCCCACCACCTCACAAGAGGAAGCTGTATCAGCTATCAGAAGGAGGAATGTCAGGACACCTGATCTGTGTGTATGTTTGACTTACAAACACTGATTTTGATGACCCGTCATCCTTGCATCTCAGTCTTGGCAGCTTGGAAGCCTAGAACCAATTGCCCACCCAGGATCAGGGGCCTTCTCGTGAGACTTTCCAGTGGTCCAATGGTTAAGAATCCATGCTTGCACCACAGAGGGTACAGTTCAATCCATGATCAGGGAACTGAGCTCCTATATACTGCCATATGGTGATGCAGGCAAAAGAGCAAAAAAAAAAAAAAAAAAGGACCTTTTTCTTAACATGGAAAATAGACAAATAAATGAAAGTCAAGTACTAGCAGAAGCACCCTCCAGACTTTAATAGCTGTGATCTTACCTCTTTTTTTTTTAGTCTAATATTTAAACCATTTCCTCCCATGCATGACTTTTTGCTGAATATTTTTTCTACTTGTCTGCATGATATACAGCAATTTTCCTTTAATGAGTATGTGTTACTCCTAAAGGGAGAGAAAATGGAAAGATATTTCCTCTCATAAGAATGTTTTTAACCATGATATCCCCTTAAATATCTTGGTTTTCTAAAAATACATTTTTGCTAAAAGCATCCAAGGCAAAATGTGGCCTGCTGGTCAAATATCCAAGGTTTGGGTTGTTTTCCTTGCTGGTCAGAAGCCCTGAAGAAATGAAGATTCTGCTTTCTGATATTCATGGATGTGAGTCACAGGTCCATGCTAATCTTTGACATTGGGTTTCATGTTTCAAGGAAAATATTAAGCCAGGCATCACAGCTAAGAGAGATGGAGGGGAAGGAAGGAAGGAGAAGAGGGAGAGTGGGGACAGAGGAAGGAGGGTTACAAATCTTGACGCCACTCTTGTTTCTTTATTTTGTTCAAGAGTCAAGAATGTGAATTGAGCATCTCTCAAAAGTTATTTATTTATAACTCTTTTCTCCTAAAAAGTGTTGAAAACAACCATGAAAATTTTAGTGAACATAGCATACAAGATAACAAGGAAGGAAGGAAAATGAAGCAAAGGGAAAACCTAGGATAGGAAAAATAAGACAGGGATAAGACTAGTGACTAAAATTCCTGCCATTAGGTTCTGCTGAGTATGGGCCAGCTTTACTCTGAGCTTCTTAACAGCCAAATCGAAATAGGAAACAGTCAAATATGTGACTCATAGGTCAGTGGGCGGAGGGGTGGGAGAGACTAATTCGTTTATTAATAGGATGGGATACTGAGCTAAGTATTTTGGAGAACATATAAAAGGAGATAAAGAGACATTAGCCTTTGGATTCAAAGAGTCAGTGCCACTGCTTATGAAGACAAGTAATGACACTAGCTCCCATCAGCTGAGCACTTTTTTTTTTGCTGCACTGATCCTTCACTGCTGTGCACAGGCTTTCTCTACTTTCAGTACAAGGCGGCTACTCTCTAGTTGCAGTGCCCAGGCTTCTCATCGAGGTGGCTTCCCTTGTTGCAGAGCACAGGCTCTATGGCACACCGGCTTCAGTAGTTGTGGTGCACGGGTTTAGTTGCCCCGCAGCGTGGGAAATCTTCCCAGAGCAGGGATCGAACCTGTGTCCCTTGCACTGGCAGGCAGACTCTTCTCCCTGAGTCACCAGGAAAGTCCTGAGCCAAGCACAGTCCCAGCCAACGTATCTGTGGCACAAGAATACCCTGCGTCAGGTACAGCTACTTATATTTGTAAAAGTAGAGTTAATGGTTTACAAAAGGCTTTCCCATTTGTATTTACTCAGTTACTCAAAACAGCCCTGTGAGATATTAGCCAGGAAGACATTGTTTTCCATGAGGAAGGCAGGACTGTATAGCTAATAATTGGTGGACCTAGAATACAGATCCAGATTTCTCTGACAGACTGTTTCCACTACCTTGTGGTCGAAGAGGGCAGAGCTCTGATGATGGAAATAGGATATTTGGCTCCAGGATCTTAAGCAGAGTTGGTGCAAAGTGTCTCCTCCCAGGGCCTCCATGAAAGGGTTGCTGGGTGTTGGGAAAGTCCCTTTTCTTCTGGGAGTTGCAGTGTCTTCAACTGGAAAATTAGAAGGTTGACAACTATCTTGGCAGATTCATTCTAGCTGCAACAGCCTATGACTCCGGGCAGTTTCCCAGACTATGCTCCGGGGTGTTTCTAGTCGTTTTCACATTAGCAGTTGCTCTGCGGTATAGCTTGGCTGTGCCTCTCTGAGTCATTTAACCTTCGCCATTGTCCCAGCCTGCAAAGGGGCTGGGCTGGGCTTGCAGGCTGCATGTTAAAGGCTGAGAGAAGCCAGAACTCCCTTTAAGCCTGAGGTGTCCTACAGGGTGTTTCCATAGCATCATCAAGACAGGCTTTGTTGTTGCTGACTGATGCTTCATCTTCCAGGCATCTTCTGGGAAGATCTAAGGTGGAAAGTGCCTGAAGTTGAAACCCAGACCTGGGGAAGAACTCACTTTTTCCCCCCTTTCATTTTTAAGCCTCTTCTGAGCCCAAAGATCCCACGTACATGTCTTTGATTCTTACAAGTTAGCTATGTCTCCATGGAGGGCCTCCCTGGGAGGGTAGGATGTTGTATGTTAGTTTCCTGCGCCCACATAAATAAACCCTGTCCTAAGCTGTAGGCTCCAGGTTGGTCCTGGCATCCCTTTGCCTCAGAGTCTCTGTATTGAATAAAACAGAAATGTTTAGCAAATCCCAAGAAATTCCTTGTTTAATGGAAAAAAGAGATCCCTGAGTTTATATTTCAAAATGTGATTTCCATGTTCCCACTGCATTAAGTTCCCTTACCAAATCCCCAGATGTCTGGTATGCTTTTCTAAAAATGCCTGTATTTAGCATCTAGAATTTATTTTGGGCACCTGTTGTAGACAGGGTTCTCCTCTGAGCCCTGTAGAAGATAGAGTCCCCGAGGGTGACTCAAACCCCACCCTATAATTTAGTTATAGAGGTTATGTTAGAATCCATAGGACATGTCAGCTCTAGCCTGCAGGCCTACTTTCTCCTCTACATGTTGATCTTTTTAAAAAAAATTTTTTTTAATTAATTAATTAATTTGTTTTGGGCCATTCTGAGCATTTGTTGTTGTGCCTGGGCTTTCTCTGGTTGCAACGGGTAGGGGTTACCCTCTAGTTGCAATGCACAGGATTCTCATTGTGGTGGCTTCTCCTGTTGCGGAGCACAGGCTCTAGAGCACGAGGACTCAGTAGCTGCAGCTCGCAGGCTCCATAGTGCAGGCTGAGTAGTTGTAGCATAGGCTTAGTTGTTCTACAGCACATGGGATCTTCCTGGACCAGATATGGAACCTGTGTCTCTTGCAATTGGCAGGCAGATTCCTTACCACTGCGCCACCAAGTAAGTCCTGCATGTTGATCTCTTAAACTGTGCAATATACAGCATCTTGGTGCGGCCATCTCTCTTCCTTCCAGACAATGAGAGGGTCAGCTCTGGAGTTGGCCACAGACAGCTCCTCTCACTTGCTAACCTGCCATCTAGCAACTGCCTTGGAAATATCTCTATATGTTGTATTTTCTTCTTCCAGCCTCTTTGAAGAGTGAGTGTTTTGGTTTTTTTTTTATTTGTTTCTTGTTTCTGCCAAACCTGAACTGCCCCCTTCCTAAAATACTTGCCCCTTTTCCTAAAAGTAATTTGTATATATTTTGAAAGAGAAAGAAAGAGACAGTGTGCAGAGAGAAATTTAGAAAAACATAGTAAAGAAATAAAATCCCACCACAGCAAATTTACTGCTGTTAATATTTTGGACTTACGAAAAATATGTTTGCCTGTGGTTATTTATCCTCAACCCTTGCCAAATTATGTGAATTTCTAGTTGGAGGATAAAAATGCAAAAAGACAAAAACACCAAAAAATGAGGGTAATAACTACGTTATATAGTGAGCAGGTTTTGTCTGTCATTAAATCATCTTCAAATGATTGTTTGTTAATAGCTGCACAATATTCAGTTGTATGGATGAAGCTGCCATTTTAACCATTTCCTTTGTGCTGGGCTTGCAGGTGGTTTCCACCCTTTTACTTCCAACCCACCTTGAAGGTGGTAGTTGTAGCTTGGTAGCCACTTCCGGAGCCTATAGCTCTTATCTGACCCTGGGCTAGGTCTGGAGATAGAGTAGGAAAAGCACCGGCTTGCCCCCAGGGAGAGGGGTAGCGAGCTCTGTTGCTGGGCTGTGTATGTGACAGACATGCTGTGTATCATGTCTACTGCTGTGAAATCTCATATTAGGAGCCCTCCTGTTGCAGCGCAGCAGTCTGAAGGGGCTTACTGAGTCATCTAATGCAACAGTGTTCACTATAATCTTAGAGTTATATATATATATACACATAAACACACAGTTCATTCTTTTCTAAGTCTGAAAAGTGGTTTTAGGGGTGGAGATGGGGAGAAAGCTCCCCAAGAGAAGCTGAGTCTAAGCTATTTCTGGAAGGACAAAGTGACAGAGAGAAAGCAGGGAAGGTTGGCAGTAGAGGGAGGGAGAGGTCATTCCAGGAAAAGCAAAAAATGCCCAGAAAGGGAGCTGGGCAGAGTTGGGTATGTGCCAGGACTTTGTTCCAGTGTGAGTTTAGGCTGCCTGTGTGAGCATGACAGGGGCTGCCCCTGGAGAGTCTGCACGGGACATGTGCTGAGACGTCTTTAATGCCTCACCAGGGGGACATTTCAGCCAAATCTTGATGAACCACTAAGGGTTACAGATAGCGTTCTGAGCTCAGCAGATGTGCAGGATGTCTGGGAAAGTCACCGCAGCTGTATGGGGGACAGGAGATGTGGGGGTTTCTGGGGAGAGGCAGTGAGTGAGAACTCTGAGCCTCTGGGGCACAGGAATTGTGATTTTCTTTGCCGCTGCCTGGTGCATGATAAGTGCTCAGTATTTGTTACATCTGAAAGAGCTTGTTACAGGATTCCAGGAAGAATGCTGAGGGTGGTGGCCGTGAGAAGCGTCGGGTGGGTGGGGTCCCACTGGGAAGACATTTAGAAAGGAGCATGGGTGAGATTTACTGACTTTGAAGCCAAGGACCCCAGTAGACCTTATTTTTCATCCCTGAACAAAAACTAGAATGTGGCTTTTGAAAAGGTATTTGACTTCAGGAACCCATAGGCCAATGGAATGTTTCTAGAGCTTTTGAAACCCTAATCTCTGCTTTGTGAATTACATAGTTTGGTTCTATTCAATGGGTCCCTTTTTCCCCAGAAACACCACCTGTGAAATAAGTCCAACGCCATACTGTCTTAATGTAAAAATATTTCCTCAAAGCCACTGTATAAATTAATTACTCTTCAGGGAATAGGATAATCGAATTTCCCTTATACAATGTATTCCATTCAAAGGTTCTACCTTGCTGTTGGGGTAGGTTATGAATCACCCGTTTCTGAAGGATTATGAGCTATAATAAATGTCAATATGGGCTCTGATTGATTTCCTGCAGCCTCACTAGCTGTGATTTCATTTGGTAATTTAATACTAATTGTGTCGCTTTGATTACCTTTGATTTTCATCATATTTCCAGCACCTTACTAGAGTACCTGGAACAAGCAAGGTGCCCAGTAAATGCCTTTTGAATGAAAATGGACTTTGAATCGTCTAAAAATTTTAGAGTAGTTAGAGAGGACTCCTGCAGTTCAGGTGGGCATTCATTTGAGAAGTAAAACCAGAATTTGATCCTTGAAGCCGTGACATAGACTTGATCCCACACTTTTTTTGGAGACATTCAGTGAATCTTAGCTCCCTGATCAACCCTGTCTGTGAAACAATGTCTGGTGCTGACCCACAGCCCTCAGTTCAAGACTGTGCCTTAAGCAACAATGCAAACTTTTCTGTGTGCATTCAGCTTTTACTGAGCACCTACTGTGTGTCAACACAATAGCAGACATTCATGACACTCCTTGAATTCCAAAGAGCTTTCTTATTTTGAACCACCTTGGTGGATATTTTCATCCCCTTTTGAAGATGAGCAAAATGAGGTTTGGAAACACTTCAGTTTCTCATCCAAAGTGGTGTAATCAAAGGGAAGACTGGCTGTCTCAGCTCCATCTTCATGGTACCAGAACCTGGTTTCTGGATCTCCTTTTACCAGCTGTGTAAGCTGCAGGGACTCTGAAGTAGGGGGTCAGGATGTCAGAGGGTTTGGGTCCCTGACTCCTTGCCTTTCTGCTTTGTGACCCTGAGCAGCTCCTTCTCTCTGGCCCTCAGTTTGTAGTGCCCAGGTGAGAGGTGATGAACCGAGGGGCATCAGAACAGATGGAGAGGAGCAGCTGGACACAAGAATGTTAAGGAGAAAATCACCTGGACATGATGATTGATACTCAGTAAGGCAGGAAAGAGTGGCTTAAAATAACAGCCATTTATTATTGTTCCTGGGTCTGCAAGTCAGCTGGGGTGGGTGTGCCAATCTGGGCCATGCATGGCTGACCTTGGCTGGGCTGCATCTGTGGTCAGCCAGCAGCTGGCTAACCTGAGAGAGCCTCACACACATGTCTGGCAGTTGCCTGGCTATCCACCAGGGTGACAAGGGTGAATGGAGCACACATCTCTCATGCTCTTCCAGGCTAGCCCAGGCTTGTTCATGTGTCAGTGTTGGAATTCCAAGACCACGAGCAGAAACATGCAAGATCTCCCAGGGGTAAAGAAATAGACTCCATCTCTCCATGGGGAGGAGCTGCACAGTCACTTTGTCAGGGGCTTGGATACAGAGACATGAACAAGTGCAGCCATGTGATCGCCTGAAGCTGATATAATCAGTCTGTTTCCCTAGAGACCCCAGAATAGCTTCAGACTAAGCCAGAAGCTGCAGAGCTGAACCATAGCATGATAGCCCCCAGTAGAATTGCCTGTACAAATGGGGCTTTAGTGATGCATCAGCCTGTATGCAAGGAAAGTTACAGGAAGTGAGACTATTCAGTTTGTTGAAGACTTCCTGCCATTCAGTACGTGATGGGGAGATTTCCATCTTGTCTCCATACTAGACACACCTGGGCTTCTCTAGAGCTGGTTATAATCTTAGAAATTTGTGAGTCATGAAGTGAGTGAATTTCTCTCTCCAGCCATCTACCAGAAAGCTTGGAGCTGAATTGGTAACCCACTACTAACAAAGAGTCAGACACAACTTTGCCACTGAACAACAACAGCTAACAAACACAGAGATCTTGTGATATACATTTTGGTGCTGATTTCACTTTCAGCTCCATTATATTGTTCCTTTTAACAAGTTTCCTCCCTACTCACTTTAAATCTTGTTTTGTTTGATTGCATTGTATGTTTTTGTAAGTGGTAAGTTTTAAATAAAGTAGATGAAAAATAAAATGACTGAATGAATAAGCAAGCAGAATGCCTTCATATACCCAAAAATGTGTTGAAAATCAGGGAGTTTTTTTTATTATTGTTGGTTTATTTTTTAAATTTTTATTTATTTATTTTTGGCTGCACTGGGTCTTCATTGCTGTACTCGAGCTTTCTCTAGTTGGCAGTAAGTGGAGAGCTGCTCTTTGTCATGGTGAGGGAGCTTCTCTTTGCAGTGGCTTCTCTTGTGGAGCCTTCATGGGCTTCAGGTGCAGCTCTGAGGCTCCAGAGTGCAGGCTCGTAGTTTTAACTTTCAGAGTCTAGAGTACTCAGTAGGAGAAGGCAACGGCACCCCACTCCAGTACTCTTGCCTGGAAATCCCATGGACGGAGGAGCCTGGTGGGCTGCAGTCCATGGGGTCGCTACTAGTCGGACACGGCTGAGCAACTTCCCTTTCATTTTCATTTTCATGCATTGGAGAAGGAAATGGCAACCCACTCCAGTGTTCTTGCCTGGAGAATCCCAGGGACGGTGGTGCCTGGTGGGCTGCCGTCTATGGGGTCGCACAGAGTCGGACACGACTGAAGTGACTTAGCAGCAGCAGCAGCAGAGCACTCAGTAGTTGTGGCCCACAGGCTTAGTTGCGCTGAGGCGTGTGGAATCTTCCCAGACCAGGGATCAAGCCCATGTCCCCTGCATTGGCAGGCGAGTTCTTAACCACTGGGCAACCCTGAAAGTCCTTTTTGTTTACTTTTTAATCAGTTGTTTTTTTTTTTTTTTCCTAAGTCCTGCTTTGAGGACTGGGAATTCATACCTGAAAACTACATCTAGCAAGGTTTCATTTTGGAAAGACTGCAGTTACCCTTCTCACCACTAGGTGACACTAGGTCATTATTCTCTCTAAGGTGAATCTAGCTGTATAGACTCTGCTATAAGGACTGTGGTATATTTGTGAATGGCCCCTCTAAAGCATAAAACCTGTTTTATATAGGATTTGGTGTATAAATATCTGGCAGTGGAATGGAAAAGGTTGAGGGCATGGTATCTTGTATGTGAGTTAGCCCCTGCCTGCAAGAAGCTTACAATCTAGGCCAGAGGTTTTCCTAACCCCTTAAATGCAGTCTTCAGTGGCCCTGAGCAAAATGTGAATGAAAATATGGTAGAGAACATTGCTGCTGCTGCTGCTGCTGCTAAGTCACTTCAGTCGTGTCCGACTCTGTGTGACCCCAGAGATGGCAGCCCACCAGGCTCCCCCATCCCTGAGATTCTCCAGGCAAGAACACTGGAGTGGGTTGCCATTTCCTTCTTCAATGCATGAAAGTGAAAAGTCAAAGTGAAGTCGCTCAGTCGTGTCGGACTCTTCGCGACCCCATGGACTGTAGCCTACCAGGCTCCTCCATCCATGGGATTTTCCAGGCAAGAGTGCTGGAGTGGGGTGCCATAAAAGTGCTCTTTTTCTCTGAGATTATGTTTTTCTACTTTTTGGTGTTAAAATTTCTTTTATGAGATGATTTTAGTAGTAAGAATAAGATGGTAGAAATTAATTTTTTGGGTAAAAAAATGTTTCTGCTTGACAATGAAAAGTGAACAAATCCATAAAGCCTTTAAAGCTCTTTTGGGGAATTTAAAATTTTTGGACCTACAAAATCCAAAATTCTGAAAAATCTACAATTATGTAAGAGGAAACCAATGTAGTGATATTTAGTATAATCCTTCCCAACATTTACATATATTAGTCCCTTCACAGAAAATATGATCTCATATTGCATACAGTCCAGCTCCTATTATAAACTATGCTTTTTTTTAAGTGTAATATTTAGGAAAGTAATGATTATTCTCCTTTCTCCCCTCTCATTGGGAATTCTGAATCTACCCTTTGAGCACATTAGAATACTTAGACCTCAACAATTACTGGCCATTGCCATGTTCTTAGCTTTTATAGAGACTAAAAGAAGATCTGTTTTCTGCCTTTGTTTTTATTTTAAAGCTGTTATTAAAGACATCTGTTATATTACACAGTAGACCTTAAAGTTCCATGTGAGGAAGTTTTAGGAACCTTTCTAATGTCCTGTGGATCTATCTTATCTTCTCTTTTCAGGGAACAAGACAGCATATTATCTTTTTGCCTTCACTGAGGGTAGCCTCTTTTCATATTTTGTACTCAACCAAAGCAACTTTAACCTTGATATTTCCTATTTCCTGGATTCTTCTATTTTTATCAACCTTATAATGTCTTTAGTATAAGCTCTCCAAAGCATATGTTGGAGTGATGTACAAATACTTCCAAAATAGAAATAGATTTCTTTATATAATAAATGGTATGTTTTGGAAAGCACTGAATTATTCAATATGAATTACAAATGCCTCCAGAGTATGTTCCAGGACTGTCCTAACAAGAAAAGCTTTAGTATTCTCTTATTTGAAATCATTTCACATATTTAAACCTTATTTCCTGGACTAGTAATCCCTGTTGTGGGAAGAAACTTTGTTTTGAATCCCTCAAGTTTCTAGAACAATGCCAAGACCTAAGGAATGCTCAGCGAATACTTACTGATCGACTAATGCACTGATCTGCGTGTTCTGGGAGAATTAGAAAAACTTTCCTATATGGGCTGCAAGGAAGTGGACAGAAGGCCTAACACTCGCCTCCCTAATCCTTAGCTTCTCCAATGTTAAACGTGATGGCTAAGGTCTCTTAACATTCTGGGACTTCCCAGTTGTTAAGCAGAAGGGCAGGAGACTATGGAAGGTGATGAGTGAAAGTTTTCAGATTCATGGAGGCAGAAATAAATGTGGTATTGTGGAGAAGCTTGCAAGATGGAGAAATTGTTTTTAAACTATAAAGTGTGGTGAAATGATGCTCTTTTGATTTACAACCATTTGGCTTTACTATTGCTTTAACTCTATGCCCTTGCTTTAGCTCTAAGGGGACTGGGCTGGTATTCATGAAAACTGGTTTGGACTGGTGCTCCTCCTGAGCAGCAGGCCGGCCTCCAAGTGGTCATCTGGACAGTGGTGCAGGTCACACCAACATCTGGCTGGGCATGCTCCTTTCCGATGACTCATGGTTTGCTGTTGAGTTGTATCAGGGATACTGTTTTGTTATGATGGTGACTTGTTGGATGAGTGTGGTGTCATCTGCACTGTGTTCTTTGATTCTTTTTGACTTTACTATTTTTTTAAACTAAAGGTTGCATTATTTAAACCTTCAGTATCATCCATTCCGTTCCGTTCAGTCGCTCAGCCATGTCTGACTCTTTGCGACCCCATGAATCGCAGCACGCCAGGCCTCCCTGTCCATCACCAACTCCCAGAGTTCACTCAGACTCACATCCATTGAGTCCGTGATGCCATCCAGCCATCTCATCCTCGGTCGTCCTCTTCTCCTCCTGCCCCCAATCCCTCTCAGCATCAGGGTCTTTTCCAGTGAGTCAGCTCTTCGCATGAGGTGGCCAAAGTACTGGAGCTTCAGTTTTAGCATCATTCCTCCCAAAGAAATTCCAGGGTTGATCTCCTTCAGAATGGACTGGTTGGATCTCCTTGCAGTCCAAGGGACTCTCAAGAGTCTTCTCCAACACCACAGTTCAAAAGCATCAATTCTTCGGCGCTCAGCCTTCTTCACAGTCCAACTCTCACATCCATACATGACCACAGGAAAAACCATAGCCTTGACTAGACGGACCTTAGTCGGCAAAGTAATGTCTCTGCTTTTGAATATACTATCTAGGTTGGTCATAACTTTTCTTCCAAGGAGTAAGCGCCTTTTAATTTCATGGCTGCAGTCACCATCTGCAGTGATTTTGGAGCCCAAAAAAACAAAGTCTGACACTGTTTCTACTGTTTCCCCATCTATTTCCCATGAAGTGATGGGGCCAGATGCCATGATCTTCGTTTTCTGAATGTTGAGCTTTAAGCCAACTTTTCCACTCTCCTCTTTCACTTTCAACAAGAGGCTTTTTAGCTCCTCCTCACTTTCTGCCATAAGGGTGGTGTCATCTGCATATCTGAGATTATTGATATTTCTCCCAGCAATCTTGATTCCAGCTTGTGTTTCTTCCAGTCCAGCATTTCTCATGATGTACTCTGCATATAAGTTAAATAAGCAGGGTGACAATATACAGCCTTGACGTACTCCTTTTCCTATTTGGAACCAGTCTGTTGTTCCATGTCCAGTTCTAACTGTTGCTTCCTGACCTGCATACAGATTTCTCAAGAGGCAGGTCAGGTGGTCTGGTATTCCCATCTCTTTCAGAATTTTCCACAGTTTACTGTGATCCACACAGTCAAAGGCTTTGGCATAGTCAATAAAGCAGAAATAGATGTTTTTCTGGAACTCTCTTGCTTTTTCCATGATCCAGCGGATGTTGGCAATTTGATCTCTGGTTCCTCTGCCTTTTCTAAAACCAGCTTGAACATCAGGGAGTTCACGGTTCACGTATTGCTAAAGACTGGCTTGGAGAATTTTGAGCATTACTTTACTAGCATGTGAGATGAGTGCAATTGTGCAGTAGTTTGAGCATTCTTTGGCATTGCCTTTCTTTGGAATTGGAGTGAAAACTGACCTTTTCCAGTCCTGTGGCCACTGCTGAGTTTTCCAGATTTGCTGGCATATTGAGTGCAGCACTTTCACAGCATCATCTTTCAGGATTTGAAACAGCTCAACTGGAATTCCATCACCTCCACTAGGTTTGTTCGTAGTGATGCTTTCTAAGGCCCACTTGACTTCACATTCCAAGATGTCTGGCTCTAGATTAATCATCACATCATCATGATTATCTGGGTCGTGAAGATCTTTTTTGTACAGTTCTTCTGTGTATTCTTGCCACCCCTTCTTAATATCTTCTGCTTCTGTTAGGTCCAGACCATTTCTGTTCTTTATCGAGCCCATCTTTGCATGAAATGTTCCCTTGGTATCTCTAATTTTCTTGAAGAGATCTCTAGTCTTTCCCCTTCTGTTCAGTATCATATACATGTGTTTTTTTGTTTTGTTTTATTTTGTTTTTAGTATAAAGTATACGGGGGTGTCATAGCCTAAGGAGAACAGGCAAACAACTATTAGACTAAATAGGAAAGAGAAAACATTTGGCTGGTTTATATCCCCATATTCATGTTATCTAGTAAAGTGGCTACATGATATTTGGTGTTGTCTTTATGTACGTTGATTAAATTGGGGCCTCTGGATTGGTGGTACTTGTGCTATCAGTGTAAGATAATTTGCCTTTATAAATGAGGATAAACTGAATTTTGGTAAGGAGATACTATGTTGTATTCACCTTTAGATCTCGTTCTTTCTGTCCAATGCCTATTATTGTTAAGTTGCCAGAGGCTGGCTGGGATTTCAGAGAGTATTACCTAGGGCTGTATGTCCTTCTGGAGAGGGGCCCATGTCTGTTCTCATGTTGATCTGCCTATTGCAAATCTATGGAGTTTCTGATGAGGAAAGGAATTAGAAATACCTCTGGGTAAACAAGAAGGAAAGCACACATGTGAAAAGTAATAATAATTCAATAATAATTCAACTATCAGACTTGACATGGCTCAGAAGGTTTGCTATTTTATCAAGGTTATTTCACTTAGAGAAAGATTGCTGCTATGCTCTTGAAGGATGATTCCAATCTATTCTATAGTAACTGGTTGATACCTCTCAAATTAGTTCCTTTATCTCTTCCTGCCCTCAACCTTGATTTTTATTATCCTTCCATAGCATTTAAAGGGTCTGCTGCTGCTAAGTCGCTTCAGTCGTGTCCGACTCTGTGCGACCCCATAGACAGCAGCCCACCAGGCTCCCTTGTCCCTAGGATTCTCCAGGTAAGAACACTGGAGTGAGCTGCCATTTCCTTCTCCAATGCATGAAAGTGAAAAGCGAAAGTGAAGTCACTCAGTTGTGTTTGACCCTCAGCAACCCCATGGACTGCAGCCTTCCAGGCTTCTCCATCCATGGGATTTTCCAGGCAAGAGTACTGGAGTGGAGTGCCATTGCCTTCTCCGTTAAAGGGTCTGAGCCACCATGATTTGGAAGGTAAAACAGTAGACACCAATTTTCTGCACAGAGAAATAGAAAACCTAGCTATTAGTAATAACTAAACCTTCCGAGTTTCATGTGTAATTAGTTTTCCATTGCTTTGTAACAAAATAACACAAACTTCAGTGGCTTAAAACAACACAGTTGTATTACTTCATAGTTTCTATATTGTGTAAATTAGTACATACATATATTATGTATTATATCATCATTTCTGTAGGTCGGAAATCTGGGCACAGCATGGCTAGATTTTCTGCTTAGGGTCTCACTGGGCTGAGATCAAGGTGACCCGATGGCTGCCATGCTCACCCGGATGGAGCCTTCCAAGCTCCCTGCTTATAGACAGTTCATTTCCGAGGTCCTGTTTCCTTGTTTGTTGTCAGCTCTGGGCGGCTGCCCATCTTTCCTTGCCGCATGAACTCTATCTTCGAGCCAGAAAAAAGATGGCAAATTATTGTGTTTCAAATCCATAACCAACCAGAGAAGACTTTGCAAGTTTAAAAAGCTCATGTGATTAAGTCAGGCCACCCAGATAACCTCCCTGTCTTAAGGTCAACTATGTCATTTAACATAACCTGATCATGGGCACAAAGCCCATCCCGTTGGCGGTCTTGGAGAGAATCCAGGGCATGAGGCTCATCTTAGAATTCTGCTCGCCCTTGATGGAAGCTGCTTATCAGGACCAGCAGGCATCATGCCTGCCGCGGAAGATATGAAATGCATGTAAGTCCTTCTCTGTCTCTTCACAGTTTGCAAAATGCTTCCACAGATGTGATCTTATTGCCTCTTAAAAAAAAAGAAAAGAAAAGGCTCTACCAAGTTTTCATTTTATATGCGAGGAAATTGGAGCCCAGGGAGATTATTAACTCAAAGGTAG
This sequence comes from Aepyceros melampus, assembly GCA_006408695.1. Classification (NCBI taxonomy): domain Eukaryota; kingdom Metazoa; phylum Chordata; class Mammalia; order Artiodactyla; family Bovidae; genus Aepyceros; species Aepyceros melampus. The sequence goes on along the minus strand of SJXQ01000736.1, from coordinate 178,310 downwards.
CAAACCTAGCAATTTGGAGCTGGGACTTTTGACTCACAGATGAGATACTCTGCTCTAAGACAGCAAATTTCTGCCTTCAAGAACCTTGTCATTTGGAAGACAATGGGAGACACAGAAAGCAGTTGCAGATTAAAGAATAAATATATCCTAGTGGCACCTCACTCCAGTACTCTTGCCTGGAAAATCCCATGGATGGAGGAGCCTGGTAGGCTGCAGTCCATGGGGTCGCTAAGAGTCCGACACGACTGAGCGACTTCACTTTCACTTTTCACTTTCATGCATCGGAGAAGGAAATGGCAACCCACTCCAGTGTTCTTGCCTGGAGAATCCCAGGGATGGGGGAGGCTGGTGGGCTGCCGTCTATGGGGTCACACAGAGATGGACATGACTGAAGCAACTTAGCAGCAGCAGCGGCGGCAGCAGTGGTATTTTTAAGTGCAGCTTAAGTTCAAGGGCAGGGCGAATCTGGGGTACCTTTGGATACTTGATGGGGAAGTGGGGCTCCTGGGTGGCGCTAGTGGTAAAGAGTCCACTTGCCAATGCAGGAGATGTAAGAGACAAGGGTTTGATCCCTGGGTCGTGAAAACCCTCTGGAGGAGGAATGGCAACCCACTCCAGTATTCTTGTCTGGAGAATCCTGGCAAGCTATGGTCCATAGGGTCGCCAAGAGTCGGACACGGCTGGTTACAGCACACACATGCAGAGGGCAGGAGCAGGGGCCAAGCAGGGGCACTGTCTCTGTAAAGGCAGGAATGAGCAACGTGTGTTTGGGGAAAGGGGAGAAACCTGTCAAAGGGTTAATGACCTGTCAGAGACCCAGGGATAGGTCGTTAGACATTAAGGAATTGTTATGTTTGTTTAGCTGGAGAATGATTTAAAAGAGCTGTGTTTTAATGGAGAGTTAAATGTTCATGTAGCCTTCCATCCATTCAGCAATTCCACACCTACATGTATACCCAAGGCCCATACATGGATCATGAAATTGATTTGGGGGGCTTTGAATAGCATTTAAAATATAGAATAGGATGGAATGGAATATATTAAAGGACAGAGGATGCAATAAGGGTAATAAGTATGGTTTCTTGAGGCAGTTCCACCTCGTGTGTGTACACAGACATATTTTGTGTTTTGTATAGTATACTGTGATATAAAATATATTTTTACTGTGAGTTGCAGTCAAAAAATTTCAAAAAAGACTGGCCAGAAAAACCCTGGCAACTGTGTACTCTTGCAGATGTGTCCATAAGTACAGTAATGTTGGTAGCAGCACTGTCTAATCATTAGTTATTGAAAAGTCCCCTAATATCCATCCTCAGGAGAAGAGAAATGAGCTGCTGCTTATGCATGTAGTGAAGTACAGAGTGATACTTAAAAAACTAGAGACTCATGTATCATCCTAGATGAAAAACCTCAAAAATGAAAGAAGAAACATGGTCTCTGAATTATAAAGGTATTATATCATCATATAAAACTTTAACATACCAAACGATGAAATACTTGATTTATGGGTCCTGGAATGTGAAGTCAGTGGACAAAACAAAGCCAGTGGAGGTGATGGAATTCCAGTTGAGCTATTTCAAATCCTGAAAGATGATGCTGTGAAAGTGCTGCACTCAAGATGCCAGTGAATTTGGAAAACTCAGCAGTGGCCACAGGACTGGAAAAGGTCAGTTTTCATTCCAATCCCAAAGAAAGGCAATGCCAAAGAATGCTCAAACTACCACACAATTGCACTCATCTCACACGCTAGTAAGGTAATGCTCAAAATTCTCCAAGCCAGGCTTCAGCAATACGTGAACTGTGAACTCCCAGATGTTCAAGCTGAATTTAGAAAAGGCAGAGGAACCAGAGATCAAATTGCCAACATCTGCTGGATCATGGAAAAAGGAAGAGAGTTCCAGAAAAACATCTATTTCTGCTTTATTGACTATGCCAAAGCCTTTGACTGTGTCGATCACAAGAAACTGTGGACAATTCTGAAAGAGATGGGAATACCAGGCCACCTGACCTGCCTCTTGAGAAACCTATATGCATCTCAGGAAGCAACAGCTAGAACTGGACATGGAACAACAGACTAGTTCCAAATAGGAAAAGGAGTACATCAAGGCTGTATATTGTCACCCTGCTTTTTAACTTATATGCAAAGTACATCATGAGAAACACTGGGCTGGAAGAAACACAAGCTGGAATCAAGATTGCTGGGAGAAATATCAATAACCTCAGATATGCAAATGACACCACCCTTATGACAGAAAGTGAAGAAAAACTAAAGAGCCTCTTGATGAAAGTGAAAGAGAAGAGTGAAAAAGTTGGCTTAAAGCTCAACATTCAGAAAATGAAGATCATGGTATCTGGCCCCATCACCTCATGGGAATTAGATGGGGAAACAGTGGAAACAGTGTTAGACTTAATTTTTGTGGGCTCCAAAATCACTGCAGATGGTGACTGCAGCCATGAAATTAAAAGACGCTTCTCCTTGGAAGAAAAGTTATGACCAACCTAGATAGTATATTCAAAAGCAGAGACATTACTTTGCCAACAAAGGTCCATATATCAATAACCTCAGATATGCAAATGACACCACCCTTATGACAGAAAGTGAAGAAAAACTAAAGAGCCTCTTGATGAAAGTGAAAGAGAAGAGTGAAAAAGTTGGCTTAAAGCTCAACATTCAGAAAATGAAGATCATGGTATCTGGCCCCATCACCTCATGGGAATTAGATGGGGAAACAGTGGAAACAGTGTTAGACTTAATTTTTGTGGGCTCCAAAATCACTGCAGATGGTGACTGCAGCCATGAAATTAAAAGACGCTTCTCCTTGGAAGAAAAGTTATGACCAACCTAGATAGTATATTCAAAAGCAGAGACATTACTTTGCCAACAAAGGTCCATCTAGTCAAGGCTCTGGTTTTTCCAGTGGTCATGTATGGATGTGAGAGCTGGACTGTGAAGAAAGCTGAGCACCGAAGAATTGATGCTTTTGAACTGTGGTGTTGGAGAAGACTCTTGAGAGTCCCTTGGACTGCAAGGAGATCCAACCAGTCCATCCTAAAGGTGATCAGCCCTGGGATTTCTTTGGAAGGAATGATGCTAAAGCTGAAGCTCCAGTACTTTGGCCACCTCATGTGAAGAGTTGACTCATTGGAAAAGACTCTGATACTGGGAGGGATTGGGGGCAGAAGGGAAAGGGGACGACAGAGGATGAGTGGCTGGATGGCATCACTGACTCGACGGACATGACTTTGAGTGGACTCCGGGAGATGCTGATGGTCAGGGAGGCCTGGCGTGCTGCGATTCATGGGGTTGCAAAGAGTCAGACACGACTGAGCGACTGAACTGAACTGAAATGTTAGTAGGAGTGTAAACATGCATGAGGATGATAACAGCAGTTGAGGACAGTGGTTATGGCTGATGAAGGAGAGAAGGCAGTGGCATCAGGGAGAGGGAAATTCCCTTTCATCTGCTGTGTTAAACTGGGGGATGCCCTAACACAGCATAGTCATAACTATACTCCAATAAAAATTTGTTAAAAATTGAGTGATGGGAACCCAAATGTTTGAGATATCATTCCCTGTATTTACTCAAATACAGGGCTCAAAATATTCTACAGTATGTTTGCTTAGAGTAGAAGAGAAGTAGGGAGGTGGAAGTGTCAGTAAAAGTGTTAGCTGTTCAGTCATGTCCAGCTCTTTGGGACACCATGGACTGTAGCCCATCAAGACTCCTCTGTCCATGGAATTCTCCAGAGAAAAATACTGGAGTGGGTAGCCATTACCCTTTCCAGGGGATCTTCCCAACCCAGGCATCAAACCTCGGTCTCCAGCATTGCAGGCAGATTCTGTACTGTTAGAGCCGCCAGGGAAGCCCGCTTAGAGCAGAACTATAGGGTAATTCACAAGTCAGCACTGGGAAGAGACTGATTTGGAGATTTGCAACAGTGTAGTTTGAGGCAGTGAACTTGGACTAGGGTGATGACAAGAATAGGCCATTCTCATAAAGTAGTATGTGTGATAGCAAGTGGTAATAATAGCCTGTATTTTGGATGGGCTTTTCAAAAGAGCAAAACACTTTTATAGACATCTTCTTAGGTATGGTAACCAGATAGAGCAGTTGTTTATTGTGACCAACCTCAGGAATTTGAAATTTAGAGAAACGGAATGACTTGGCTGAGACAAGATAGTAAGGTATAGGGAAGTGGGGATTTGAATCTGGTCTGCTCATGTTTTTTCCATCTTTCAAGACTGGCATGTGGGGCCCAGCTTTGACCAAAGTCCAAGTGCTGTTCTTTAAATCTCTGGTTTTCATTTCTGTGTGTTACAAACATATGGGCATGTGATATGAAGACTGTGATTATGGAGACGTCTTCAGCTCTCAAGAAGCGAGCACACTGCTGTAACTTACTCTCATCTTCAAGGTGCTGGAGCAGGTCCTCACCTGCGCTTCCCCCGTTGGTCATGGGTCATGTTCCAAGTGTCAAATGACACTGAAAGGGAGACTTCAAGGGCAAACACCTGGTAGATTCCTGTGGCTGAGCTTCAGGGGAGGTCAGAGGGCAACTGGTGAGGGAATGAGGCCTGGTGCAACCTTCTGTAGGAATGTTTACAGCCAGGCTATGTGCGGCTAGAGATGCTTAGACTGGAGCCAGATGTTCTTAGAAAAAAAGAAAAGCAACAAACCCAGACATCTTCCATAGACTGGGAACTAACAAACAAAACCATGGGTGTGCAAGAAGTAACCGAATGCAGCAAGTAATGGAATGCTGTTGTTCAGAAGTGGTTTCACTCTATAAACAACAGAAGAAAAGACGAAAGGAAATATTTTTGGATCTAAAATGTGATAGGCTCTGTGTTAGATTTTTTGTTTTGTTTACTTTTATAATGGGAGTATAATTGCTTTACAATGATGTGGTAGTTTCTGCTGTACAAGGTGAATCAGCTCTGTGTACACATGGATCCCCTCCGTGTTGAGCCTCCCTCCCAGCACCTCCCGTCCACCCCTCTATGTGATCACAGAGCACTGAGCTGACTTCCCTGTGCTTTAGAGCAGCTTCCAAATAGCCATCTAGTTTACACATGGTAGTGTGTATATGTCACCGCTATGCTCTCGATTCATCCCACCCTCTTTCCCCTGCTGAGTCAGGTTTTGGTGACTGTTATCTCATGTAATTTTCCCAACAACCCTCTGAGGCAGATGTTGCTATCGTTCAGTCATGTCTGAGACTCTTTGTGACCCCCATGGACTGCAGCACACCAGGTTTTCCTGTCCTTCACCATCTCCCACAGCTTGCTCAAACTCACGTCCATAGAGTCAGTGATGCCATCCAACCAGCTCATTCTCTGTCATCCCCTTCTCCTCCTGCCTTCAATCTTTCCCAGCATCAGGGTCTTTTCTAGTGAGTCAGCTCTTTGTATCAGGTGGCCAAAGTATTGGAGCTTCAGCTTCAGCATCAGGCCTTCCAATGAATATTCAGGACTGATTTCCTTTAGGATTGACTGGTTGGATCTCCCTGCAGTCCAAGGGACTCTCAAGAGTCTTCTCTAACACCACGTTCAAAAGCATCAATTCTTTGATGCTCAGCTTTCATCACAGTCCAACTCTCACATCCATACATGACCACTGGAAAAACCATAGTCTTGACTAGACGGACCTTTATACAATGCAACAATAAAACTGAGAGAGAAAGAACACTTGTGTATACGCCATCATGTGGTGACCATGGAAAGAAGTAAATCTGGGAGCAGGGCTGGGATACTGGAAGGGGAAATATGGACCTTTGGGCTGGGAAACCATTCTGGTTTCTTGAGCCGACCATAGTCTAGGTGAATGCTGTGTTCTGGCATGTTCCACCAGGCAGTGAAGTGCTCGATGAGCCGGGGTAGAGGCAGCAGGGACAGAGAAAGGAAGCAGCTCCCCAGTTCCCCACCCCCACCACCAGCCCTACAAAACAGTCACAGGGCCCCAGCTACCCCAGGAGCTGAGCAGACGCCTCCCTCTAGAGGTGCAACGAGAAGCTGTGCGTCTGGCATCACAAGTCAGAATGCAGAACACAGTTTGCCACAGAAACCATGTCCTTCTTGGTGTTGGATTTTGGCCTGCAGAACCTGCAGAACTATGGACTAGATGGGCTTTTTACGGGCAGGTCTGGAAGCCAGTGCGTACTTAGTCGCTCAGTCGTGTCCGATTCTTGCAACCCTCCAGGCTCCTCTGTCCATGGGACTTCCCAGGCAAGAACACTGGAGTGGGTTGCCATTTCCTTTTCCAGGGGATCTTCCCAACCCAGAGATTGAACACATGTCTCCCATGTCTCCTGCATTGGCAGGTGGGTTCTTTACCACTAGCAGCACCTGGGAAGCCCCTGGGAGCCCAATCACCATGAATAACATAGTGGGCTGGCCAAGAAGTTCATCCTGGCTTTTCTGTAACATCGTATGGAAAAATCCAAATGAACTTTTTGGCCAACTCAATACATTCTTTGGGAAGATGTGTTTATAGTTCAGCTTTCAATAGGTTTTGGGGATCTAGTCTGCCTCAAGCCAAGGATGGCCTACTTGGAGGAATGCTGAGATGTGGGTGTTAAGCATCTGGGTTACAGTGCTGGCTGAGGGAGGGGACGGGGCGTGACATTCACTGAGCAGGTACCTGGGACTGTGCTGGGCTCTGTGTGCCCTCCCATCCAGTTCCAATTCTAGTTCTGGGAGGTTGGTAGGGGCATTTTTGTGCAGGGGATTGGACTCTGACAGAGGTTAATTAGCTTTTCCAAGGGTAGACAGCTAGGGAGAATTGAGGTCTGTAGTTTAAGTTCTTTCCAGATAGAGATCAAATTTTTTGATTGGAGGTTCTCTTCCTGCCCCACCCTTGACCCTTACCATCAATGTGATAAAAATAACCCATAAGAAAGCCTCATGGGGGCACCTTTTGAAAACATAACCAGTCACCCGAGGCTGTGTGACATTGGTGGGGTAGTAACACCCCTCATAGCTGCTCCTGCCCTTTCTCCCAAACGGAGATGGTAGGTACTGTTATACCCATTTCTTCTCTGTGTCTGGCTGAAAACTCTTACTGTCAAATCAGTGACTGTTATGGTCATTAATAAAAGGGCCAGTGAGGAAGGGGGAGAAAGGGAAGGCACCCAAGGATGGGAGGGACCCAGGGAGGTGGGAGGTGGCAAGAAGCAGATGGATGTGAGCTCCCTGGGGGCAAAGCACATACTATGTGGTGCCTTTTCCTGCTGAGAGCCTCGTCCACACCTTTGGCTCCACAGCCCAAGGACCCACTGGATTGCTGTCACCGTTTGGTCTTGTCCATTCCCAAACCTGCATGGGTCTCTTTCTAGCTGAGATTTCTGCTTCTCTGTGAGCCAGCCTCTGCCCTGGCCCAGGAGGATCCAACCTGACCCCGGTGTGACCAGGTGATTCAGGCTTGCCATATCAAAAATTTCCCCACCCTGCCTTCAGGGGAGACCTGGGGCCTTCTTCTTGGCACTGACAGCAGACATGTGAAGGCGATGTTCCAGGTCACTTATACTCTGGCTTCTATTTACACAGCAAGCATTAACCCATTGCCCACACAGTGCCAGTCTGCATGACATACTGAGCGTAAGATACAGTCTTGGTCTGGAGTCATTAACAGTGGAGAGAGAGAGGGGAAGAGAGAGAGAGAGCAAGAATGAGATGTTTTACCAAAGTATGTTTTATGCCTGAAGAAGGCCCAAAAATGTTGGGAGTAGAGATAAGTGAGTATCTGAGTGTCCTTGGGATCAGGGAACTGGGGACACCTTCTCTGAGGTGGTCACCTCTGAGCTGGGCATGGAAGAAGGAGAAAGCATTTACCAGGTATGTAGGGGACTGGGCAGTCCCAGTGATGGGAACTCAGTGGGCAGGTATGGTGTGAGCAAGAGAAGTTTGGTTGGCCAGAGCATGGCAGCTATGGACCAGCTGAGTTTGGAAAATCAGGTGATGTTGTTACTAAACTAAACGTATGGGGCTCTTCACTGTTTAGTCAGACTGGGATTGGCAACTGCATGGGAGGACTTTTGTGTAGATACTGGGTGATGCTGGAAAGCCACCATGGGTAGAAGGCCTTGGAAGTCAGACACTGTGAGTTCTAAAACTTGTTTTAATAAGCAATTCAGTTAGAGCTTGGGAAATTCAAAGGAATTCAAATTGCATTGTATGTACATGCCACTCCAAAGAAAGAGATCTCATCCTCTACCAGTTATTGTATTTCCAGAGCCCTGTTCATAATTAATTAAAGAACATTCTCCCCTGAATTATTAGAGCAGAAGAATCCCACCATCCCAATATCTGCTAGTTCAATCAGTTCAGTTCAGTTCAGTCGCTCAGTTGTGTCCGACTCTTTGTGACCCCATGAATCGCAGCACGCCAGGCCTCCCTGACCATCACCATCTCCCGGAGTTCACCCAAACTCATGTCCATTGAGTTGGTGATGCCATCCAACCATCTCATCCTCTGTCGTCCCCTTCTCCTCCTGCCCCCAATCCCTCTCGGCATCAGGGTCTTTTCAAATGAGTCAACTCTTCTCATGATGTGGCCAAAGTATTAGATTTTCAGCTTCAGCATCAGTCCCTCCAATGAACACCCAGGACTGATCTCCTTAGGATGGACTGGTTGGATCTCCTTGCAGTCCAAGGGACTCTCAAGAGTCTTCTCCAGCACCACATTCAAAAGCATCAATTCTTCAATACTATCCATTTAAAGATGGTAGATACTGTTATACCCACTTCTCAGATGAGGAAACCAGGACCCAAAGAAGCTAAGGTCAGTGTAAGTGGCTGAGAAGGATTTCTGTCTGTGTTTCCATAATTACACATATTGGTTTCACTGAGAGATGGTCCAGCTTACCTCCTAACCCTTAACACTGGGACATGAGCCCTTCTATCCAACCTCATCATTACTTTTCTTTCCCAGCAAAGGTTCTGTTTTGGGGTGTTTTTTTGGTTGTTGTTTTTTAAGTCACAACCAGAATGTCCTTGAGGTATTTCTTGTTTGTGTTTTTTGCTTTTTATGAGTATTCATTCCATCTTTTATTAAAAACATGTCTTTAGAGAATCAGTGCATGGTGAGTGAAAGGCGACTTTCTGTTTTGCCAGCTGGTTTGAGGGGAGAGTGGCCTTCCACAAATGACACGGTACATGCCACCCTCTGTGGGTAGAGACATAGTCAAAATCATGACATCATTGTGGCTCCCTCTTTCTCTCTTTTTTCCAAGTACAAACACGAGATAATTATCCTGAAGTAGCCATCTGTTTCTCTAGCCCAATAAAGGCAGCGGGTGTCCACCTCCCAAGAGGTGCTGTGAAAGCTTGTTGCTGAGAGTTTTGTGTTTTATAAGCAGTGAGTTACCATATAGATTAACCTTAGCAACCCAAGACTAGATCCATGAGAACAAACTGAGATGTTTTAGTTTTATCTAGTTATTCCAGATGAAGACACTTGTTGGGGCTCTTTAAAAATATATATGTGTGTGTGTGTGTGTGTGTGTTTATTTATTTATCTGCTCTGGGTCTTATTTGTGACAGGTGGAATCTTTAGTTGTGGCATATGGAATCTAATTTCCTGGCCAGGAATTGAACCCAGGGACCCGTATTGGGATCTCAGAGTCTCAGCCACCGGACCCCAGAGAAGTCCCATGTTGGGGCTGTTTGAATCCTAAAGTTTCCTGGTGTTGAAGAGACCCAGGATGATATCAGCACAGACAGTGTTCTTCAGACTCAGTTTGGCCGACCCATTAACAGGGGCCCATTGCTTCCTATTGTGCATGGTGGGCTGAGAACCCTGTATGCTTCCTAGCTGGGAAAGATGCCCAGTTCGGGGAGCACAGAAGCAGAAGGAGGTGGAAGGGTGCTGGTGGCTTGCTGGGCCCTGGGGTGACCCTGGCCCTCCTGGCTTGAAATGCCGTTGTTTAAAGAGTTGCAGCCAGAGATAGGGGTGGGGATGAAGGAAAGCAGCCAAGAGACATTGAAGTCGCAAGCTGTAGGGAACAAAGCTGGGTGAGGCAGAGAGGAACTATTGCTAAACCAAAATATTTGACTAGATTTCACTTTTTTCCTTCAGTTCAAATTCTTTGCTTCAAAGTTTAGCTTTGAAGTTGTTTCTTTTCTTCTTTTCTTATTGTTCCAACAATATTGTTCTTTTAATCTTGTTTTTTTGGGTGGAACATAGACTATTTAGATTATTTCTAAATCATAGCATCAAATTTCTCAAATTCCTGGGGATGCTTTCAGTCATAGGCCTTCTTTGGTGCAACCCAGACTCTTCTGTCTCAAACAAGCAAGAATGTGTAACAACAGTCTGGCTAAATATGACAGTGGATCTGTGGCGTCTGAGTGCTACCTCGCTCAGTCGTGTCCGACTCTTTGCAACCTCATGGACTGTAGCCGGCCAGGCTCCTCTGTCCGTGGAATTCTCCAGGCAAGAAGACTGGAGTGGGCGGCCATTGCCTTCTCCGGGGGATCTTCCCCACCCAGGGATCAAACCCACGTCTCTTAAGTCTCCGGCACTGGTGGTGGGCAGGTTCTTTAACACTAGTGTCAGGAGTGTCTCATATTTTGCACATTTTCAGAGTTGTTAAACTGATTATATGTACTTATAATTGATGCAGTACTTTCTATGTCTTCATATAGAATACTTAACGGTAATCTTTGTATAGACAACACTATAAAGAGCATAGCGACAGATGTCATTAGAAGCATAATAAGATTTATAGAGACAAAGTTTTCTGCCAAATATCATGTTTACAAGAGAACACAACCGGGACTTCCCTGGCAGTCCAGTGGTTAAGACTCTGAATTTCCAGTGCAGGGGGCATGGGTTCAGTCCCTAGTGAGGGACCTAAGGTCCCGCCACGTGGCACAGCAAAAAAAAAAAAAGACACACAGAGAGAGAATACCTTTTTATTTCACTTGGAAAAACAAGATGAGACGCTCCCTAGTCAAATCACTGAGCTTCAGTGGATTCATTTCTCTTGTATACTCCCCTCCTCCTTCCAGGTCCCTGGGGGTTTTAACAACCTTGACATTCCAGATGAGAAAAACTTCTTCCATCAGTGGCCTCCTGAGATGAGGGGGAGAAGCAGATTCCACCACTCAAACCCGAAGCACAACTTCTGAGCCCCAGGGGTAGTGCAGTACATCTCATCAGGGTAACGCCTGTGTCAGCCACAAAGGAAGTGAGTTCAAGCACCCTCCTGAATAGCTTTTCATTTCTCCTTCATACATTTAGCAAGTGCCCAATGCAAACCAGATCCTGTACTGAGCCCCAGGATTGCCAGATGAATAAGCCATGATTCAAGGTGTTCCCAGGGGAGAGAGACGTGCTCATTGGTACAGACTAAGTTTAAGGAGGATGGCCACACAGAAACCTAGGAGGGGCTGTTTCAGAGGATGGAGTCACAAGGGTTAGCCGTTGTTCCTCAGAGCCACTCACTTTCAGCTTAGACCTTGGAAGACTGGTAGGCATTGAGCTCCTTTCAGGCCAGGGAAGCAAGAACAAAAATCAAGGGCAGAGGGACTTCCCAGGATGTCCAGTAGATAAGAATCCAAGCTTCCACTGCGGGGGACATGGGTTCCATCCCTGGTTGGGGAACTAAGGTCCTGAGTGACATGTGGTGCAGCCAAAAAAAAAAAAAAAAATGAGTTGATTACTTTTCGGCTCTTAATTTTTTTAAATGGCTTTTTAGAATTTTAAATTCTAAAAAGCCATTTAAAAAAAATTAAGAGCTGAAAAGTATTCAACTCATGATATGTTTGGAAAATGCCAGTTTGGCTGGCATGGCTGCATCAGGAGGCTGGAGAGGTTACCCAGGTTATATTCCAAAGCCAAGAGTTTGATCTGAAGGCACTAATGGGAACTGAGAAGAGACGGGCCCCAGGATATATACATGATATCAAGTTTAAACACGCCAGAGGATTCCTTGGGAAGACCAGGATCTGACTGAGGTTTGGAGAGAAGGATCACTGTCTTGTTGAATCCATTTCCTTTGGCACTATAGCTCCCCTCCACCTCTCCCCCAGGCTTTGTGCTGGAGTGTTCCATGCACAGCCAAGGGCTCAGGGCTATGAACAGTAACTAAGAGAAATTTTTGAGGCAGAAGCCAGCAGACCTCACAGGTTTGCATCTGAGTGAACCCCACTGTGTGCTCAGAGGAGCTTTGCCACCAAGCCTTCTCTGGAATCTGTGTCATTGCTAAATGAGTTGCTGGTATTCTTCAAGAGGGCAGATGCCCCAGGCTAATGCCAGTAACAGTATTTCCATAATTAAGCTCACAGGTGGGAGAACAAACCTCCTTCATAAATTCTTAATTAAGTACCACTGCACAATAAATTAGTTCTATTGAATGCAGCTTTTCACTCTCAATCCCTCCCAGCCACAGAATATATGCAGAATCCAGAGAAACCATAGTATTCTGAATATGCTTCTGAAAGAGCCATTTATTTTTCTAACATCCAGAATGAGAATAGGGCTTAGGCAACTTCCACAGTGTGTGTGTAGCTGTGCGAGGTTCAGGAACAGCCCTGGGTTCAATCCCACCACATCCCTGACAAACCAGATAACCTCAAGACTATTACCTCACAAGACTGCTTAGTACTTAAAGAGATGTAATAAATAACATTCTTTCAAATAAATGGACACCAAGGAGGGGAAAGGGGGAGAGTTGAATTGGAAGATTGAGACTGACACATAAAACTACTATGTATTAATATAAAATAGATAACTAAAGGGATTGGGGGCAGGAGGAGAAGGGGACCACAGAGGATGAGATGGCTGGATGGCATCTCCGACGCGATGGACATGAGTTTGAGTGAACTCCGGGAGTTGGTGATGGACAGGGAGGCCTGGCGTGCTGCAATTCATGGGGTCACAAAGAGTTGGACACGACTAAGGGACTAAACTGAACTGAACTGAATGGGAACCTGAGAACTTTTCATTGGAAAAGACCCTGATGCTGGAAAAGATTGAGGGCAGAAGGAGAAGGAGGCTACAGAGGATGAGATAGTTGGAAGGCATCACTGACTCAATGGACATGAAGTTGAGCAAACTCCTAGAGATGGTGGAGGACAGGGAAGCCTGGTGTGCTGTAGTCCACGGAGTTGCAATGAGTCAGACACGACTTAGCAACTGAATAACAACTGAGAACCTTTGTTTTAGCACAGGCTATGCTACTGCTAAGTCACTTCAGTCGTGTCCGACTCTGTGCGACCCCATAGACGGTAGCCCACCAGGCTCCCCCGTCCCTGGGATTCTCCAGGCAAGAACACTGGAGTGGGTTGCCATTTCTTTCTCCAATGCATGAAAGGGAAAAGTGAAAGTGAAGTCGCTCAGTCGTGTCTGACTCTTGGCGACCTCATGGACTGGCAACTCTACTCAATGCTCTGTAGTGACCTAAACAGGCAGAAAATCCAAAAAAGAGGGGGTATATGTGTCCTTATAGTTGATTCACTTTGCTGTACAGCAGGAACTAACACAACCCATTGTAAAACAACTATACTTCCAATAAAAATTAATTTTTTAAAAAAAGAACATTCCTTCAGTTTCTCTGAAGTTTTTTTTTTTTAAAGATTGATGAAGGTATGTGTCACCAATATTAGGAGCAACCCAGGGAAAGTTTCACCCCTTTCATGACTCCCTTTTTAACTACTCATACTTGCTCTGACTTGCTTATTTTCCTTATATCCCACTTGCACTCACAGTCAATATTTACAGTTGGACCACTTGAAAAGCCTTAGTAAAACCCTCAGTGATGTTGGGTACAAGTATTTATTTCATGTGGTTTAGTTTTGTCTCCTAAACTAAATGGTAAACCTTTGAGATCAGGGGTCATGTGTTATATTTCTTTGAATCCCGCCCTCTGACTGTAGCATGGTGCAATGCTGGTTACATGGTATGTACAAGTTACATAGTTGATTGATGGATTTGCTGTGGTTTTTCCTATCCAAGTGGAAATATGGATGTTTGTCCCCTGAGGAGTTTCCAAGTCCTCTGAGCTGATGTCATACACGGAGTTCACTTTCCATCGGCCTATTTCTTCACGTGGTCACATCCTCCCTGGACACAGACTGAGCCTCTGATATGTCAGAGCCTTTCCATACACTAGAATGTCTTCTTTTAGGCACCAAACTCTGAGGCTCAGACTTGTGCGAGCTTTTCACTGTTCTGACCACTCCAGCACTCTTGCCTGGAAAATCCCATGGACAGAGGAGCCTGGTAGGCTGCAGTCCATGGAGTTGCTGAGGGTCGGACACGACTGAGCGACTTCACTTTCACTTTTCACTTTCACGCATTGGAGAAGGAAACGGCAACCCACTCCAGTGTTCTTGCCTGGAGAATCCCAGGTACAGGGGAGCCTGGTGGGCTGCTGTCTATGGGGTCGCACAGAGATTGAAGCGACGCAGCAGCAGCAGCAGCAGACCAGACCTTGGTCACCTGGAGGCCATCGAAACACTATGGAGTATCTCCACGGTGGAAAGGACCTAAAAGCAGGAAACCTGCCCAGTTGTAATGTAGGGTAATTAGACGCCATCCTTCCAGTGGTATGCACTGCCCCCCACCCACTCAACAAGGTCCCGCTTCATTTGTTTCGTAAAACCTGATGAAGAGCTTTTTTTTTTTTTTTTTTTAAGTAAGAATTCTTCCATTCTGTACTCAGCCACCAAGGGGGCTGCTGGCTGCTGGCCCTGAGGAATGTGTGTGCACTCAAGGGCAAATGTCATCTCCCTGCATTGTGTGCGAGCTTGCTTTGTGCCTGAAGACAGGGAGCTGCATAAAGCCCCAGTGTCTTCCCCACAATGCACCCCAGTCCGTGGAGTGCCTTTCCCCGGCAGAGCCACACAACTAGCTGAGATACACTTTGACTCTCTGTCTTCCTGTAAGCTCTCACGTCTCAAATTCTGAGACATTCATGCTAGGTTAGAGTCATCTTTCTGTTCTGACTCCTTCTGGTGAAAGCCTATTTAATTTTCCTTCCAATGTGACTGATATGAGCAGCAAAAAATTTTTTTTCTTTAAAGACTGAAATAGCGATTAAGATTTAATAGCAGTGTGATCTTGGGAAAATACCACTAATTAGCTACAGTCAATACTGTGGATTCAAGAGTACTCTGTGCAAGACTGCCACTCACACAGAAAATTCTGTCTAGATTTCCAAGCTTTGCCCTTTTCCTAACGTGCCTGCCTCCCAGTCTTCCAATGGTCAAGTCACTTCATCCCCGCCCTAGCTCAGATATCACCTCCTCCAGGAAGCCTTCTCTGGTTTTACTCTTCTTCTGAATTCCCATAAGGCTTTGTTTCCTCTTGAAACTCTTTTCATTTTTTTTTTCCTTTGTCTTGTCTTGATAAGTGCCTATGTTACTTGTATTCTTCTCTAAGAACCTTGAGGAAAGAATCTGTGTCTTCTTAATCATTATTCTTTCCATAATATCTAATACAGCACCTTACACATACATACCACTCTCTAAATATTTGGTATATGGGCATAGAAAAGGAGTTACTGGGAATTATTTGAATGAGTTATACTCAACTGTTTTTTTGTTTTGCAGGATTCTTTTTACAGTTTTACTGAGATATAATTGACATGTAATATTATATTAGTTGAACTGTATACAGCATAAAGATTTGATGTATGTGTGTATTGCAAAATTATTACCACAGTAAGTTAACATCCATCACCTCACATAGCAACTTCTAAGTATACAGTATTGTTAACTACATGACATCCCTAGGATTTATTTGTCTTATAACTGGAAATCACATCTCAACTATTTTTAATGACCTCTACAATCAGTTCCTAAATACATTCTCTGATGATGATGATAATAACTAAAATAGTAAGAATGACCATCATTCATCGAACAGTTCCTACTTTCTACAAAGTAGCAGCACTTTATGTTACCCTACTCAGTAATGAGAAAATGTGGTTTTAGAGAGAGTAAATAACTTGCCCAACAACCACAATGAATAAATGATAGAAGTGAGATTTGAGCTCAGCTGCATTTGACAACAGAATGAGAGCCATGAACGGCTGTATTATCCTAAAGAGTATCATTAAAGAGTGATTTCTGCTGTATGTAAGAGCAGTCTCTTTCCCTTTAAAATTCTCGTGTTTGTGAAATCAGCCTAGAATGAAAGCATTTCACAGCTAGAAAGAGCATTATAGGTCATCTACACTTACCCCAACTCCAGCGACTGCCCCCCGGTCTCCATGGTGCTTCTAGAACAAGGGAATGGAAAACTGGGTGAGCATTCCCAGGCGGCCAGACTTTGGGAGGCATTGTCACGGGCCTGCCAAACCTCTTTTCATGTTGGCTACTTTATAAATGACTATAATTGCACCAGGCTTTGGTGGAAGACTTTGAGCCTAATAAAAATGTCAAACTCATTAAGAAGGTTTCCAAGACTAAATAAACTCTGAAGAGGCTGTAATCTTTGATGGCTGTAAATTTGCAAATCACAAGAATGTGGAAAAATATAACTGCCATGTACAGAGCTACTGAAATGTCACTATTTATTGCTTCAATGTCATCTTGTAATGGAGGTTTGGTGGCAATATCAGAATCTCTCCTGAAAATATTGTAACACTCTTTCTTTATTGTAACAAAGCAGCTGTGTGTATGGGCCGTCCTGTATGTGTCACAAAGCAAACTCTAGAATAAACACAAATTTGATTAGCCTGGAGTCATAGCCAAAATATCAGTATATTAGAAATGTTTACAGTCAGGGCGAATGGCATTTTTTTCTGTCTTCTGGGTAGCTTAGGAAAACCGTAAGAAAAACAGAGTTACACTGCAGAGAGTTTCACATGTAGGAGGTAGAATTTCAACTGAATCTTAAATGTCGGGTTTGGAGAAGCAGTGTTCTTGGAGACAGAGCTGAGGGACAAGAGCAGAGAGTATAATGTGGGGATGCTGATAAAGATGATGGGGTGCCTGGAGCTAAAGGATTTATAACTCGGGGATCTGAAGCACTTAGTGATTTATTAACATCCTCTTAGATGCTGAGCGAGAGGCTTAGCAAAAATTGCCTCTATCCTCACGTTAGTCCTATAAGGTCAGTGTAATATTCAGCTTGTGCTCAGTTGCTTTGTCATGTCCAATTCTTTGCAGCCCCATAGACTGTAGCCTGTCAGGCTCCTCTGTGCAAGGCATTTTCCAGGCAAGAATACTGGAATGGGTAACCCTTCCTACTCCAGGGAATCTTCCCAACCCAGGGATTGAACCAGTGTCTCTTACATCTCCTGCATTGGCAGGTGGATTTTTTTTTTTACCACTGAGCCACCTGGGAAGCCCTATATTCAGTTTAGAGTTAATTAAAACTGAGATTCATGCAAATCCATAGAAGACAGAAAGAAGGTTGGTGGTTGCCAGGGGCTGAGAGAGGGAAAAATAGAAAGTGATTGATTGCTAATGGGTATGAGGTTGCTTTGGGGGATGATGCAAGTTCTAGAATTGGATCAATGTAATGTTTATACAACTTTGTGAATATACTACTGAATTATATACTTTAAAATGGTGAAATATATGGCATGTGAATTATATCTCAAGAAACAATAATGATGAGGGGGAAAAAAACAGAGGAGCAAATGACTTTCCTAGGGTCACAAAGTTTGTGGTCATTTGGCGAACTGGGATTTCAACTCAACATTTCCCAGTGACGAAGCTTGTGATCTTCCCCTAGACTATGCTGTCTTTGGTCTTTTCAGGATCTGTGAAGGCTTAGCCATGAGGTTGATTACAGATTTTTTTTTAATTTTTTAAAATTTGTCTACACCAGGTCTTAGTTGCAGCACATGGGATCTTCCTACAGCGCATAGGCTCACAGTTGCAGCAAGCGGATCTAGTTCCCTAACCAGGGCTCAAACCCAGGCCCCTCTCATTGGGAGCACGGAGTCTTAACCACTGGACCTCCTGGGAAGCCCCTGGTCTCAGACATTTGGTCAATGGGTAAAATGTATTTTTACAAATGTAATGATGCTGACAGATACAATGTAGAACCTCATGGGTCCTGAGACACATAGTAAGGTTTCTAGCAGGAAGTAACACACAAGCTATTACCTTTGAAGAGCAAAAGCAGTTCTGGACCCCACCGGAGGTCAGGAAATGCTGTGGTGCTGGCCCCCAGTGCTCACTGACCCACTGAGCCTCGTGATGGAGTGTTTTTGGTACATACAGTTGGTGGGCTATGACAGGTAGAGTCTGCAAGAGGGGACCATATTATGAAAGATTTGAAAAGCCCTTCCCTCTGGTGGGGAAAGTTTAATTCGGGATAGTGGGCAGTGGTACATTAGGGAAATTATTGTTGTTGGAAGGTTCTTCTGGCAGTGTGCAAAGGGTGGGTTAGTGTGAAGATGGAGTGAGCCAGGGAGGCCAGCTATAATCACCCAGGCATGAGTTGAGGAGAGTTTAGTTCAAGGTTTTTGTAGTAGAAACAGAGAGGAGGAATGAATTACGGTGAGATTTAGAAAAAATAAATAATAGCCTCAGCCACAGATGGAGAGGAAACAGATACAGTTATAGAACTGGCCTACATTTCTCTTCTTTTTAACTCTAGGTTTTACAGCCTGGAAGACTAACAACTTGAAGGTGTTAGGGATAGGCATGAAATAGAAAGGAGGCTTAGTTTGGGGAGAAAATAATGAAGCAAGTTTACAGCCTAGTGGGTCTGAAGTAATGATACTGGAACACGGGCACAAGAGTTGTGCTAATTCCTTGCCCAGGCTCTCATCCTAGACAGATACAGCATTTGCGTTCTTTGTGTGTGTGTGTGTGTGTGTGTGTGTGTGTGTGGCTGCACTGGGTCTTAGGTGCAGCAGGAAGACTTTTTTAGTTTTGGTACTTGGCTCAGTAGTACTCGGGCATGCAGGCTTAGTTGCTCTGCAGAATGTGGGATCTTGGTTCCCTGACCAGAGATCTAACTCAAGTCACCTACATTAGAAGGCATACTGTTGACCACCAGGGAAGTCCCCTGCAACCTTTTTATTCTTTAAACTTCAGGAAAGTATGGTCTGATCGATATGTCAGTGAGAAATATGAATGAGTAATAACACCTGGCAATCCAGTGCATTTTTGTAACACTTTGTAATTTACAGATTATTTTGGCCTCTTTTTCTCTACTTATTATGACACAGTTTTATTATAATACTTCCACAATGGTGAATTTGCATGCACAAAACTATAGCTGAATTTAGTGTGGCATTCCATTCAGTGCTCTGAGTGACATAGGGAGTTCAAGAGGAAGAATCAGAAAGACCCTGAATATCTGAATGGAAGACAAGACACTACCATCAGGGTCTGGCAAAATGTGTGTTATCTGCATCAAATGAACAAATATCCCATTCAATGGCCTCCCCGCTCCAGCACTCTTGCCTGGAGAATCCCATGGATGGAGGAGCCTGGTAGGCTGCAGTCCATGGGGTCGCTAGGAGTCGAACATGACTGAGCGACTTCACTTTTACTCTTCACTTTCATGCACTGGAGAAGGAAATGGCAACCCAGTGTTCTTGCATGGAGAATCCCAGGGACGGGGGAGCCTGGTGGGCTGCCGTCTCTGGGGTCGCACAGAGTTGGACATGACTGAAGTGACTTAGCCGCAGTAGCAGAAAACTTTGGACTGTAAAGAAGGCTGAGCACTGAAGAACTGATGCTTTCAAACTGTGGTGCTAGAGAAGACTCTTGAGAGTCCCTTGGACTGCAAGATCAAACCAGTCAATCCTAAAGGAAATCAGTCCTGAATATTCATTGGAAGGACTGATGCTGAAGCTGAAGCTCCAGTACTTCAGCCACCTGATTTGATGAGCCAACATTGGAAAAGACCCTGGTGCTGGGAAAGATTGAAGACAAAAGGAGAAGAGGCAGCAGAGGATGAGATGATTAGATAGCATCACAGACTCGATGGACACGAATTTGCGCAAACTCCGGGAGATGGTGAAGGACAAGGGAGCCTAGCATGCTGCAGTCCCTGAAGTCACAAAGAGTTGGACATGACTTAGCAACTGAACAACAACAATTAGAAAAGTTATGCAAGCAAGTGCTGGGAAAATATCTGTGTATTAACCAGTGTCAGTTACTTACTGTTTTAGGGTAGATAAAATGTCCACTGTAATAGAAGACAGTGGAATGGTGTCTTTAGGTGTTGAAAGAAAAAAAAAAAAACTGTCAGTCTAGGATTCTACATTTAGTGACAATATTCTTTAGAAATGATGGCAGAAGAAATGCTATGAAACAAAAAAGAAAGCAAGAAATATCAGTAGGAAATACAGGGATGAGAGTCTCCGTTTTAAGCAGAATGATCAAGGAGGACCTTTCTGGGAAGGTGACAGTTGTTCAGAGACCAGAAAGTGAGGAGATGAGCCATGTGAACAAATGGAAGAAGAGGTTTTAACAAGCCAAAGGGCCCTGAGAAGGGTACATGTTTAAGAAACAGCATGAAGACCAGTGTGGCTGGAACAAAGGGATTAAGGAAGAGAAAAGAAGGTGATGACACCATACAGTTGACAGGGCAGCAGACTGTGTAGAGGATTATGGGGAAATAAATATATATCTTATAGGCCTGAAACAATTCAAATATAAACTTGTCGTTCTCATATAATTTATTTTTAAAATGTCCTGATTTGGATGAGAAACATTATAGTAAGCCTAAGTATGTGGCTCAGATGGTAAAGAATCTGCCTGCAATGCAGGAGACCGGAGTTCGATCCCTGGGTTGGGAAGATCCCCTGGAGGAGGGCATGGCAACCCACTCCAGTATTCTTGTCTGGAGGATCCTCTGGACAGAGGAACCTGGCAGGCTATAGTCCATGGATCACAAAGAGTCAGACACGATTGAGTGACTAAGCACACACACAACCCTAAGTATAGATCATTTAAAGTTTGGGTCTTTATGCATATTGGAGTGTCATACTGAATGAAGTAAGTCAGACAGACAGGGAGAAATATATAACACCACTTACATGTGGAATCTAAAAAGAAATTATACAAATGAACTTACTTACAAAACAGAAACTGACTCATAGACTTCAAGAACAAGCTATGGTTGCCGGAGGGAAGGATGGGGGTGAGGAATAATTAGGCTGGGGATGGGCATGTACACAGTCCTATATTTAAAATGGATAACCAACAAGGACCTACTGTATAGCACATGGAACTCTGCTCAGTGTCACGTGGCAGCCTGGACGGGAGGAGAGTTTGGGGAAGAATGGATGCATGTATATGTACGGCTGAGACCCTTCGCCTTCAGGTGAACACACCTGAAGCTCTCACAACATTGTTAATTGGCTTATTGTTGTTGTTATTCAGTCAGTAAGTCCTGCCTGACTCTTTGCAAACCTGGGCACTGTAGCCCACCAGGCTCCTCTGTCCATAGGATTCTCTAGCTAAGAATACTGGAGTGGGTTGCCATTTCCCACCCCAATACAAAATTAAAAGTTTTAAAAAAGATAAGGCTTTGGGCCTTTATACGTACTGAAATAAATACATATAAACTTAGACCCTCTGGAGGTTTAGACTAGTGATCTGGCTCTGGCATGAATGTTGGACTATCATGTGGAAGTGAATGCTAAGGGGAGAGTAGATGCTAAGTGGGCAAAAAAAAGAGGATACCCATTCATTAGCTATTGAACTAACCCAGGTGAGAGGTGAGGAGGTCTTGGGTCACAGGGCAGTGGAGGTGTTAAGAGGTGTCTGGATCCTGGAAGTATTTTGAGGGGAAGTGGCATATTGGGTGCAGGATGTGACAGGAAATGACGAGTAGAGGGTGACATCAAAGATTCTGGTCTACACCATGGGAAGGATGGAGTAGCCCACAGCTGAGATGGTAAGAATACTGGTAAGAACACTCTTTAAGAGAGAAGATCAGGAACTAGAGTGGATTGTAAAGTTTGTGGTGCCTTTTGACAGTTAGGTGGAGATGTTCAAGGCATGAGTATAAAAGTCAGAGGTTTGAGGAGAGCTTCAGAATGGGATGTAAATGTGGCATTTAATGCTGAGAGACTGGATGAGCTTGGCAAGTATAGAGGAGAGAAGATGGTCAAAGAACTGAGCCCTGGGATGCTATGATGTTTAAAGCCTGTGAAATGAGGAGGACAGCAAATAAGATGGAAAAGTAACAACCAGGGAAATTCAGAATAAAATTAGGAGACAGTGCAGTGCCAGAAGCCAACTGAGGACAGTATTCCAAGGAGGAAGAAATAGTCATCTGGGTCAGATGTTCCTGGTAGGTCCGGTAAGATGAGGACTCAGAATGAATCATTGGATTATAGCATCCAGACAGTCAGTGGCCACCTTGACAATGGAAGTGTCAGTACCCAGTGAGGGCAGAAGCCTGAAGCAAGTTCAAGAGAAAATGCTGTCTCTATTTTTGTGGGGGTTTTTGGTTTCATTTTTCCTTTTTGTCTTCTCCCCACTTTCAAACACTCTACTTGGTTAGCCCTTGTGAAAAGCAGAAGATAAAGGACACTTCTCCAAGAAATGTCTCTTCTATCGTACTTTGTGCAGTAGGCTAGGCAGACAGACCACAGAAGCTGTACGGTTTTATGTTGCCTTCATCTGGCTCCTTTTGAGGATGGGGGCATTTGGCAGGAGCACGAAATCTTATTTTATATTCCTTGTCACTTAAGCTCCTGCGGCAAAGCAGATGCAATTTGGGAGCAGAAAACTCCAGCAAGGAGACAGAGTCAACAGCTCAAAGGAACAAGACCTCCCAGAAATAACATATTTCTAGGAGCAGTTGTAATATGATTGTCCTTAAAATTAGGAGATGAAATCTGAAAACCTTTCGGAGGGGAAAGAAGGCAGGACTGGATGACAGCTTAGCTTTAGGGAATGAATTAGGGGGGAAAAAGAATTCATCAAAGCTTTGGGGTGAGCCAAAAACTTAGCAGTACTCAGAAATGCATGGGTAGGAAAAGAGGGGCC